>CM040402.1:78568667-78996167 GCA_022702515.1 Ilyophis sp. 1 JC-2022 | reverse complement strand
GTAATGTGACTGTGTGTGTGTATAAATGTGAGCCTGTGAATGTGTATGTCAATATGACATTACGTACATGGGTGTCTGTGTGTGTCAGTGAACGTTAGTGTGAGTGTGTGTGTGTGTGTGTGTGCGTGTGTGGGTGTGTCTGTGTTTGTGTGCGTGTGTCTGTGTTTGTGTGTGTGTATAAATGTGAGCCTGTGGATGTGTTTGTCAATATGACATTACGTACGCGGGTGTCTGTGTGTGTCAGTGAACATTAGTGTGAGTGTGTGTGTCTGTGTTTGTGTGCGTGTGAGTGTGTGTATATGTGCGTCTGTGTTTGTGTTTGTCTGTGTGTGTTTGTCTGTATATGTATACTGTATACAGGTGTATGGGTCTGTGTATATTTCAGTGCGTGTACTGTACATGTTCTTGACTGGGGGTGATGGAGTGGCTATGTGATGACGATGCACTTGCATGAGTCACCTGTCTGTCGTGAGGAGGCAGCCACAGATTTTTGTGGCCATCAGCATATGTATGTGCGTGTTAATGTGTGCGCATGTGTGTGTGTGTGTGTGTGTGTGTGTGTGTGTGTGTGTGTGTGTTTTTGGGTGTGTGAGTGTGTGTAAATCTGGTGTGTGTTTGCGTGTGTGAGTGTGTGTAAATCTGGCGTGTGTTTGCGTGTGTGAGTGTGTGTAAATGTGTAGGTGTGTGTTTGGGTGTGTGTAAGTGTGTTGCTATGGAGGCAGTGAACTAATGGCTGTGGACCCAGGCTGGTGCTTAGCCTGCAGGGGGCAGTGTGGGGCAGTGGGATGAGCTGTAGAGAGCTGTAGGGGGCAGTGTGATGAGCTGTAGAGAGCTGTAAGTGGCAGTGTGATGAGCTGTAGAGAGCTGTAGGGGGCAGTGTGATGAGCTGTAGAGAGCTGTAAGTGGCAGTGTGATGAGCTGTAGAGAGCTGTAGGGGGCAGTGTGATGAGCTGTAGAGAGCTGTAAGGGGCAGTGTGATGAGCTGTAGGGGGCAGTGTGATGAGCTGTAGAGAGCTGTAGGGAGCAGTGTGATGAGCTGTAGAGAGCTGTAAGGGGCAGTGTGATGAGCTGTAGAGAGCTGTAGGGGGCAGTGTGATGAGCTGTAGAGAGCTGTAGGGGGCAGTGTGATGAGCTGTAGAGAGCTGTAGGGGGCAGTGTGATGAGCTGTAGGGGGCAGTAGGGGGCAGTGTGATGAGCTGTAGAGAGCTGTAGGGGGCAGTAGGGGGCAGTGTGATGAGCTGTAGAGAGCTATAGGGGGCAGTGTAATGAGCTGCAGGGAGCTATAGGGGCAGTGTAATGAGCTGCAGGGAGCTGTAGGGGCAGTGTAATGAGCTGTAGGGGGCAGTAGGGGCAGTGTAATGAGCTGTAGAGAGCTGTATGGGGGCAGTGTAATGAGCTGTAACTCTCTGCAGCGGGACAGGGACAATCACCAGAACCGCCTGTGGGGCACGGCGCCCTGCGGTTCCCTCCCGACACTCGCTAACAGGCAGCGTGATCGATCGCTGGATCACTGTGTGAGATGGATGCATCTCTTCTCACCCTCCTATTTATAACCACCATCGAGCTCTCAGCACACGGCCATGACACTGGTGTGTGTGTGTGTGTGTGTGTATGTGTGTGTGTGTATGAAAGAAAGACACCGTGTGTATGTGTGTGTGTATGAGAAAGAGATACCGTGTGTATGTGTGTGTATGTGTATGAGAGAGACACTGTGTGTATGTGTGTGTATGAGAAAGACACCGTGTGTGTGTGGATGTGTGTATGTGTATGAAAGAGAGACACTGGGCCTCATTCATGAAACGTGAGCAGAACAAATTTGTATGTAAATCGTTCGTATTTGCAATTTTGCCCGTTTTTTGGTATTCATCAAAATTTTCATATCTGAGATTTGTTAGTACCTCCGAACAAAATTTACACCTGCTCTGGAGCACACGTACCTCATTGTTGGAGCGCACGTAAATTCAGAATGCCGGTAAATGTAGCTTCTGAGTGATAATTTCTGTTAAATTCACAAGACTAAATTTAGCCTTTGAAATACACATTGCAAACGCAATAAATTATTATTGTAAAAAGCAAACACTTTAGATTACGCCTATTAATCAATTGTAGGCTATGAAGTTGTTTAATTAGACCCATAACCTAGGCTAATGAAAGCTCCCAGTAGCCTACTATTTTTTCTAAATTGCTAAAAATTTAAATTCTACATGACCTTACATAGGCTATGCTATAACACACATTTAACCAATGCACAAAATTTGCTTTAAAGTGGCTTACATGTCTGTAGCCAGGGTTGCAATTGTGGTCAACAGCTTAATCCAGCTAATGCCAGCGTACATCCAGTTCCCCTACAAGATGCAAAAACAGGTGGAGGTAAAGCAGGGTTTTTATAAAATTGCCAACCTGTCCAATGTTATCGGTGCCATAGACTGCACACCCCAGTGCACGTTTTTGTTGAAAAAGTTGTTGAAACGCTGTCTCGCGTTCAGGGGGAAAACCGGATAAACTTTATTTAAAAGTGAAAGTTTATTAACCAGTTAGAATAGAGCCAGCAGGCTATATCCCGGTAAAACCTGAGCTGTGTGGGACACGCGCATCAATGTGACCGCAATTAGAACACGCCAGAGAGATTCTAAAATAAGGTAGCCCATGTGATTACCCGATTTCAAACCACAACTCACATGCACAGAACCCCAACAGAATTACTAAATGAATAACGTTTAATTTATTTCCAGGCTGCGATAAACCAATGTGCTCATATGGTACATGTTATCTCCTGCTAGGCCTTTACTTTACCAGTTCATGGTAAGTCTATGGCAGTCTATGGCACCGATAACATTGGACAGGTTGGCAATTTCATAAAAACCCTGCTTTACCTCCACCTGTCTTTGCATCTTGTAGGGGAACTGGATGTACGCTGGCATTAGCTGGATTAAGCTGTTGACCACAATTGCAACCCTGGCTACAGACATGTAAGCCACTTTAAAGCACATTTCGTACATTGGTTCAATGTGTGTTATAGCATAGCCTATGTAAGGTCATGTAGAATTAAAATTTTTAGCAATTTAGAAAAAATAGTAGGCTACTGGGAGCGTTCATTAGCCTATGTTATGGGTCTAATTAAACAGCTTCATAGCCTACAATTGATTAATGTGCGTAATCTAAAGTGTTTGCTTTTTACAATAATAATTTATTACGCTTGCAATGTGTATTTCAAAGGCTACATTTAGTCTTGTGAATTTAACAAAAAAATCCAATTAATGAATATTCTAATTATCACTCAGAAGCTACATTTACTGAATTTACGAACGAGGTACGTGCGCTCCAGACTCAGGGCAGGTGTAAATTTTGTTCGGTGGTACTAACAGATCTCAGATACGAAAATGTAGATGAATACCAAAATACGGGAAAAGATGCAAATACGAACGATTTACGTACAAATTTGTTCTGCTCACGTTTCATGAATGAGGCCCACTGTGTGTATGTGTGTGTGTGTATATGTATGAGAGAAACACCGTGTGTATGTGTATGAGAGAAAGACACTGTGTGTGTGTGTGTGTGTATGTATGAGAGACGGCGTGTGTGTGTGTGTGTGTGTGTGTGTGTGTGCATGAGAGACACCATGTGTGTGTATGTACAAGAGACACCGTGTGTATGTGTGTGTATGAAAGAGAAAGACTGAGAGACCATGTGTGTGTGAGAGAGACCATGTGTATGTATGTGTGTGTGAGAGAGTGTTTGTGTGTGTGTATGTGTGCATGTAAATGACTGTGAGCACTTGCGTGTTTATATATGTGCACTTGTGTGTCTATATATGTACACATGCATGTTTATATATGTGCGATTGCGTGTTTATATATATGCACTTGCGTGTTTATATACAATGGGGGAAATAAGTATTGGACACGTCAACAATTTTATTATCAAACATATTTCCAATGTAGCTATTCACATGAGATTTTGACCAGACATTGGTATTAACTCAATAAAACTACACAGCTAAATAAATTGTAACGTTCCAATTCTTAAAAAAAGTTATGTGCAATAAAGTGAAATGACACAGGAAAAAAGTATTGAACACGTTAAATTAAATGTGGTAGAAAAGCCATATTTTTTATATTTGGTTGCATATCCTTTGCATGCCTTGACTTTATGATGTCTGTGACCCAACAACATCAAAAGGCTCTTGATATCTTATTTGCTGGTACTCTGACAAGCGATACTATAACAGCTCTGCATTTGAATGGATCTCTATGGGAATTGGGGGGTGAGACAAGATTTAGCTGTAAATTACACTCGAACAGTATGGAACACATGGTTGGCTAAGTGGCTCTAAGTCATCAAGGGTCTGATGTATTAAACAAGCCTTTAACCATCACTCTGCTGCCAGAAATACAGTAGATATGGAAGGATCACTTTAAGGGTTGTTTCTCCTGACAGATTTTCCTATTGAACTCTATGGAAAAATAAGTCAGGAGAAGAAACCCTTCAAGTTATTGTTGACGTGTCCAATACTTATTTCCCCCATTGTATGTGCACTTGCGTGTTTATATATGTGCACATTCGTGTTTGTACACTCCAATCTGCGGCTTTAAAAGCATAATGCGCACCCCCACAGCAGCCCCTTCTGGGAAACGACCTGCATTAAAGGAGCTAATCAATGACTTGTTCCAGGCCCCCCCCAACACCGCACCCCTCAGGCGGAGCTACTACCAGAGCCATGCCCACGCAAGCGTCCGCCACCGCCCGCCGCCGACCCTGCTCAATCAGGCTGCCCCGCCTCACCGCTTCCCTGTCAACGTGTCAGCACCCACGGCAACTACCCCCGCCTCCTGCCACTGGCCACCATATCAATCTGCACTGAGCTTTGACATGCTCACAATGCGTCACGGACTGGAGGGGGGGGGGCGCAACTCGCTCACGCAGTTATGTCGTACAGATTCGCTGTCATCCCACGCAGTTTTACATCGCTTATGCTTTTACATAAGAGAACCCAACACGCGCACACGGTTTAATCCCTATAAATACATACAAGCCCCTAACCGCATGTACCATAAGGTGCTCATGTTAACAACTCTGACCGCTTTACCCTGCTTGTGGACCTCACGCGACGGTCAGTCTCCGTTCATTCGCCCCGTTCAGAGCAGCCAGGGTGGAGCTCTGGCACGCTGAGAGGGTGGGGGGGGGGGACCTGGCTGTGACAGGCGGGTACTGCATGCCAGCTTTTAGCACCAACGGGCCACGGCTCAACAGGTCTAATGCCAGCCATCTCCATGGGCTTTAAAAAGAGCCAGACAGACCACGGCTGACTCCTGACTACTGTCCCCTTCTCTGTCTGTGTCTCTCTCTCTCTGCTGCTCTCTCTCTCACTTTCTCTCCCTCCCTCTCTCTCATTTTAATTCCTGCCGTTGTTGTCGAGTCGTCAAGACCCTGCATGCAATCAGGGTGTCAGAGAAGGCCCGTCACGCTAGGACTTCACATTTCTCCTCATCATTTACGTCAATCCCCCCCCCCCACTCCACTCCAAACCCAACCTCCTCCTGCTGCCTAGCAACCTGCTCCCATGGCAACCGCCGCTACCAAGGGTTTAGAGGGGCGCCTGACACCGGCTGTTTGGTAAGAGGAGCTCTGAGACAAATCAACCAAAGGCAGAATGGCGGTAGGCGCTACTCGCAGCTCCTCGAGGAACGTGGTCGAGATCTTTGCCGCTTCATTGGGAGATTTGCTGCATAATCCCTCGCTTTCTGCGACTTATTCTGCTGACGTTGTTTGTACTCGTACCTCTTGGTGAAAAGCAGCTCGCCCGCTCAGATGTTTTACGAAACCAGGCTGAGGCGAGAAAAAAAGCTTATTCATTAGAGCCTACCAGCACAAACGCTGATTACAACACACACACACACACACACACACACGCACACTGATAATCACATGTACCAGCACACAAATGGGCCATGGCAATTTGACATCATCACCGGTACAGTTTCAGCCATGATGTGCCTCTTCATGCTACCCCAGGTATGACTGCTAATCAGCTAACATGCTAATCAACGCTGCTTGCTTTGAACAGCCTTGATTAGCTATAATGACGTTCCAACCAATGACATTAGATTTAGGCACTATGCTGAAGCAGATCTGCATTAAGATTGCATAGTGTTTTCCCCATTACGGCTTTCTCCAGTACGTGTAACCTTTCTGATCGCTCACAGCTAGGCATGGGTCGCGGCATGGGTTTGTCACGGTATGATAACTATCCTGAAACATTCTGCAGTAATAACAGTTTCGCAGTATCAAGGAGTAACATAAATGCACTGCAATGAATGGACAGCATTCATCAATATTTGCATGTACAGGGGTTGGACAAAATAATGGAAACCCCGTGCTATATATGAATATAAAGTAAGTACTAAGAAGCAAGGCCACCCTATGCAGTGTTTCCCATTTTTTTGGGGAGATTTTGTTTGGTTGTACATGATGTATGATTTTTCTAACAAACAAATTAACATAACGTCGTGGACAAAAGTGAAATGAAAATAAATTACATAAATAAAGGTTAGATATATTATTCATTTCTGTTAGGCTACTGAATATTTAAAAATGCTACTAGTTTAGCTTTAAGATGATTTAATGGGCGGCCCACCCACTAATGTCTATGGTAGGGGAAACACTATGTCTATGGTAGGGGAAACACTATGTCTATGGTAGGGGAAACACTATGTCTATGGTAGGGGAAACACTATGTCTATGGTAGGGGAAACACTATGTCTATGGTAGGGGAAACACTATGTCTATGGTAGGGGAAACACTATGTCTATGGTAGGGGAAACACTATGTCTATGGTAGGGGAAACACTGCTATGTCCTCAGAACATCTTCAATCCCTCCTGCAATGTGGTCACAAGTTCTGAACAGTGTGCAGTTAGATACTGGTCCATTCTTCAAGAACAAAAAAACCTCCAGTTATTTTAGGGATGAAAGAGGTGGAAATCTACCGTAATTTGCTCCAGAACTTCCCATAAAAGTTCAATGATGTTTAGACATGGTGATCGTGGAGGCCGTGGAAGTCATTTGACCTCATCCTGGCGTTCATGAATCCACTCTTGAATTTGTCAAGCAGTGCTTTTTTTATCGTCTTGGAATACGGGGACATTGTGAGGGAACAGCGTTTGCACCATAGGGTGCACCTGGTCTTCTAAAATGACTTCATATTCCTTGGCTGTGATACCACCAAGCAGAGTAAGCAGTGGATCCAACGGTTCCCATGAGATGCATGGCTGCCTGTACAATTACAGATCCACCATGTTTAACAGCTGACGACAGACATTGTGGGTTGAAGGCTTCCGTTGACTTTCTCCAAACATATACCCGTCCAGATGTAGGAAAAAGAGTAAAATTCGAGTCATGGGGTCATATTACTTTATTTCATTATTTAGGGGTCCAGGGTTGTGCTCCTTACAGCAGGTTATGCATCTTTCTGCATTAACCTTAGATATAAACTAATATGAATGGCTGCCTTGCCATGAATACCAGCTTTGTGAAGCTCATGACACAGAGTTTTTGTTGAGACTGGGTCAGAGAGGTGTCGATTCAATTCCATGGTCATTTTTGAGGCCGTAGTTTTGGTGAGCATTGAGACCATCCTGTTACAGGTCCATCGGTCACTGTCAGTCAGCTATTGTAATTGTAATCACTTTGCCGAAGCAGTTTGTTTGTGTTTGCCATATGTTGTCATAATGTTTGACACAGTTCCCCTTGCACAATAAATAGTTTAGCAGTTTTTGTGACTGATACACCTACAATATAGGCACTAACTATTCTGTCTCTTTGGAACTCTGTTAGCTGACTCACGTTGCTTCGGAAAGTCACATATCAAAGTGCTGATTACCAAACCTCTTTTATAGTTGACACATCCTGCTAAAATGACTCACCTGTGTAGCTGCATTTGTAATTGTGATTTAGTTACTTCAAGTTCTTTTTTAATTTTGCCCAACCCCTGCATATAACATCACGTTTGAAATGAATGCTTTCTGATAATGAATAAATGTGTTAATGCTAGTTATACTAGCTAATATACAGTCAAGCCGGAAAGTCTGCACACCCCTTTCACCTTCTCCAAGTTTTATTACGTTACAGACA
The DNA here is from genome assembly GCA_022702515.1 of Ilyophis sp. 1 JC-2022. Lineage (NCBI taxonomy): Eukaryota > Metazoa > Chordata > Actinopteri > Anguilliformes > Synaphobranchidae > Ilyophis > Ilyophis sp. 1 JC-2022. Next base: position 78,988,038 of record CM040402.1, on the reverse strand, counting down.
TATAGACAATAGATTGAGTTCATTTTTTGTCTCAAAATTCTACACAGAATAGCCAATAATGACAAAGTGAAAACAGGTTTTTAGACATTTGTGCTAATTTATTAAAAATCTAAATGTAAAATATCATATGTACACAAGTGTGCACACCCTTTGATATGACATCCAAAACTGAGCTGAGGTGCATTTTGTTTCCACTGATACTGCTTGAGATGTTTTTACAACTTAATTTGAGTCCACCTGTGATAAATTCAATTGATTGGACATGATTGGGGATTGCCAACACCTGCCTATATAAGGCCCCACAGTTGACAGTGCATGTCAGAGCAAACTCCAAGCCATGGGGTCAAAGGAATTATCTGCAGACCTCAGAAACAGGATTGTGTCAAGGCATAGATCTGGAGAAGGGTACGGAAAAATTTCTGCAGCTTTACAGGTCCCAAAGAGCACAGTGGCCACCATCATTCGTAAATGGAAGAAGTTTGGAACCACCAAGAATCTTCCTAGACCTGGCTGCCCGGCCAAACTGAGCAATCGGGGAAGACGAGCCTTGGCAAGGGAGGTGAGCAGGAACCCGAGGGTCACTCTGACAGAGCTCCAGCGTATCCTTGTGGAGATGGGAGAACCTTTCAGAAGATCAACCATCCAGACAGCACTCCACCAATCAGGCCTTTATGGTAGAGTGGCCAGACGGAAGCCCCTCCTTGGTAAAAGGCACATCACAGCCCGCTTGGAGTTTGCCAAAAGGCACCCCGAGGACTCTCAAACCATGAGAATCAAGATTCTCTGGTCTGATGAAGTATTAGGCTAAGGGTGTGTACAGATATGTAACCACGAAATAACCAATTTTTGTCAGTAAAATAAAATTGCATATTTTCTAAAAACCTGTTTTCACTTCGTCATTATTGGCTATTGTGTGTAGATGTTTGAGGCAAAAAATGAACTCAATCTATCGTGGTATAAGTATGTAACGTAATAAAATGTGGAGAAGGTGAAAGGGGTGTGCAGACTTTCCGGCTTGACTGTATGTCAATATACTTAGAGAAAGTGGAAAAACTGACTTCAAAACTCGCAGGAACCTTTATTTATTGGTCATATGGTAACTACTTTGTTTATTAAACATATGTGTCACAGAATACGTGTCACATACTGCCAAAACATTGAGAAGCAATCATATTATTTTTTTGGCAGAAAGAAGATATGCACACAATCAAAAACACATACTGTACAAACACGCACACACGTGCAAACCATGAAACATGCACACACAAAGATACACACGCTTAATCACAGATGCGTGTACACACAAAACACACACACTTAATAACCAATGCATATACAAAACACACACACACACACACAAAGTCTCAATCCCTCTACTCAGTGCAAGCAAGAAGGCCTAATGAGAGAAAAGAGAAATAACTTGAGTACACAAAGCGAGGGGGAAAAAAAGAAAAAGGAGAGGAAAGAGGCCGGGTACAGACTCTCAGACGCACGGACGCGATGCACGGTGGAAACGCAAGTTTTAAATTCAGTAGGAGAGCGGCTGATACACGTACCGCTGCGGTCCCGTGAAGGTTTGTTGCCTTTCCTTGACGTGAGCCGCCGTCAGAAAAAAAGACGGGAAGATATCACGACTGAGACAAACGGGAGTTGTTCGCCGACAGGTTTTGTGTCTTTTTTTTCTTTTTCTAAAACAAGAGCAATAAAGTGAGTGAGAAACTGACATCTACAGATAAAAGCTTCTGGCAATAATTGCAAAACCTCAGGGAGTTTCTGCAAATGCTTTTCAGCCCAATGCAATGAAACCATGTACAGCACAGCCAGTCAGCAGCGGCATGAACGTGAGGGGAAAACACAAGCTGGCGCGGCTTCCTCTCGCTCTTCAAGGCCGTCTGGCGGCGTGACATCCTAGCGCAGTGTTCCTTTCGTACCATCCAAACGCCTCCCTCTCCGATGCGGTGCCGGCTCAGGGGTTGTTTGAGGACCGGCGGGGGGGCTCACAGATGTCCAGCTGCAGGAGGACCTCTTCCTCCAGGACGGCGAGCGTAACCGGGCGCGAGCTGCGCTTTGTCATGCTAATGCCAGGAGGCAGCTGTCTGGGGTGGGCGGGGCCTGGGGCCGCGCAGACAGGAGGGGCTCGGAGGGACAGACGTGTCCCCCCCCCCCCATTCACCCAGTCCCCCCTTGCCCTTTGACCCGCAGACAATCTGGGGTTCGCGAAAGCCGGTCGTCTCCTCTTGACCGGGCCGCCAAATCCACCTGTGCGCAGCCTCCCAGACCCCATGCAAGTGCCACGCCCGTAACCTGGGTGGGCTGCCCGACTCCATAGAGTGACATATCCAGCGGTCAAGTTCAACGATGCAGCAGGAGCACATTTGCGTCGCTCAGACACGGAAGCGCTCGATTGGCTGTCCGCCCGCCAGCCCTCCTCCTCGCCTAAACCTTAGCCTTGCGGGGGCGCCGGTGGACTCACGGCCAACTTGAACAGTGGTAAACCTTCTCCACCGCGCCTTGCCCCCTCTCCGCTGCTACAGCAGGGCACAGCTTCCAGCGCTTTCTGGGGCACAGAGGCAGCTGGATGCATGGCCTGAATACATCACAAACGGGCTGGCTCTGCAACTATCAGGAGCTGCGGGCTCAAATCCCGTGCACCGACCGGGGGAGGGCAACAGTGTCAAAGGCTAGCCAATCTAAAATGGTTGCGACACAAATCGCAGGCTGAAAGTAAAAATGAAACCTACTCATGAACAGCTAAATGATAACAGGAAGCTGGTGTTGTAAACAATTATTGATAATGCAAATCCTCAACAGTTTTCACACGCAGTTGCTCTAGTTATGCTACAACCTTCAGGAGACAAAAGGAAATTACTGTTCATAGCGAACGGCTCAGCAGCGCTACGCTGCAGCTCATTAAGAATGTATTCGGCGGTCGGGAATTCAGGACGGCACATGGAAACAGCCCATGCACCCAACGCTAGTAATGAACTGCCAGCAGGAGACTGGTGTTTGTCCTGTTGCAATAAACCGGGGAAACCAGGGCTGCTTCTTCACTCAGACAAAAGGCACATTCAAGTCTTCAACTTGCAACAGTGCTGAACAGCTTAAAGGAATGATGAAATATCTCAGAGACGCCGGTATGAATGGGCCCTTTGGGTAAATGGCAGAGAGAGGTCCAAAGAGCCCCCCTCCCCTTTTTTTAACTCGCTTTCTAAACTCCAAAAGGAGAGAATCCAAAACAATGAGGAGAGCCAAAAAAGTGTGGCTGGGACAAAGAGGGGTTTGGGCCAGAGGGTGGGGATTTTTTTTTTTGAAGGGAAGAGGGGGGCTGGGGTTGGTGGTTTCTCGTCGGGGAGATTATGGTAACAAATCACAGATGGTGAACGCGTCTCCTCTTTTCAACACTCCCGCAAATAATTAACCGAAAACGACCCCCGGCCTCTTTATTCGAAGCGTGCGCCTGTCAAATGCGAGCGTGTGTCGGGTGTGATGGTTGGCGCACAATAGCCCCCCTCCTACCCGCCACCACCATGAATGGGGAGGCACGTGCAGCTCGTCATAGAGGGAACAATGGGAGAGGGGAGGGTGGGGCCCAGGGACGCCCTGTCGCTCACCCGCCCTCAAGGCTCCTGGGCCAGCCGCTGCGGTACTCGCACTCCCAGGCTTCTATGGAGCAGTGTAGGCCTCACGGCCAGATTGTCAGCATTTAGTCACGGTTTGCCGTGAATAATTAGGCTATTGTCTTGGGGTGGGTACGGGGCGTGTGCACGCGTGGGTTGAGTGGGGGGGGGTTTGAAGGCTTTGTTTAGTCGGTGGAAAGGGAGAGAGAAACTACAAAAAAAGGAAAGTCAAATTTTTCAGAACAGCTGGGACGGGTCTTGAAGACACAATAGCGGTCTGAGGAGGAGGGGGGAGACAGAAGAAAAGAAGACGGCCGGCAGGTCACCTTTTCCCCGTATCCGCCAGGGCCCCTTTCTTACAGCAGCTGGCTTAAGAGGAGTTAATACCAGCTGTGTGTGCCACGGCAGCCTCGTCTCGCTCCCCCGCCCCCAACCCACACCACTGACCAAACAAAACCAGCTGTAGGCTGCAGTCCGAGGGAGAGGGAGAAGGAGTGAGGGAGTGAGGGGGGGTGGCGTTTTGGGAGCAAGCTTCTTGCGGGACCAGCTGTCCGTGGCCGACGATCGCTGGCCACTGCTTCAGCTGTCGTGTGTCAGGTGGCCCCCCTGCCCTGCCCACTCCTCCACACAGCCAGGCCTCACCTGCTGGGAATACACTGAGTGATCTCCCAGCATGCATCAGCACATGGGACGCAGAGGAAGCCGGGGGGAGTGGGGGAAGGACAGACAGATGGACAGACTAAGACAGGCTTCATGTAAAACACAAGCTCCTGAACCCACCAGAGCTGTGAAGTGGCGCGGATAGATGGGGGGGGGGGGGACACACGTCGGCTTTGTCTTCGCTCCAAAAAACACAGGGAACGCTGCAACGGAATTTCAAACAGCTGCAAAACAGGCTGCTCAAGAAACAAACAGTTTGTGTTGGACAGCAAAAGGGCACAATGTACAACCACAACGAAGAACACCACAAAAGAGAGGGACATGTCTCCACGTTGTCTCCACGTTGTCACCTCTCTGTAGCTCCCTCGCTGCTGCTGCTGCGGTTTGGGAATTGAGGAATAATTATAAGGGATTCAAAACCAAAAGTGAATATTGTTGCGCTCAGTCAGTGAGATTTGCCGCAGGTGCATTTAGCCAAAACCGATGAGAAAAAATATATATGCTGTACGCACTCTGCACATATGGTCGGACTAAAACGTCTCGCAAGAATATATTTATTATTCGGTCTAAATTTTTTTTTTAAAAGCTCAAGTGCAGAGTGCTATACAGAGCTTGAGCAACCGCTTCAGCTACACGTTTTTTTCTCCAGTGCACAGAGAGATGCGACACATCTTATGCTAATTACAAGGGAAAGAACAGTGGGAAGCAACTTGACTGGAAGACTGATTTTGACCAGAAGATGAGCAGGGGTTGCTGGGAAATGGAGTTACACAACGTCTTGGCGGAAACATCAGAAGACAGCGGCGGTGGCTTTGTTTAAGACACGCTGAACGATCCATCTCCTCGCATCAAAATAAGAAAAAAAAAAGAGATGACGGAACCCAAACAGAAGACAAGGGACGGGCTGGAGAGCTGTCTGACGGTCTCCATTATGGCTCGTCTCGTTTCTTGATTTCCCGTCATTTTTTTTCTGCCGAAACCAATCAAAAGCGGGGACATGTTATCAGAAGGGAGATTTGTTTTCAGTCTCGCAGCTTTGCTGTGATGATAGCTTTTATGTTCTCAAAAGGCCACAGCTTACTTACGCATTAACACCTGAAATGGCTAAGGTTAAATACCTTGCTCCAGGGCAACTGTAGCGGCCCACCCAGACGTTTCCGACCCAGGCCCGCAGTCGTTCTCACCGACACTACGTTACACAAGACCCAGGGGTTGCTGCGCACAGAGTGCGAGTGTCTGTGTGCTTGTGGAGGTGTTTCAGTGCCGTATTTGCTCCCCAAAACAAGCAACGTCAAGAAATCACCTACACACACACACTCCTACACACACAAACACACACACTCCTACACACGCGCAAACCACTGATCATGTTACACACCTACCACAGTTGTGTAACCCCCAACACACACACACACACACACACCATTATAACAAACTATGTGAGGCCTTTGCCGTTTCCAAAAAATCATTGATGAGCCAAAATATAAAAAAAACGGCTTGTTTTAATTTTTAGCCATAAAGCTGTGGCTCATCTTTTTGGCTATCACAGATTTTTGGGGGGCAAAACATTCTTGCCTTGCGCAGAGAGATAAAGTACCGTACGCATGCGCACTCTTTACATGCAGGCATTCCTGCGTCAAATGGATTTGATAAAACGAAATTCAGGCACCTCTCTGGGGTGATCTGACTATTCGGCTCAAACAGATGGCCGGAGACCCCCGGGCAATGACATCACATTGGGGTTCAGTGAGGATGTGAGGACAGGCATTTACAGGGATACTCTGCTTGTTCTCACAACCTCATTTCCACCGTGTCAGGAGGGCAACGCATCGGAAAGCTAAGCGCTAATATACCGCAGGCCGACAGCGGTGTAGCCATATCAAAGAAGGCTGTTTACAGCTAGCGTGGGAAGTCAAATTAGCTAAATATGGCCTTCCCACAACCAAAGGACATGTTGAGCTAGTTTAAAGAGAGGTTTTAACTTAGCTCAGGGTCTGTGGTCTCCCATGTTTAACCCCTTAACTAGGTTTATTTTATTTGCATTCATTACATCTTTTTTTTATTACATCTGTTGAACCTTAGCAATTGGGATTTAATCAAACCTCTGAATGTATGTTTTCGGGTGGAAACTGTCCCTTTTTGCCCGTAGCTGTGCCGCTGATCTGTAAGAAGAATTCTTTATTGAATTCAAAGTCATTCTTGGAGAGGCTTATCTCCAGTAATGGCAGGAGGATCGTATCCGGTCGATTGTTGTCCGGGTACTTTTCCATCCATGTTTTTACCGCTGTTAATCCCGCTGCTGTGTTTATGTTGGTGTATGCAGCACTCCATCACTCTCCTTCTTTGTCCCATAGCGTGTGGTGTGTTTTGGGTCATTGTCTTGTTGAAAATCTAACGAGGGCCCAACTAAAGTGCAAGCCAGATGGGATGGCATGTCACTGCAGAATGCTGTGGTAGGCATGCTGGTTAAGTCTCCAACAGTGTTACCAGCAAAACAACCCCAGTTACCCCACACCATCAACCCCCCCCCCCCCCCCCCACAGTGGGAATGGTTCTAAATGAAAACTACTTGTTGGGGGTGCACTTCAAAAACAAATTTTTAAAATTTTAATTGTTGTTTTGGAAAGAAATTCATACATAGGCATCAACTTCATATAGAAAAAATGTTCTCTAAGATAATGAGAAAAAAACATTCAATCAACTGTGTCCAAACCTTTGACTGGTACTGTATATAATCCTGACAGTTGGAAAACAAACTCCTAAGGGTTTAATTTTCGGGTTTGTGTTCAAAAAAGATGGTGCTAGAGAAAGGGGTTAAGTAGTTTCACAAGAACAGCTTTACTTAATTGTCATCTTATGAACAGGACACCGCCCCCCCATTCCAATATACTGACTGAATCTTAAAAATGTAAGTGAGAGGTTCCGCTGTGTTACACTTGCATTACATCTCTCACTTTTTAAGAAGAGCCCTTTAAGCGACTTTTAAAAAACATAATTGGAACTTCTTCTCATGGGAATCCACACGAGGCATTAATTAGAAATCAAGGAGAAAAACTCACTAAACCAACAACCACCGCTCCTTTGATCCATCCGCTTCAAAGCCATCCTCTCCGTCTGTGGAGAAAACATGACAAACCTCTCGTTCCCGTGAATATCCATTACAATCCCACCGCGAGCCCTGAATTCCATTGCTGTGGAAATATTTATATCGTTATCCTCCATTCTGCAACCCAAACCTGCGCTGTTTAAATATACAGGCCCCGGTAATGAAAAGGAGGGGCCATTGGAATGTAAGAGAAGCGGCGCTCACACCAGACACCACAGACCACCCGGGGGCCCGTTTGAAGCGGGACGGTGAGGCGCGCTTTACGGCTCTACAACGTCGAGCCTGAGTGGGTAAACAGCAGCCGCAGTGGGGGGGTGGGGTGAGTTGCTCGACCTAACCCATCGCCCCCCCAGCTCTCATGACACAGGGGAAGACCCGTGTGGGAACTGAGACAAGGGTGAACTTGACAACCGTAACCAAGTCAGAGAGGACTGCACACTCTTCTATCTTTTCCTTTTTAGTGGAACTGCGGAAGAGGCATCAAAGGCAGCGCAAGATGGCGGGAGCAGCGGGTGTGCGTGGGACTGACTGACGGACGGACGCGTCGTGCAGGAATGCCGCTCTCTCCATTTTCGGGAACGCCGTGCACCGTCTCTCTCTCTCGCTCTCTCTCTCTGGGAACTGGTTCCCAGGATACCGACGGAGTTCCCGCAGACGGAATCCCGCAGCCGGGAGCCTTCAAAGAGATGTCGCGGGCGGGGGACATCGCTTTTCCTCTGGTTTTTCCCCGAGGCCGTAGGAATGCTAAACCGCGGCAATAACAAATTCCGCACGTGGAGGCGAACCAGCAAAACACCAGTGTAAATAAAAGCAGCGGTGGAAAAATACGGAGCTGGGCGCAGAAGGGCGGAGATCTCCCTGAACGCTCTGAGATCTCCCGTCGCTCATAAAATTCAGCTCATTACATCATGAGATCCTTACACACATCTCAAAACAATCTCAGGCCATCACTAAACGTTCAAACTCCAAAGTCTTTTCGACTGTTAGGAAACCTCGACCCGGAAAATTCAACTCATTACACCATGAGATCAGTACACACATCTTACAGCAATCTCAGGCCATCACTAAATGTGACCCGGTACGGACTGAATACATGTCTCGCATGCCTCTATTTTACCGGAGAGGCAAAAGACGTAATAAACTCACTATCCGGTCAAAATTGAGTTAATACCAGAATCGCATTCCTGAATATCAAATCTACCATTCACCTAAATTTAAAAATGAAAATTGTTGTGTAAATATGTGAAATTTTGTTAAATATCGGGACTAGTTAGACCTCCAGAACCCACCACACATAATAAATAACTTTGTTTGACTCACTGTAAATATTTGAATTCCAAACAAAACGTTCCCGTGTTCAAACATGTCCATCATTGATATGGTTTTAAAGATAGAGATCATACTTTATCGGTCTATGCGATGACAAGTTAGAATCAAACATAATACTCTGCTCTAGTGTTATAAAGTAGGTTATTCCTTTTTAATGACAGAAAATACCGTTTTTTTCTTCTTCTGTGGAGTAGACGCATGGAATATCCGGTGAGCATCATGGATATTGTAGTATTTGAAATACCAAACTAACCAAACTAACAAAAACATTCTCCTAAACAAAGTTGAAACATTCCTAACCATGGATGAGATACGTCTGCACAGTCGTGTTTAAAATCCGCGTATTCAAACGAATGCAGGTACCCCCTGATAAAATATACAATAACTTGTTTAACCGTATTTATTTTAAAAGTCTGTGCGTATTTCAGCTGCCAGGTGAGATAGATAGGCTACTCGCTGTGGAAATGTCAACTGTAGGCCTTCTGGACATTGGACATTGGCAAAATGGAACAAGATAAACTCTTCAGTAGTAACTTCATGCAAGTAGGATATTTGGTTTCTTAAATATATTTAGGCTATATAAAAAAAATTGGTGTCTATCTAAAATGAAAGTACTTTGGTATTGTAGCTACACAGAAGCTTACAGTAGGCTAAGCAAGGAAAAAACGCTGCATTATTCTAGCACCCTGCTGTTTTATTGGCCTGCTAGAACTAGAGAGGGCGATGCTTTCGCGAAGGAAGCGATTAAACGTTTTAACAATCATGCGGAACGTTTTCTTCAAGCTGTAATGTATCATTTCGGAGAAACGTGCATTCTGTAATTGCGACGGATATGACTACCACTAGGGAGGCACAATGGATAGGGCTACTTCTGTAATACAGAGTGAAATTTCTGTAGCCTAGGCCCTATAACACAGGTTACTTGATTTTCAATTTTCTCAGAACATCTAAACGCCCTTTTAAACAATCACTTTGAATCACTTGGACCTGTTTTTACAAACTATTTCCACAATGCTGATTGGTAGGCTTTAAATTTTTTTTTTTTTTTTTTACATATTCTTTGTGCACCAAGCGAGCCTGCTTTAATCAGTGACTTGTTGGAGTGCACTGATTTGGATATTTTTTAAATTGCACTTAATGTACTATTACACTGATCTGACTTCTCACAATGCCTTAGGGTGGTTTAACCACAATGTTTGTGAATGAGGCTCTTTCCCTCAACTTATTCAAGACTCAAACTAATTATTCAACAGTTTGCACCAGTCAGTGTTACCAACTTAAATCATTCCACTGATGTTAAAGTCACATGATAGACAGGGGAAAGGTATTGACACAATCCTTTAATCTGCCACTAGTCCTCCAAGATACAGATGCAAATTAGTTTGGGGCCAGACAAGCATTCATATGCAAGGTATTGTGGGATAGCTACTCGGCAAGAAGTAATTACTGGTTGATGAGGGCTATCAAAATGTGTGGGCACCTTTTGAAGTATTATTGCTATATTTCAATAGGGAGAGCAGTTATCAATGTTTTGAAGTTACATGATAATGGGGGGAGTCATGCCAAAATAATCAGGGAAGTGGAAGAATGAAAAAGGATCAGGGTTTAAAGCAAAATCAGAGATTAAACCTCATGTATGAATTTTTTCATATTTTATGAATTTATAGTTCAAACACTATTATTATCAAACTTATTCAAAATCATACCAAGCACTGAGTTACGGACTACACAAATATACCAATTCCATACAATAGTTCCTGGTTTGAGGGTGTATTTTATGATGAGAAAGGGCAGAAGTCACAACAAAATCTTTAAAGCCAGTTTTCTCAAAACTGTGTTTTTGCAAAAAATCACAATATTCAAACAGTCATATCTCCAGAAATATTTTGTCAATCTCATCAAGCGATACCTCATTCCGTAGCTCCGATTGTATACTTTAACGTGAGACTCAAAAAGTCAAAGCAGGGATCCGGTCACAAATATCAACATTACCAAAAAGAAAGCCCTAACAGAAGACAACGAGAATAAAAATTCCCGCTACACTTGAAGCTGAAAGGAAGAAAACAGAAGATGACATAAATCTTAAATTTAAATCAAAACAGATTTAGAATATGCTGGATATAATATGGAACACATACAGTGACAGAGAGATCACAAACTAGGAGTTTAAACCATTTACTGTACCATGTTTAAATTCAAAAACTTATAATATATTATATAGTATAACTATAATTTTCAAAATTTCCCCTAAATTAATTACTTCCTTTATTTAAACGGATTTCAAACTTTATCAGGAAACCCTCCTGATAAATCCTGCTGGAATGTTGTTTCTCTCCAGTTAAAAAGAGTAGTTTTAGCTTCAAGGGCCAAAAGGGGTTGAAGTATCGGTTAAGTTAAAACATCCTTAAGAAGCAGATATCACCGGATCAGAGTGCCCTTTTAATCAGTCAGAGTCATTGAGCTGTTCAATTTCTTCACGTTAAAATACCTTACAGGGTTTATTATATTTTAAATGTTCTTTTCCCCACTTATAATTTCAGGGACATACTAATGTTTTCCTAGTTTCTATTTTAAGCACAATATGAATGCCGCAGGGCACTGTCGTGGTACATTGTTTGTATTTGCATTTTTAATTAATGTTTGCTTTAGAAATCTGAGCAAGACTACACTGTTTGTGTATGTGGGGGATGGCAATAGCGCAATGTTTATTAAGCAACGAGAAAAGAAATCACTGTATAATAGCAGCAACAAACCATCCCGAATGAGGTTTCACATGTTCTTGCAGCAACTGCAAGCAACCGCATATTCTAATGTACAGGGAAATTACATATCTAGCAGTCCTATTGTTTACCATATGGATATTTCATTTAATACATACTTTGTCTGTTGTTTTAAGAATGAAATTACATTTCTGTTTTTCACATCTACAGGGAGCAGACAGAATATGAACGAGAACTGCAATGCACCGATATCGCTATTCAGGATAGGCTGTATGTAAAGGAGAAATTCACCCAAACCAACCGATCATGATATCTACATTACTAGACACAGCAATGTAATCACCGCTCTTCACACCGGCAGAGGAAGAGATCTGAACGGCTGTTCTACTTGTGGTGCATTCTGCAGCATGTTCAGGGCGCTGACCGTAGTCTACACGGTCATGGTATGTGATGATAATGAACACATTGTTATTTATTAAAACTATACACATGACGGATCCATTCTTTTCTTTTCCCCACCGACTCGTTTTCCCAGACTGCAATTCCAAGTTTTGAATGCGGGAGAGAAAGCAATGCATTGTGGGGAGATCAGTTTCATGCTTTTCTTTCTTTTCAGCCTAAGCAATTTTATACATGCATTAAAAATATGCAAACAACATTACATTGATACTACAACAAGGACTTAGTTAGTGCAACATCTTAAATAGCAGCCAACAAAATGTGTTTCTGTCCTCGCCCCCTGTCTCTTCTGTCCCCGCCCCCTGTCCCTTCCGTCCCCGCCCCCTCTCCCCGCCCCCTCTCTCCCTTTTGTCCCCGCCCCCTCTCCCTTTTGTCCCCGCCCCCTCTCTCCCTTCTGTCCCCGCCCCCTCTCTCCCTTCTGTCCCCGCCCCCTCTCTCCCTTCTGTCCCCGCCCCCTCTCTCCCTTCTGTCCCCGCCCCCTCTCTCCCTTCTGTCCCCGCCCCCTATCTCCCTTGTCCCCGCCCCCTCTCTCCCTTGTCCCCGCCCCCTCTCTCCCTTCTGTCCCCGCCCCCTCGCCCCTGTCCCCGCCCCCTCTCTCCTTTGTCCCCGCCCCCTCTCCCTTTTGTCCCCGCCCCCTCTCTCCCTTCTAATAATAATAATAATACATTTTATTTATAAAGCACTTTACATTTGAAACAAATCTCAAAGTGCTACAAATTTAAAAATAGATAAGTAAAAACAAATAAAAAATAAAAAATAAAAAACAAGGGCATAAGCAATACAGTTAAAAATCAATGCAGCCGAGATTAAAACATACAATAAGATACATCATCAAACCACAAATTACAAGTCAAATAAAATAAAATGAAATAAAATAAAATAAAATAACATAAATACAATACTGTTTCAACTACAATACAACAATCAAAAATTTCAATGCTACAATACAGCATATTTCAAAACAGTGCAATACTGCAATATAATTTCAATTTCAAAACAATACTATTTCAAAACAATTTCTAAAAATACTTATAAAAGAAGGCTGGGTGTACATGAAAATGCGTCTGAATGTGTGTGTGTGTGTGCGTGCGTGCGTGCGTGCGTGCGCACGTCAGAACAATACTATTTCAGAACTATTTCAAACAATTTCTAAAAATACTTATAAAAGAAGACTGGGTGTACAAGCAAATGTGTCTAAATGTGTGTGTGTGTGTGTGGGCATGTGTCAGAGAACAATACAATTTCAATCTCACACAAATGCACCGAATCACTACTAAAAAGAAAAGGCTCTGTTAAAAAGGAAGGTTTTTAGTCCTTTTTTAAAAGCATCAACAGTTTGTGGTACCCTTAGGTGGTCAGGGAGAGTATTCCAGATATGAGGAGCGGCCGAGCAGAATGCCCGATCCCCCATAGTGCGCAGCTTGGTCCTGGGGGGGAGGAGAAAGTTGCCATTTCCTGATCGGAGGTTTCGTGTGGAGGTTTGTGGGGTGAGCAGTTCCTTGAGGTAGGGGGGGGCATTGCCATGGATGCACTGATGGGTTAGAAGTAATATTTTGTATTCAATCCTGGAGGAAACCGGAAGCCAGTGTAATGAGTGAAGGACAGGTGTAATGTGTTCATATTTTCGCACTCTCATCAGGATCCTAGCAGCACAGTTCTGGATATATTGAAGCTTCTGGATGTCCTTGCTAGGGATCCCGATGAGAAGTGCATTGCAATAGTCTAGTCTTGAGGAGACAAAGGCGTGGACAAGTTTTTCAGCATCTGGCAGAGTGAGTGTGGGACGGAGTTTAGCAATGTTCCTGAGATGGTGGAAGGAAATCTTGCACAGATGTTCTGTCCCCGCCCCCTCTCTCCCTTCTGTCCCCGCCCCCTCTCTCCCTTTTGTCCCCGCCCCCTCTCTCCCTTTTGTCCCCGCCCCCTCTCTCCCTTTTGTCCCCGCCCCCTCTCTCCCTTTTGTCCCCGCCCCCTCTCTCCCTTCTGTCCCCGCCCCCTCTCTCCCTTCTGTCCCCACCCCCTCTCTCCCTTCTGTCCCCGCCCCCTCTCCCTTGTGTCCCCGCCCCCTCTCCCTTCTGTCCCCGCCCCCTCTCCCTTTTGTCCCCGCCCCCTCTCCCTTCTGTACCGGCATCCACTTGGCGGGGGGGGATCCAGGCATCAACAGCAAGCAATTCAATTTGTCTCGAGTGTAGCCCTAATTTTATTCCAAGCCTTTCATTAACTGCTCGTTCCCCAATCGGGGCCTGCGGTTCCTTCCTGCTGTTTTAAGACTCGCTTTCCAGCTGGCTTTACAGCGAGAGGCTCAGAAGAGCGAGAGAACGGTACACAGGAGGGTCAGACACTCAAAACACACGGAGACTAACAGAATGATAAATGCAGGCCTGGAGCGCGAGCCAGCCAGACGTATTGATTTCATAGAGGTGTACACAGACTCAGAGAGGGACAGACAAAAACAATCCTGATCCCCTGTTGCCCACTTTTGTTCTCTTCTCCTTCCCTCCCTCGTTTTCTCTTTTCCTCTCTGTTTCCCAAAGTCCGAAACATGAATTTGGTCGAGCCATGTTTCTGCCACTCTCGTCTTGTCACCTTCCCTCTCTTTTTCTCTCTCTTTTCCCTTTCACCTTCTCATTCACGCTCTGTCTTTCTCTCCCTTTCTCTCCTTCTCACTCACAGTCCTTCTCTCCCTCTCTCTTGTGCTCTGTCCAGCTCATAAATGTTCACAGCTGTGGAAGTCATCTTTTTATCTAATCTGATTGGTCAGGCTTCAGTATCTGTTTCCGGCCAGTTTACTGCACACAAATCAAACCGCACACTTTGTCACTTTTGCACATTAGCCTCGACTTAAGTTTCAGTCTGCTGGCATTGCCCAGGGAGAGGATGAAATGTAGAAAAGAGCTTCCCTCTGATCTCAATACTGCGAGGCTCTACATGAAAAAAAACAGGCCGATGGGATAAACCCGTCTGGCTGTTGATTCGGAGACTGGTGTCTCCCTGTCTGGCTCGCTCTGTGTCCCTCAGAAGGGACAGGGGCCAGGCAGAACGGGCGGGAGAACTCGTGACCCGGCGAGGGGACTGCACACAGGTCCGTCGTCCCGCTCTGGAGACGGCCGCCTGAATATAAGTCAATGGTACCAATACCGTCAAAATCCCAAATCAATAATTTTTTCCCACAAGAACATGTAACCACAATAGGTGTTTTTTGTCACCTAATGTCTCCCCATGTGCCGATTTGTTAAAGTATTGTGTCATTTGGACAATATTTTAATTAGGGATGCAATGATATGAGATTTTGACGGTATGATAACCGTCTCAGAAAATATCACGGTTCACGGTTTCACAGTATTACACAATTGTTACCGTTTTACAACAACCCTTTAAGGAATGAAAACACAAGCAAGTTTTTTTTGATTGAACAAAAGCTTTATTGCATTTTCACAATGGTATTATGTCCTGCAAAGATATGTACTTTATATTCAAAGCAAAAATTAGAATTACTTGAAAAAAAAGTTATTACGCAAGTAGCTGTCTCATAATCCGTTGAGTTGTGCTTGTGCTAAAATAACATGGAAAACCATAGAATTCAAAACCTTAGATATGCAAATGTCTACGGTATGATAACCATCCATTTTCATACTGTGGTATATTGTGAAACCGGTATACCGCTGCAACCCTAATTTTAATATTTTGTGGACCAATCTGGAACAGTCATCATCACTTCCTAATCACTGCACGTCACTTGGTGGAGGGGGGGTGGGTTGTTTAGTACAGGTCTTGGACTGTCAATCACACTGCGCCCGGACTTTTGATCACATTAAAGGTCCCTCCTTTTATCTACTGCAGAGTCATGGTAGCACAAAAACTGCACTTCCGCGGCTTCAAAGCTCTTTTCACAAACCCATGGAAAGTCATTGGGTGACGTCACAATCACTTTGTCCATTTTTTTTTCATTTTCTTTTTATACAGTCTATGGGCCAGACAGGGAGAGTCTCTCATTTTGAGAGGCAGCCATTCATGGAGTGGCCAGCTGGTCCGCTGTGAAAATGTAATAAGATTCCCGAAAACCCACACAAGCTTCACTGGACCGCGACATTGCCGAGATTCACAGCTGAGGCCAGACTGCCATGTGCGAAGACCAAATTCCGCCATTATTCAACTGCCAAGTATTTGTTACTGCAGGGACGGTAATAACACTCCTAAACTATAACAGCTTGAGTCATTCCGGACTTAACTAGAAGTCAGTTACTACAGCCACTACAGTCATTCTGAACATTTACCCGCTTCCACAAAAAAATAAGAACCTAAAATCATCCCAGTAGCAAAGAAAACGACACTTTCTGAAGTTTGTTGAATCAATCTCCCTGATCAAACTGCAAAGTGGGACTTGTGAGTAGAATTTCAGGCTTAACACTCCCGAGTAATCTGCAAAAAATTTTTTTTCCAGTAAACAGACAGACCAGCCTGTGGTTGGAGGCTGCTGCTCACTTTCACTGTGTATATGAAACTGGGCCCAATCCAGGAATTATTCTCAGCACGATCGAGCAGTCTTGCCCGGTTAACATACGAGACAGACCACCTTAAGCAGGAAAGGCTCACTACGCTAACATACGAGACAGACCCCCTTAAGCAGGAAAGGCTCACTACTCTAACATAAGAGACAGACCCTCTTAAGCAGAAAAGGCTCACTACTCTAACATAAGAGACAGACCCTCTTAAGCAGAAAAGGCTCACTACTCTAACATAAGAGACAGACCCTCTTAAGCATGAAAGGCTCACTACGCTAACATACGATACAGACTCCCTTAAGCAGGAAAGGCTCACTACGCTAACATACGAGACAGACTCCCTTAAGCAGGAAAGGCTCACTACTCTAACATAAGAGACAGACCCTCTTAAGCATGAAAGGCTCACTACGCTAACATACGATACAGACTCCCTTAAGCAGGAAAGGCTCACTACGCTAACATACGATACAGACCCCCTTAAGCAGGAAAGGCTCACTACGCTAACATACGATACAGACCCCCTTAAGCAGGAAAGGCTCACTACGCTAACATACGATACAGACTCCCTTAAGCCGGAAAGGCTCACTACGCTAACATACGAGACGGACCTCCTTAAGCAGAAAAGGCTCACTACTCTAACATACGAGACGGACCTCCTTAAGCAGGAAAGGCTCACTATGCTAACATATTACACAGTCCAAGTCCTGATTTTACAGTGTGAGAAAATTAGTTAAAAGTATTCTTGCTCAAAGGTACAAGGGCAGAGGCCCATATGGGATTCAATTTGCCCTTGGTATGGATAAGGGGACAGTCCCCACACACCACTTCAACACTGCTCTCAGCATTAAAGTAAGACTGTACGGATTTCTCAAGGCCGATACCAATGCCTATGTTTCAGTGGGTAGGAAAGCCAGCTGATATCTTAGATTTACACAGGTTTTTTAAAATTCTCCCTTAGTGACAAAAGGTTAAAAACAAAATTAAAAAACTGGCGTAATTTGTAAAATGTCATCTTCAGGACATCTTCTATTAGACAAACTGGTCCTGAATAAAATGGCAATGACTTCCCTCGCTGACGGTGCCAATTGTAAATCTTTTGTAATCACCGCAATAGGTCGAAAAATGAGGCAGAGAGGAAAGGGTTAAATCAATGCATATGACTTTTTACAGACCAATAAAAAAAGTTGGACAGTAGTCCAAATTCATCAGATTACAGGGGTTCATATTAATGGTCAATGCAATGCATGCACACTTATAGGGAAACTGTTGCTAATACTATAACTAACTTTAAAACGGATTCGCTTTATTTATATTTAATATTTGTCCACAAACGGGCAGAACGTCGTCAATGTTAACACAGTAAGGGGACACTCTGAAAGGATGAAGAACCGGAACGTGTTCATTATAATTTCAAAATGGTGGAGCGCTGCATTACGGACAGCTCGATACTGGCTTAGTCTAGTCATGTAACAGCATTAAAGAGAAACGGGCGGCATAGCGGAGAATTCCCTCTCCAGCTTGAACATGATAACCATCTCTGAGAAATAGACTGCAAGCCCAGTGTTGTTCCCCTAACACTTTATAGCAAGTCTACGTATTAGTCGCTATTCGTCATGAGACATATCTCTCAGTCAACACCTCTAATGTGTAGCTGTGTGCAAGTGTGTAGCTAGCTGGTGAGAGCTATGAAGTTACTGATTGTTTAACTGTGCGAAATCATTCATCTTTAAGTATATTGGGACTTTTGTTATGTTTTCTGAATTATATAACATTAGCGAAGCAAGGTAGCTAGTCAACGAAACAAAACAGGGACTTCGTAGGCACAGCTTGTGGACTAATATTACCAGCGTGGCTGTTCGCAAAT
Organism: Ilyophis sp. 1 JC-2022; assembly: GCA_022702515.1. NCBI lineage: Eukaryota > Metazoa > Chordata > Actinopteri > Anguilliformes > Synaphobranchidae > Ilyophis > Ilyophis sp. 1 JC-2022. Next base: position 78,969,784 of record CM040402.1, on the reverse strand, counting down.
TGGCTACTTGACTGTCAATAATATGTCACTCTTAACTTTATTGATTATGATGACAATGAATGGACTCCAACACAAGTTTACCACATATTTAATATTTCCCGTATTATTTGAAAGAAATGGCAAACAAAATACATTAGATGTTTAAGTGGGGCTTCATACACACTGTGCCTTCTCCAAACCACAGCATTCAGATGCCTGATACGATGCTCCACAGTCACATGGTCTAAGAAGCGAGGGAGAGCCATTTCTAGACGAGGCTAAACACTAGAGGATGTGCTTGAGCACATCATTTATTGTATGCAATTGGTATCCATGCCCGCCAATTGCGTGCAAAGCTCAATATCGGTCCAGTTGGTCAAACAGGCCAGTGTATCAGTCGAACACTACCGGGCATTTCTGAATCCATGTTCTTCCTCCCTCTCAGTCAGCGACAGGGTCCCGCGTGGTCCGACACGGGAGGCATCCAGCGCACTCGGATCTGAACAAAAGCGCTATATCCTACAGCCCCGGTGCTGCGCACAAACAGAGGCTGCCCTGGTCTCAGGGGTGGGGTGGGATGGGGTACTGTAGACTGCGCGTGAAATCCGACACCCTCCCCCCACAACCAACATCTAAACCCCCCCCCCCACTACCCCCCACCACCCCCCACCACAGCTGCCCCTCCACTGGGGTGCCCTCTGTCACAGCTGGGCTGTCCCGGCACATCTGGGCCACAGCTGGAGGCAGGGAGGAGGAGAGAGGAGGGAAGGGAAGAGACTGAGGAGCTCAATAGCTGGTAAATCCTATTCCCCTGCGTGCCAAACCAGGTGCGCCAAATTAGGCACATTACCAACCATGGCAACTGCTCGCAAACTCCATAAAGGGGCCGAGCGCTGTGCTGCAAAAAGCCGGGCCCCGCTGAGCCGGGACGCCAAAGCTAGGAACGGGACGTGGGAAACGCAACAAAACAATGTGATCATCAGCCGGACTGAGTCCCAGCTTTCATCCGTTTTAAAGAGATGAATCACTGCTAGCGGCTTTATGCTCCTCGCTGGACCATCGGAGCTTTCCCGCGTACAGCCCGCCGTTTGCATGCTTTTTCACACTGGTGCTCGATAGCGGGAAAACGGTCCCTTTGAGCTGGATTACTGCTCAGCCGAGTTTCCAAGACCGCAGGGCCAGTGACTCAAAGACACACTGTGACTCCAACACACACATCCACACACAGTCTGTGACTCCAGCACACACACTGCCAGCACACACACTGTGACTCCAGCACTCACACTGACTCCAGCACACACACTGTAACTCAAACACACACATACACACACGGTCTGTGACTCCAGCACTCACACTGACTCCAGCACACACACTGTGATTCCAGCACACACACTGTAACTCAAACACACACATACACACACTGTGACTCCAGCACTCACACTGACTCCAGCACACACACTGTAACTCAAACACACACATACACACACGGTCTGTGACTCCAGCACTCACACTCACTCCAGCACACACACTGTAACTCAAACACACACATACACACATACACACACTGTGACTCCAGCACTCACACTGACTCCAGCACACACACTGTAACTCAAACACACACATACACACACGGTCTGTGACTCCAGCACACACACTGTGACTCCAGCACTCACACTGACTCCAGCACACACACTGTAACTCAAACACACACATACACACAGTCTGTGACTCCAGTTTCATTGTCCTGCTTTTTTACAGAGGGGATTTATGCCGCCTTTATATTTCTCCCTCACTTCCCCTCACTTTGCTGAAAATGACCTCGCTCAGCGCGCGAGGTCGCATTTTAGCATGCGTAGCTCCCGCCAACTCAGCCTCTCCTGCAGAAAACCTGCAGCTGGGGTCACAGACGCAGACAGGTCAGGTGTCGGGGAGTCGTGAGTGGCATGTTGGGGTTCCCCCTTCCCCCGGACCCCTCCGGCACACAGTCACACCGACACACTCAGCGTCCCACACGCACAGCGGGAAGCCGCGCTGCTCTGCGTGTGAGCACGTTAGCCACATGCACCACCGTGGAGCCCCCCCCCAAGAGGGTCCGAAAGGCCCTGAGAAAGTTCCCCAACGCACACCTCTCCCCAGAATTCCCCTCAGGACCGTCTTACCCCCACACTGTAAGACAACACAACATAGAGACGGGGGGGGTGGGGGTGGGGGTGCTTACAGGCCCCCTTCCAGGTTTTTATTACCTCACCTTATTTACTTTCTTTGCAGTTGCCCTTTTCCACGGCGACGTACAAAACTCACATCTCACGTTTAATCGTTTGCTACAGCCGGATATTTACTGAGGCAAATTATGTTAAGCACTTAGCTCCAGGAGGACAGAGGTAGCGCCCCACTGAGGAGCTGAACCTCAAAGCCACATTGGCTGGAAGGTCTGGGCCCACTGCCCCCTACTGGAGGCGATTCAGAACCGCTTGCTCAGGACTGGCATCACGTATGTCATAGTTATGACTGAGGTGACCTTTGTGAGAATGAGAATGGCCAACACTGTGGGGTAAACCTCATAAACCCTTTTAAAAGGCACCCAATCCCTCGCAGAGGTGCCTATCTGGACTGAGCAGAGGATCTTTTCTTTTGAGTTCAGCTGTCCTGCACCGGCGTTCCACAGTGCAGATTCTTCCTCCGTCACGGTAGCACGAAAAATAAAATAAAATAGAGAAAGGTTGGAGGCGATCTTCAGCGCAAAGCCTCAGACGTGATTAAAAAGCAGCGCCCAGCGGAGAACAAGAGTCTATCTCCAGTTTTAATTACAGTGCTCCAAATTAGACGGCGTTCTCTCTCGCTCTCTCTCTCACAAACACGCACGTGTATACACACACTGTCTCTCTCTCACACGCGCACGCACACACACTTCACTGAGCCGAGCTACTTCCGTTCAGCAGAGAAAGGGCAGCTCTCCCCTGACCCTTAGCTCTCCGCTCTGGCACGCACACACACTTAGCTCTCTGCTGTCTGGCAGACACACCTCCTGTAATGAGGGCCGAACTCTCATTGGGTTTTAAAACAAACAGAATCACAATCCATTAATGGTGCCACCGCCCCCCACCCCCAAATAATGCAATTACCATGCAGACAAAATGTCACAAAAAATATTTTTGTATAGGGTTACATCTGCTGAAACTTTAGTTTTGAGGTTTCAGTCTCAGTATAATTGTATTGTATCACATCAATATAAATATAAATGTGTTTAGTTGTTACTTCAGGTGTTCATTAGCACACAATACAGGGATAGAACAGGTAAGATGGCACTATACATAAGCACGATATAAATATTAACTATGGTGAATAAGCTGTAGGATCCTGGACAGCCTTGGCTAAAGTAACCGAACCGCAACAATCACATGGGCGTTCAGAGGGACAGCGCTAACCCTAACCCGACACAGAGAGGACCCTAACCACTCTGAGTAACATGCAGGTGGAGAAGGACAGTCTCTCAAGCACGCACGCACGCACGCACGTACGTTTCCTGAGGGAGTGGTCTCCCTACACAAGCTCACACAAAAGCATGTCCCACAGACATATGGGGCATTCCCTTGGTTATTTCTTCTCGCTCCTTCACCCTTAACTTCTGTCGCCCTCCCTCTCCATTTCCTTTCTTTCCCTCCCTTGCTCTTTAGCATCTCTCTCTCTCACAGCCCCTCAGGTGCAGCTGTGAAACCCACGTGTCCCGGCCAAACTGACGGGGTGCCGGAGCCCACAGGGCGAGCAGAGGTGGCGACGCGCTCCCCAACAACCCTTTCATCCTGTCAGAGGAAGTCGAATAAACGACTGCACGCCCACAATCTACAGGCCTGCAGACCCGCAAGAAAAACATGCACAGAAACACGCCCATAATGCACTCTGCGAAATAAGACCCTGCAGCATCAAACTGTGATGAACCGATAATCGTACACAAATTATTTATAAACTCACTGCCTGCTCAAAACTGCCGCCTGAATTAAATGTGTGGCACAACCACTTCATCAATGAGATGCCATGTAGGAATACCCGTGCTTTTGACATAAAGCTAAATGGCTTCGCTGGCTATATGGACCCTGTGTACTAAACAGGAAAGACAAGCACACCGACATATCCTCTAGCTGAAAGCCCAACACTATGATTTAATCAATTCAAGGCATACCCGAGGATTTTCAGCTGGAACGGCGGGAGAAAAAAAGAAGAAGGACAAATCGCTTTTATTTTCCTTCTGGCTAGAGCCCATCCATCTCGCTCTCTCTCTCGTCTTTCTGTGATTAATTCTGCAGACACAGATAGAGTCCTTACTGGTGGACGCTGAGATAGTTTAGAGTGGGATTAAATATAATACCGGAGTGCTTCCCTTCATCTGCGGGCGGTTATCGCCGGCCATCGCGCGCGGGTGAGGAGTTGCCCCCGCGAGGTGACTGTAACAGCGCAACAGCATCCTCGCAGGAAAAAGGCCGAAGACAAATTCTTTGGCGCTACGTCCCGAATCTTCTTCCTGTAAACCGTGACTGACATATTCTCCGCTGTAATCGTACGGTCTCTTAAAGAGGAAGAAGGACAAGGCGCTAGTATGTGGGAACCTTTATTATAAATGAGTTTGTACCGCTCACCTCCCCCCTCCCCTGTCCCTGTCCCTGTCCCTGCCCCTGCCCCTGTCCCGCCCCGCCCCGCCCCTTGCCCGAAAGTAGAACATCGAAGCCTGACGGAAGAGTTTGTCCAAACAGCATTCTTCGCGGAGGGTGGAAGCGCGTCCGGCTCGTGTGTTTTGACGGCCGCGCCCTGACGATCACAAAAACACCCTCCCCCACCGACGTGCAGCTGATTGGCCGACCTTTGACCCCTCCCATTGTGGAAACAGCTGCTCTCGTTCCCCGGTGTGCATGCCTGCTGGGCGTCGGCACACAAAATCTGACGTTGGGGGGGGCATTTTTAGATAAAGAAAGTCCGAGGAAAATAAGAGACTCAGAGACCAAATTCTACTCCAGTCATTTCAGATACAGACAGTTTGACCTTCTTGGCTGCCCAAAAAGCACAGAAAAGCTAAAAAACTACTTTTCAGCCAATCGTGAAGTCTCTGACAGTCTCATTCCACAATGGTACAAATCAGAGACTGACAGGAAAGCTCTGCTTTGAGGTAAACGGGGTCTTTCCTGCTAAGGATATCCCAGGAGGCCATGGAGTGGGAGTTGGGGGGGGTGTGCTGTTTGGTGGGAGGGGGGGGTCAAGTGCGAGTCGGGGCAGCGCAGGAGGGTATCGCCCAGTACGTGCAGTCACTGGGGGCGGCACCACCCCGCGCCCCATCCCGTCTCGTCTCGTCTCAGGGGTGTAAATACAGCTCATGTGACAGGAGTGAGGGAGAGTTCGGGGAAAGGGTTCCATGCGTACGGGGTCTCCCAGACCACCCACAATGCACTGCTTTGCGCTCAGGAATGTCTGGCCCTCTGAAAATCCACATGTAAACACCCACACACACCATATACACTATTTGAATAACACATGGACATTCTCACACAAACACAAATGTAAGCTAAAAACTGACACGCTCAAGCCATTCGCAACGCACTTAAACAGTACAGGCAATAATACATATAGACCAAATTTCACACACAGACACAGACACAGAACTTCAATCACCTAAAAACTGTGTCAGTACCCTAAAAAAAAGCCAAATCGTGACCTGGCCTGGGACTCCATTCTGCCTCCCCTCTACCTAACGTCCCACAGAGATAAATCAATACCTCATAGAATAACACCTGCTGTGCGCGTCACGCATCCATTCCTCTCAGACGAGAACAGACGGGGAAATGAGCACTAAAAGGCTTGCGTCACGTTCCCCCAGAGCGAGTCATCACACCGACCTGGCCGGGGGTTAGGACTCGGGTTGGAAAGTTACAGGTGAGCGTCAGGGAAGGAGCATTCGACTCCGCCTGCCAGCTCCATCCTTGGGAGTATTCCAGGGTTTTTCCTGGCAGAGAAATGTGTTTTGGGCGGTGCGTTTTTTTTTTTTTTGCATTAATTTTACCATAAATACAGTTTTTGGAGTACAAAAAGCCCATGTAGGCTTTGGTTGTAAAGTACCAGTAGGGTTGTGTTTAGAAGTTAGGGTTTAGAAATCAAAGGTCCTTGAAGCGTTTTGAATATTTGAATATTACACCATTTAGGCTATTTTGACAGCGCACAAATAGAAAAGAAAAAAAAAACAGGGCGCTTTCGTTCGGATATGATTTTATTTGCCGTTTTCTCAATTATTGTCATTTTGGCGGTCGCGATTTCCCTTTGGTGGTCCGTGAAATCATTTTGGCAACCGCCAAAGAATTTACCATGTAGAAAAAATTTATTTACAGTGCAGTCGATAACTATTTGGACAGTGACACAATTTTTGTTGTTTTGGCTCTGTACTCCAGCACATTGGATTTGAAAAGAAATCGAGTCAACCATGTAGGAATTTGAGCCCTTTTTATACACAGCCCCCCCCCCCCCCCCTTTTTGGGGGACCAAAAGTAATTAGAAAATTGTCTGCTCAGCTGTTTCTTGGCCAGCTGTGTGTTCTTGCATCATTAGTTAATGCACACGAAAGCTAACAAAAGGTCTAAAGTTGATTCTAGGTGTGTAATTTGTATTTGGAGTCTGTTGCTGTTGTCTTTCCCAAAGAAGTGTCAATGCCAGTAAAGCAGGCCATCGTGGGGTGGAAAAATCTGAATAACAACCAAAACATTGGGTACGTCAAAATCAACTGTTGGGTACATTGTTAAGAAGAAAGAACGCACTGGTGGGCTCAGCAATAGCCAACAACTTGGTCGGCTACGGAAGCCCACTGTAGTGGATGATTGTGAAGAAAACCCCCTTTTAAACTGTCGAACAGATCAAGAACACTATCCAGGATGTAGGCGTAGATGTGTCAAAAAACGAAATATAGAGAAGACTACACCAGCACAACCTCAGAGGGTTCACTGCAAGATGCAAACCACTGGTAAGTGTCAAGAACAGAACGACCAGGTTAGTCTTCCTAGAAGTACATAAAAAAACTAGAGTTGTGGAACAAACTCTTATGGACAGATGGGATATGGACGTACTAACCCAGGGGTGGCCAATTCCAGGCCTCGCGGGCCGGTGTGTATGCAGGTTTTGGCCACCCCTGTACTAACCTGTACGAAAGCGATGGAAAGAGAAAAATGTCGAGAAAAATGTCGAGAAAAAAAGGAACTGCTCATGATCCAAAGCATCTTTGAAACATGGTGGTTGGGGTGTTACGGCTTGGACATGTATAGCTGCCACTGGAACTGGCTCACTTGTCTTTACTGATGACATCACTGCTGACGGCAGCAGCAGGATGAACTCTGAAATGTACAGAAACATTTTTTCTGCTCAGGTCCAAACAAATGCCTCAAAACTCATTGGACGGCATTTTGCAGCAGGACAATGACCCCAAACACACTGCTAAAGCAACCAAGTTTTTCAGAGCCAAACTGTGAGGGAGCACCCTCACTACTTGGACTGGCGGGGGGGGGTGTTGTGTTTTTGCTTTTCCATTCATCAAGCCCTTCAATAGTTAGTACTAATCATCAGATGCACCCAGTTCAGCCTTTGTCTTGTTAATCCCTTCAGTGTTAAGTGTTAATTGGTTAATTGTGTCTGTAGCAGCAGCCCACAGGTGTGGCGACTTGACAATCAGCATGTGGCCGGAATATAACCCGTGTATGCCACTGTGTGGAGTGGATCAACCAGGTAAAGATGATAGGCCTGCTCGCAGGTTCTTAAATAAATTACGTTTTTGATACCGTTTGTGCTCAGTCTGTTTTTAAAGCCTTTTAATGCGATTGAGAACGGCCGCTCTTTCACACAAACATTTGAGTGTTCTTGACTGGCAATCAAGTCAATCACCCGACCTGAATCCAATTGAACATGCTTTTCATTTGCTGAAGACAAAACTGAAGGGAAAAATCCCCTGAAACAAACAGGAACTGAAGACGGCTGCAGTACAGGCCTGGCAGAGCATCACCAGGGCAGCTCTCCAGCATCTGGTGATGTCTATGGGTCACAGACTTCAGGCGGTCATCAAATGCAAAAGATTCGCCACCAAGTACTAAACATGACAACTTTGTTTAAGGTTATCTTAATTTGCCAAGTTACTTTTGGTCCCCTAAAATGGGAGCGCTATATATAAAAAGGGTTGTAACTCCTACATGGGTCACTAGATATGGATGTAAATACCCTCAAATTACGCTAAAGCTAGCAGTCTGCACTTTAACCTAATTTTCATCGTTTCATTTCAAATCCAATGTACAGAGCCAAAACGACAAAAATTGTGTTACTGTCAAATACTTACGGCCTGCACTGTACATGGCTCTGGAATTCCAGAATATCTGTTCCTCTCCCTCATTTAATTTCACGCTCGTTTCACATCCTATTAACGGCTGCAGGTTTCCGCCGTGGCCTCTGCGTCTGTGCGCTGTTTGTTAGCGGAACAGAACATCCATGGCAAAAACACCAAACTTAATATGGAAAGGGAAATTGCTTTCCACATCAGTTCCGGAACCGACTAAATTATTTCCCTGATTTACACAGGAGAAAAGATGGAAAGTTTCCTCAGTAAAAACTTTACTACAAGTCACACAACCAAATCCCAAATCCTCAGATCTGGAAATCTTTGCAATTGCATTTAACACAATGACTTGGGAGTTTACTTTTTAACATGCAATTAATTTATACAGTTCACATTAAGGGTACAATAGCTGTGAGTTGGGAACCAAACCTGCAACCTCAGTCCCCTGATCATTACGCTGCACTGCCCTCCGTATGTGACGAGGACTGGCAACCCTGTGTCATATTCAGGTTCGCCACCAGCCATAAAAGCTGCAGCAACATTAAATGAAAGCCAGACGGGAAGATTTCTGAACTTAAGCCCAGGTAGATCCCCGCATTAATTGCTCAAATGAAAAAACAGCCGCTGCCACAAGACAGCGCAAACAAATGTTAGCCATTAGTCTCCCGACTCCCAGCAATATTTCCACCCTGTCTGGCATTCCCTAATGGGCCAAGTTCAAAAGTGCCAGCTCCTGTTCCCACATTTCTCTCTCAGCTCTTCCCACACCGACGGTCCCGGCGCAAGTGTCATTTCCTCCACCTCTCCCCGGGAAGGAAACTGTTGAGCGCTAAAATACCCCTTAATAGACTTCAATTGCAATAAAAAAAAATGAACTGAGAGCTGATCAACACGGCTACGGCGCATGCAAACGATGCCTTTTCGGTTTCTTGGTCTCTAGTCCACTCAACGCACCTCAGCCCAAACCGCAGCATAAAAGAGCAGAAGCAGTGTTTGAGTTTTTGTTTCTGGATACACTGAATGCCACTGTGAGCATGTGCGCGTATCTGAGAGAGGAGCATAGATGGAGGTCTGCCCAATCGATGCTTCATTTCTGAGAGGGGGAGAGAATTCCGTTGACTCGTTCTGGCAAAACCAGGCCTTGGGAAACGCTTTGGGGGATTCATGGCCACATGAGGTTCAAATGAAACCATGTGATAGCTTCGATTGGAGTGTGTGTGTACTTACACAACACATTAGAGATGTCTCACAGTTCAGAAATACACAAAATTAATGGATACAAGCACAAAATGATATTCTGAGACAAAGCAATCTGACTGTCACTGTATCCCTAAACTCACAATTTAAAACCGTATTTCTGATGTTATCTCTAATTATTTTCTCAACAGCAGTGACCTATATACGGTATTTCAAACCGGCTATACCGTATCCATGGTTTCCAAGACGAACACAATCTATAGGTGAAACAGTTCAATTACTGCGGTTCAATTTCTGCCATGCAATGTAACGATACAGTAGAGACCAACACCTTGGAAAAGTGTGCTAATCATTTTGTCCTGATTAAATCAGCAACACCGTGACTTGTAAGCACAAATTCGCTGTTCTCCACCGATAAGTAACACCGCATCCCTGGTAGAGAAACAGGCCTTCGTAATTCGCACACCCACGTTTTTGTTTACATATAGAATATAAATGATCGCCCTGCTTTTAAAACCAGCAATGTAACGAACTTACAGTGAACAAAAAGGCGTCAAAAAGAACTTCAAAAAGGCGTCAAAAAGAACTTCAAAAAGACGTCTCGTACACATTAAACTGCACCAGCAGGTAGTCTAAGTGCGAGGCCCAGATGCAATGCACACAGCGTATTATAACACAGGGCGCGTTTTTGAAATATACGTCCCGTGCATAAATAAGCAACTTTGCCTCTGCAAAAGTAATAATCTTAGAAAATACCAAGCTGGTCAAAATGTTCATATGGTAATAAATCCTATAGGCACCAACAGAAGCAAAAATCCCGTTATTTATTTTATCATAGTCAAACACGTGACTATATTTCATAAAACTATTTTTTTCCTTGATATTTTTCAGCAACAAGGCTAAAAGCAATACTGACAGGCTAAACAGCAGGGCACGTAAGTAGCCTATCCATATTTTGGTACCTCTCAATGTCTCCCGTTCCCTCTTTTCCAGAGATACATTTACTGTTTCGCTAAAAATAAGACAAACTATCCTTTTGCATGAGTTACTGCATTCTCGTGGCAAAATTATTCTCATTTAACTCACGCACAAATCATTCCTTAAAACCCCATTCGACTAAAAGCCACGCACTCATGCATTCGCATTTTCCTTCACTAATAACAATCACGAACACTGTTTAAATCCTCAAAATCGCAATTATTCTGCCCAAAAGCAAAGCACCGGAAACAATGACACCAAAAATGTGTAGAAAATGAACTCACCGTATAGAATAGTATGCTAGCTAGTGTCCGTAGCGCCTTTTGTGTAATCCAAACCAAATGTTGTGAAGAAAATATAATTTCACAATTTTACTATTAAATTAAAAAGGGTTAGAATCGACCGGAATAATTAGCTACGCCCCCGTGCACTTGTTTCTTCGCTAGAAATGGTCAGTTGAAATAAAATAAAAAATCAGGACGAAGAATAAGGAAAAGAAATAGAGCACTTTGTTGCAGTCTTTACTGCTTTTGTTGTTGACTGAGCAGTTGCTGGCGCACAGATTGGGCTCCTCTCTCTCGCGGCTCCACCCGCTGGCCCTGCCTTCTGCGCGCGCCCATTGGCACAGCCGGCCAGAACATGCAAATGAATTTCCCCTATTGATGTTTAATAAGAACCCCAAGCAGCATGCCGACTAACCCTTTCTCACTGCTAAACTGCCGCAATGAACTATCACGGCAAATGAAACGCTTTATAGCTATTCGGCCTCGACGACCGACCTTGCTTTCCGTGATTTATTCTGTTAGTTATCCCCCTTTTGAGATTTATGTTACTAGACAGAGGTTTACAGTAGGTTTTTAATTTATTGTTCAGTTAGATGGTAGATGTGGCTAAATGCTGTCATTTCGGGGTTTTAAATGCAATATTTAATACATTTGTGCAAATATTTTTGCTAATTATATATTTTAAAGATTGCACGCTAAGCATATCTACTTTTGGACTCATGAGGGATTCTCATTAAAAGCGTATATGTTGCTCCTCCAGAACGCTGTAAGACCATCAGACGTCTTCAAGAAAATGCTCCATAGTTTACTAAAGGTCCTTGACATTTTACAATTATTGATCTGTTCGCACAGCTAAAGGATAACAATGGGAAATACGAAAAGCTACAATTTAACTAATGACAGCACTCAGTAAAACTAGAGTAGCATAAGGTTCTATTGTACCAAGGTAGAAATAGAAACATGCGGCAAAGAGAGTACGTTTTATTACTTCTGCAATAGCGCCACCGAGCGGTAATGGTTAGCGATGCAAAATAATTACATTATTATTAGAGAGGGGAATCATGCTCAACCTCATACCCTAATGCCGACACCAGACCGAGACGATTTTGGCGGACAAAACACAAATGCATTTGATTGTACAATAAGAGCCAAATATTTTGTGTTTGTATTTGAGTGTCTCATATAAGCCTGCAAATTTGCTTCATATTCAGAATATTTTCGTCTGTTCGTCCCCCTGCTTTCTACCCATCTTCTCTTTTGACAAAAGTGTTTACATTGTGCATGTTCATCTACGTATCTACGAGACAAAAAAATAATACAATTAACAGTCTAACACTGATAGATGTCTGGCTGACTTACTGTAGGTCCAGGCCAGTGTCCAGACCAAAGCACCTATCACCCACACGGTCAGGAGCAAGGTTCAGGGTTGGACCACTAGATGGACGTAGAGGCACACTAATAACCATTTTCTGCACCCATACCCTTAGAGGCAAGGTCAATACCAGTTTTCTCTTAATTGTACAGAGTGATCATCTTTAACTTAAAAGCATTTCTAGGAGGACAGCGTCCCCATTCACAGAGCATGAATAGTCAATAGTTTTAGGAGCACGGTACTGAAATTATATCGTGGCCTTCTCAGTCACCAGATTTTAACCCGATCAATATGAGTCGACGGAGACTGCATCCATTGATTACGCATCAGTTGATTGACTTTCCTCTGGAATAGTGGTTGAAAGAGCGATGGCCCGCACAATTTCAAACACTGATACAGTACACCACAGCGCACAAGGCCATACTGGCCACGCCTTACCACTTTAGATGGGCGTTTCCACTTTTTTCGTTCACTGCCTGTAGCTCAACTAGTATCAGTTCAGCAATCACAGGACGATATCTGAATGGAATCTCAGATGCTTTCTGGTAAAATTATATATACAGGTTGGGAAGCAAAAATGGAAACACCAGGGTAATTGAAGGCCAAGGCTATTGTAGCTCACCATTAATTATGCAAGCATCATTCAACAATTCAAGTGGTCAAGTATAAAAATGTTAGACAGGCCTTGTTACCTATAATTTAAATCTAGCATGTCTGCAAGAAGACCTTGAATGATCGTAGAGTGATTTGGTGAGATCATGAGTGACCCGGACAGCTCATTAGCAAATTAACCTCTCACATGAATACACACTGAACTTTAAGGGGCTGTCAACAAATAGTTTTTTGGTATGTGTGTTTGGGCTCATCAATAAATGATTACAATTTACAATGATTGTTTCTTTGAAGTCTGACCACTGAAAAACTGCAGTCAGGGGGGTTCACAGAGAGTTCAGTGACATGAACAGATGACTGAAATGGATCCTAGTGATCAAAGGATTTTATTTGTTTGTCTGTGTAACCCTTAGCATTTAAAAGTCAAGGCACCTAATTCCTTAAAAATTGTTGTCTTGTAAATTGGCATGAAATCTCTTCCGTAATCCTCCTCTGACCAGTGTTTACATGCCATAGTGATCACATTGCGAAGGCAGTGTTTATTTCCCACTGAGTGGCAAAAACAACCTTCATGGCTAATTTTAGCCTGCTGTTTTTCTGGTCTGCAGTCGGACTGAGCAGAGGCCAGAGGTCAAGACCTTATAAAGATTTCACGTGGCATTATACTATGAACTGGATGACCATATATCATAAGCTGTGCTTTTGTAGGTTAAATTCTGCTTCAAGTATTGCTCAGTTGGGAGCTCGTACGGATATTGAATTGTTATTAAGAGGCAGCGAAATCTGTTTTTGAGATGACCAGCACACTATCAATGTAACTGTCACTTCAGCTGTCTATCGCCATGTCCAATCACAGTTGAGCTGTCGATCTTCATGTCCAATTACAGTTGAGCTGTCCAGCTCCATGTCCAATCACAGTTGAAATGTTGGAGTGTTGGTGAACAAGTATAAAAAAACCTTATTACCACATCCCAATAATGATTCAATAAAGATTGTAGCTACCCTATACTCCCCTATCCCCAAAAAAATCCTTTCTCTAGTTTCCCTTCCACATGTTAATTCTAGTGACAGAGGATTGCTTATCGCCGGGGTGTTCTCGCCCGACCATTGAACTTCTCATTAATCGCCACCTGTGATGTTTGTGATTTACGAATCTAGGCTACGTTATGATAGAGATGTGCTTTATCTGGCCTGTTTGTAGTTGCTTCAATGACGTTCTGTAATCTGTATGCACTTATTGTACATCACTTTGGATAAAAGCATCTGCTAAAAGCAATGCAGGCCTTTTCTTGATTTGCACTCATTGCAAGTCGCACATTAGCTAAATGCCTAAAATGTAACCATAAATGCAAATAATGGTAAACGGGATCCCCCTGAAACGCAGGTTGCACGGTAAGAAGCCACACGCTGAACACAAGGCAGAAAAGCTGTCCTGGAAAGACAAAATGGAGGCAGAACACGAGTACCCTATTGCAGGCCCTGTGTTTAGCAGCAAATGGCAGAGCCTCCAATACAGTGCCTCATCTTCAGAATTTTAGATGACTAAGTACGTTTTGCAGTATGTAAAGTCGGGATGGGGCGTGTGTCGGTGGGGGGAGGAGGGGGGGGTTATATATCACTCTGTACACATCATCATCTCTGAGGCAGTGGATGAAACTGGATGGACCAGAAGGACAATCAATATTAACCCCCCCCACCGACTCATCAGCCTGAGAGACAGGCAGGGTTAGGCGCTAGACGGGCAGCGCATACATCATCTTCCGGAATAAACGAGCACTGCCAAGGACAGATGGAAATGGGTCTGGTCATCATTAATTCATGTGTCCTGTTCACCGCCCCGCGTCGCGGCTCTGTGCCGCTCTGTTTACGTGCAGGCATATGCGTCTTCGCCGCAGCCACCGACTGTCAACCAGGAGCGGTAAATACTCCAGTGTGTCACGGTCCTATTGGGCTCAGTCACAATGCCAGAGGTGACCTCTAATCCCCACCTTACAGTGACATCAACACTACTCAGTGTAAAAGTGGAAATTCTTTCCCAAATGGGAGTCATTATCGTACACTAAGATCGTGTTCTGAATAACGTTTTCTTGGGGGCGGCGGTACCAGTACTGGCCGTGTAGAGAAGCCCTACAGGTCTGCATTATAACTGGGCCTTACATCAGGCAGGGAGGCAGTTTAACTGAGTTACATTGTGACATCACAGAAGGGAGGCAGTTTTAATGGAGTTAGATTGTGATGTCACACAGGAAAGCAGTGCAACTCAGTGAGATTGTCCTCTTCCCATCACTCACAACCCATCACAAACACATGCTGCCTCCAGTCTACCCATATCAGCTGTGCATGAAAAAAAATGCAACAATCAGCAAGTTATCCTTTATAACCGAAAAGGCATAGGGACATTATTCATGATTTTGAGAAGAGGTATTGGGTGTGTCCCAATACTTGAAAAATGCATCCTCCTTTCCTCCACTACCACCTCTCCTCTGTGCAAAACTGATCCTTGTGTCCTAATCTAATGATGCCGATTACATATTAATTGTTACATATTAATTCATGTCTCGACGCAAACTGCAATGTCAGGAACATTGTACACTGTACATGCAACTACTTGTACTCAAAAGGTACAGGCAGTTTTGCATACTTCCGGGTAGGAGACGAGTGGAGGAAAGAAGGTGAGGAGTGAAGACTATTGGGACACCTTGTGTTCCAGTGCTGGACAAAATAAGGAGGCATGTGAGGCCTTTTACTTGATGAAGGAGGATTTCACATTGAGTATCCATCTTAATGCTTTACACAATTGTGTCATAACTGCTAGAGCAGATGTAGACTTTTTCCCCCCCCCATCCTCCATATTTCACAGCTTTCCAAATTCAAACCTTTTTAGGGGAAACATCCCATAATATTCACAGCCATGTACATTTGTGGTTGTCCTGCCATGTACACATGTGCAGGACATGAGGGCTGGAGGTCAAGGGTCACAAATGAGGAAGCTGTTGTTAATGTAACTCGCAGTCAGTGTGCAGTCCACAGTTCTGCGGTGCAGTCATTCTGCGTGAAGTATTCCCACTATACACACCCTGAAAATGGCCGTCCTCATTGGTTGCCCTGGAAACAGGCACCTGCTAAACAAACATGTAAGAGAATGTCTGATCTCATCGCTATGGACACCGTTTCTCCCGCTAGCCAAGTTTATTTAGCAACAATCAAATGGGATGAGCACACAGGACACACATTTATTGCACGGATCTAAAGCACATGGTATATTCCGCTTACACATTATCTAACTATAAAGGAAGAAATCCTGTCGGTCTGTCAGAAAAAAAAGCTATTTGTATAGTCTATGATAAGAAGTCTAAAAACTGTAGGAGGATATAATCTGAAGCAGCTCTCTAGCTGGTACTGTGACATCATCAGCTGCAGAGGCTGCTCGAGTGCATTGGAACATCATCAGCTTCAGAGGCTTTGTTGCTAAGACAACAATCGCTATACATCAAAACTTTTCAAGCTTGCGAAAAATGGTAAATTGCCCGTTCCGAACGGGCACGTTTTGTACGGGCATGGGCAGTGTGCATTGCTTTGTATGTGCGGTTCTCGAGAAAGCTGCAAGCATCAATACCAAGCAATCGGCCCGTTCCGAACAGGCACGTTTTGAATGGGCACGGGCACTGCACTAGTCTAACTATAAAGGAAGAAATCCTGTCTGTCTGTCTGTATTTCGCTTTGCTCGACAACCGGGCACTTCGCTAGGTGTATTGCTCGGGACCCTAGGAAGTGCAGTGCCGACTGTGAAGTTGATTGACTGAGCGGTTCTCCAGAAAATAAGCTATTTGTATATGGTCTATGATAAGAAGTCTCTTGAAAAAGGTAGAAGCACAAATACCGGGGGCCAAGCAATCGGCCCATTCCGAACGGGCATGTTTTGTACGGGCACGGGCACTGCACTAGTACACTCAAAAGGAGGATTGTGCAAAAAAATTAAAATCACTGAAAGCTAACAAATACCAAAACGGTCCGCCAAATTAAAACAGTACTGCCTTTTTACAGATCCCATTCTATAATAGTACAGAAATATTGCACAAGATCTATATATAATGTCAGCATGCAAAAAATACAGAATGTGTGAAGAAATACGAACCATTAAAAAGTACTTTTAACCGCAATCAACAACGTTTTTATTCAGTCCCCGTTTCAGCTTTTTAGCGTCATAGTCAGACACCCGAGTTCTGCACATGCAAGTAAAATATTGCATATCAGACGATGTTCACCATCACGGCGATAACGGCCGGTACAGTCTGATTTCATTGGCAATGGAAGTTAGCTGATCCGCAAGGTGTGGTCTCCAATGGCACCGTCAGAGAGGAAGAAGAAGAGAGAGGGAGAGAGAGAACCCGGAGTGTAGCGAATGAGATGAGGCGAGTGCTGGTGTCCCTTTGGCTGCAGCTTGTCGCCACGGGCCTCAAGGCCTCTTCACCCCTGTCTCCTACTCCTCTTCCTCATGGTACATGCTCCCCCCTCGTGTTGTACAATAAATACAACAGAACAGCAGCCTGGGGCATTAAATAAAAAATAAAAAAACATTCCTGTCCCCGGCTTCAGGCTCACGTCCCCTCCCAAACCACACGACCCCCCCCACCCCCCCAACAACACTTCTAGAGAGCTCTCTGCAGGCGCTTGCTGGTGTAGGCCTCGTATATGTCCCGGAACATGTCCCGACAGGAGAAGCGGGCGCCCAGTTTGGAGCAGATGAGGAAGGAGCCGCTCATTTTGCGGTGCAGGGAGTAGGTCTCCTCGGGGGGCGGAGTCAGCCGGTGGCGCAGCATCACAGGGATCAGGCTCTGGATCCGCTTGGTGGTGCTCTGGGTCCCGAAATCGAAAGGGTCCGTGGAGGCGAAGGCTTCGCCGAGGATCATCACCGCCTCCACGTGGGCGTCCTGGAAGACCTGGGGAGGGAGAGGGCGGGGCGGGGGACGAAGGGAATGAGGAACAGGAGGGACAGGAAGGATGGAGAGATGGCAGAAGGAGGGAAAGAGAGGCCGGGGGAAGAGGGGCGTAACGCAACGTGAGGTAGTGTGGAAAGGGACAGAGTAATGGTTTAGTACCCCTAAAACACCGGCTCTCCCTCATACTCAACAATTTTACAGTAATCAGAGATTGTCATACATAAACGAAAGAACAGGTGGGGAATTATCTCACTTTGGTTTCAAATCCAGTGAGGAATTTCAGGTCTTTGGATTTCCGGAGCACGGCTTCCCTGTCTCCTACGGAGGCGGCGTACACGACCTGGAAACACAGGAGGGCAGCGATACGTCACTGCCAGACACCGAGGCAACCACACCCAGCAGGCCGCCTTTAAACTGTAACCCCGCCCACACATCCCTCCGCCCCTGCTGCTCCGGGATTCCGATTATCCGATCGAACGTTAGCAGAGCGCACACTCGGTAGGGAAACCGTGCGGGATTACTTCTAAAGCCAAGGAACGTCCCTGTAAACCTGTCACTGTAAACCTGTCCAGGCATTTGAAGGTGATAGACAGGAATGCACACCTCTACGTAGTGGTCGGTGAACTCCACCGGATAATCTCTGCAGGCTCCGAAGTCTAGGAGAATCACCTGGAGAAACGCACACAGAGGCAGAGTTTGACATTAAGATTTTTGAGCACTTAAGCATTAAGTGGGACTTAATTTTTCATTTGCAAGTACCATTTTGGCATTTTTAATCATTGTTTTATTAGCAAAAATTATCTCATTAACAATGTAACCAGGATGGCAGGTGAAATGTGCATCATGCATTTTCTACTCATATTCATTTTTTTAATGGAACTTTTTTTTTTTAATAAAAAAAAAAAAATGTATCTTTCACTTGTCCCTACGGGCAAGTGGATGGAAAATTTTACTTTTCCGACCAAAACGTATACTTGTCCCGGACAATAGGACAAGCCTTAATATCAGTCCCTGAGAGGGTGACACTGCAGTTCTGAGCATAACGTTCATGTACCAACCAGATGGTCAGACAGTTCCGTCTCTGCTACTACTTGACCTCAGGCCTGCTGTGAATATCCATGTTGGCTCCTGACTGAAGATAGACTATCTATTCCACAGCTAACAACAGAAACCAACCTGGCCCTCATAGATTCAGGAAGTACAGAAGGACAGAAGGAACACAGGAGCAAGACCATCTGGCATGTAAATAGAACATCTGTGATCCGGTCACTCCTGAAGGCTGGCATTAACTACTTTTCATTCGTTAGATGTCCTCAAGCAAAACTCTGCACTTGCTATGCACTGTAAAGACTCGTATAACATCTTTTTCTTATGGAGACACAAAACCACAAATAATCCTCAATTATGTCATCAAGACAAAAATGGAAACCTTAGCCATTCATATTTCCATCGTTTGTATTTTCAGTATAATGAAACTGAGCCAACTTAAAACCTGTCAGTTATTAACAACTGAAACATAAGAAAAAAACCACCAGGGTACGATAAAAAAGTCTAGACGACAACATAAGCTCTAGCTTGTACTGTGTCTGTCCTCCTCAACAGAGGATTTGTTTGCAACACACACAACAAAAAACATTTGTTCAATACAAACAGGACACAGCAGGCACAAACACACACACACACACACACACACACACACACACACACACACACACACACACACACACACACACACACACACACACACAGTATGTCATGCATTTTAAAGAAATTCTCTATATTACGTATACATTTTATTTAACAACGGAACAAACCAACTTATATATTATTATTTTCTTAAGAATATACATGTTGGTTGTTATTCAGGGATACAGCACAACGCCACACGCACCTTGTTCCTCTCGGCATTGTAGAAGAAGTTGGCCCAGTTGGGGTCTGTCTGCATGAAGCGGAAGTCAAACAGCTCTCTCAAACACAGCTGGAGAATGCTGTGACTGATCTGCGAAGGGTGAACCAATCATTTCATAACTGAAGCATTCACTGGCAAAAACAGGAGCTGGCAGACTATACTCCTGTAACCTCACAGTGCAGTCTAGGAGGTTGCACTGCCACCTGCTGGTCTGATGATAACATTGCAGCACACTCCAGAAATCTGCCACTGCATGGATCGTGTGAAACCTCGGTCAAGTTGAGGGTGAGTCATTCAAGCAGCAATTATATGGTCAGTCACATGATTCAGAACGACCGTTTGGTGGATCATAAACTCATCAAACGGAGGAGTGTATGGTATACCGATCAAATTAAAGTTTGTACATCAGCTCTGTGCAAAATGCAGGACTGAATCATCGGTGACACAACGATAATTTTGACCTGACTTCTGAGCGTGTCCCGAATGTACTCCCTTTTAAAACGGTTGCCTAGTTACTGTTGCTGTGGTAGATTGGAGCCAGGGTGTTCATAAGTAGCAGGCAATGCTCTTTACTTCAGGACACGGGCAATATTTCAGGCACACTGAGCGGTAAGAGGCTCTGCTTTTAAGAAAGAAAATAAATCCAGCGAGTTCCAGCCGCTGTGTGGTCTTAAATATGGTCGGCAGGTTCCAGCTGAATGCTCATCAAAATTCCACCTTAAAAACAAGCTACTCACAGGGAATCTTAGATCTGTAAACAGGTCCTACTTCTTTCTGTATCTCCATTCACTAAACCACTGTATAAATAATGGAAGGCGCTCATGGGATGTGTTCACTCATTCCTATGATGTACTTGGGCATTAAGAGCTCCAGGAATTGGTTGTTAGGTCAGAGACTGAAAGTGATGTAGCTGTGGGCAAGTACAGAGCGGAAATCCTGGCTGGTGACGCACACCTGCTATGACCTCATCTGAGTGTTCCACAGGGAAGAGCAATTCAGAACAGTGATGTCACTGGCCTACGCCTTGATTCTGCAGCCGATGCAGCTGTTGCCAACTCATCCATGAAACAGCTGGAGGCCTTCCCGTAACAGTGTGCGTTTGTGTGTGTGTGTGTGTTTGCGTGCATTGGTATGTACACATGCGTACGTGTGTGTGAGCGTGCGCTAGTGCATGAGCATAAGCAAGTGTAGCTAATCCTCTTCAGCTCCATCAGATCTACATACGCCAGCACCTCCAGTTCCTGAACGTTCACAGGCAGCCCTGAGACTCCACAATGAGAGGGAAGCAGTGAGCTCACCTTGTTCCGGGTCTCCTGGTCCAGCTCCACGCAGCCGTCCAGCGGCACTCCGGATACCAGCTCCATGGTCAGGACCCGCGTGTTCGTCAGCTCGTCCACCACCTCCGGGACCTCGAAAAACGGGTCGCCCTCCAGCAGGGCCCTGAAACCGGGCACAGAGCTCAGCGCGGGCCCCTGGACGACGCAGCCCGTGAGCGCGAAGACGACACCCGCCGCTCAGCGCGCTCCAATCTGCAGAGCAGCGCTCTAGACTTCCGACGAGCACCGATTAAATAAACTACTGCTCATGACCAGGGCCATGTGTTTTCCATCAATGTGCCTTGTAGGCTCTTGGTTGTCTAGGTGACACTTTACACAGTATACTGAAAGCAGGTGCTTCCACACTAAGCACTAAGATTCCAGCATGCACAGAGTTGTGTATCCTAATTCTCGGCAGGCCAGGTTGCTCATGGTTTAGGCTACCATGGCTAGAAGAGCTTCTCAGTGCCTTTGAAAGAGGGGTGGTTGTTGCGGCGTGTTGGCAATAAGTTTCAGTGACTAAGACTGCTGAACTCGCTGATGTTTCATGAGGAACAGGGCCTAAGGAGATGCTGCCATGCAAATCTTAGGGAAACATCAATGTCAAATGTCAAAACCAGATGTCAGTCCATGACCAAGGACAAGGTTAACTAAATAAACATTGCCTAATTTGAACAGTCGATTATACCCCACAAAATCCATCCATCCAACCATTATCTAACCAACTTATTCTTGGTCAGGGCCGCGGATGTGGGGGGGGGGGGGGGGGGTCTATCCTAGCATGCATTGGGCAAGAGTCAGCAATTCCCCCTGGACAGTTAGTCAATCCATTGCAGGGCACGCACACACACCAGTCAATCACACACTTAATTAGAATGTGGGAGGAAACCGGAATACCTGGAGGAAAACCAAAGCGGACACAGGGAGAACATGCAACTCTTAAAACTCCACACAGAAAGGAGTGTGGCCACGATTAGAACTCAGGACCTTCTTGCTGTGAGGCGACAGTGCTATCCACTGTACCGCCCCACAAAAGTAAGTTAAAAATCAGTAAGAAAAAAATTGTGGCAACTAATAATTTTGAGCATCAAAAATGATAAGACGTTGCAGTTTAATAAGATAATGAGAAACAATATGAATGACAGGGACGTGTTTACACTAAATAACGAGACAAACGGAATTAGGCCTACCTGAAGCGCTTGGCACACTCTGCCTCTCTCTTGTAGTCGCACTCCCAAGCCAGTTCTTTCTGAATGACCTCTAGACTACTGTCCGCAAACAAGCCTGAACAAAACAACAACAAAAAAAACACTGTTTTTCACAACTTACTGTAAATGAGACAACTTATGAATTTAGCAGAAGACTCCTCAGAGTTAAGACCTATGACTTAAAGATTCATTCATATTATGAAAAAAGATTAAAAGCAGCAGAGATATGAGGAGGGGGCACACCAACACAACAGAAACAAGCCATCATTGTGTAAAACAAAAAACTTATTGTCATTTGTAAGTGGCACAGCGAACGGAACAGCCTAAAAGAGGCCAAAGGGAGAACTGCGAGCCACAGCAACAGACGCCAATGTTAGCATGCAAGGCGGCCCTTGCGGCGCGGGAGAGCTTCACCTTCCGGAAGCGCCACGCTCATCTTCAGGACGGACATCAGGTTGCTGATGTCACTCCGGATGCTCTCAGCAACCCCAGGGTACTGCGGGCAAGACGGGTCCAAAAAATAAAAACAAAGGGTTTACTGGAACAAACATGCACTGGGACACAGACAAGAATACAGGGTCACCGGGACACAGACAAGAATACAGGGTCACCGGGACACAGGTTTACCAGAACACAGCGCTAGGACAGAGGGTTGCTTGGAAACAGGGTCACTAGAGCAGAGAGTCACAATCACATAGCCCTTATGTGTCTGACAATCAATCTGTAATAATCACTTTGTTTCCTGCTAAAATGACATACTCCCCTCATGGGAATTACTGAA
Organism: Ilyophis sp. 1 JC-2022; assembly: GCA_022702515.1. Classification (NCBI taxonomy): domain Eukaryota; kingdom Metazoa; phylum Chordata; class Actinopteri; order Anguilliformes; family Synaphobranchidae; genus Ilyophis; species Ilyophis sp. 1 JC-2022. The sequence goes on along the minus strand of CM040402.1, from coordinate 78,946,864 downwards.
GAAATAATCAATTGACTGTACCATTGTGACAATGGTAAAAATCTGTCGAACAAATCCATTATAAAACAAACTAAAATGTGGATGAATGAGGGTTACAAAGCGAGAGTAACTCTCTCTCTGATAGTGGCTTTTCACCGCCTGCTCTCACCTGGATCTTCATGGCCACCTCCTTCCCATTGTGAAGCACGCCGTGGTGCACCTGGCCAATCGATGCGGCCGCAAAAGGCTTCTCCTCAAAGTAGGCCAGCTTGTCCCTCCAGTCTGGCCCGAGCTGCTCCTCTAGAACTTTCTACAAACCCACGCACGCACGTGTGCAGTTACGTCAGGGACTCCTAAACTTTTAAATTTTAAGGCCGGTCAAGTGGTGAAAAAATATGTATGGAAAGGTAATACTTATTTATCCCGCCAAATCCGAAAACAGACTTAAATCCATAGAGAGGAATGCAACTTAGGATTGATATTTGACAAAGTTCTTCAATGCATGAAAAAAGTGTTTATCCTTAATACAGCATCAACTGTAATACACAAGCTTCATACATATTTCTAAAAAAATATATAAATACAATTAAGTCCTAAAGTATTTGGACAGTGACATATTTTTTGTTGTTCTGTACTCAAATTGGATTTCAAATGGAACAGTGACTATGAGGTTAAAGTGCAGACTTTCAGCTTTAATTTGAGGGTGTTTAACATCCATATCTGGTGAACTGTGTAGCAATTGTATCCCTTTTTATACATAGCGCCCCCCCCCCCTCCAGTTATGGGACCAAAAGTAATCGGACAAATTAACAAACGTAAATAAAGTCATCATATTTAATATTTGGTTGCATAACCTTTGCATGCCATGACTTCCTGATGTCTGTGACCCAACAACATAAAAGGAGTCTTGATATCTTATTTTCAGGTAGTCTTACAAGCAATACTATATAGATTGAACATACATACATTTGAATAGAGAATATCTATGGGAATTGGGGGGGGGGGGGGGCTAGATTAAGCTGTAAATTACACAGGAATATATCTATGGAACCCATGGTTGGCTAAATGGTTGCAAGTCATCAACGGTCTGATGTATCAAACAAGCATTAAACCATCACTCTGCTGCCAGATATGCAGTAGATCTGGATGGATCACTTTAAAGGTAATTTCTCCAGACTCATTTTCCGATTGAACTCTATGGAAAAATAAGTCAGGAGAATTTTTTTTATAAATTCCAGTGGAAAAAATATAGAAATGCCTGCCACTGGCATATAGCAACACGCTAGGGTGTACACACAGGCAAGCGCGCGCATGCACACACACACACACACTTACTTTCATCTGCCAGATGGGCATGAAGTCAGCACTCTGTCTGACCCGCTCAAAGATCTTCTGCAGCTGAGGACTGATGAAGCTGTTATCTGGTAAAGAGGGTAAATACATTTTAAAAGATATTCCACTTACGGTGTTTTTTTGGATTTTCAGCCAAGCACACCGACTGTTCAATCGTTCAATATTTAAAACATATTATAACCTAAGAAATAAAGAATTATCTACATCAGCGCTGCCCAACCTTGTTCCCGGCGATCAACCGTCCTATCGGTTTTCACTCCAACCCTAACAAAGCACACCTCATGCAACAGCTAGAGATCTCATTGAGCTGCTAAGTAGTAGAATCACGCATGCCAAATTGGGGTTGAAATGAAAACCTACAGGATGATAGATCTCCAGAAAAAGGGTTGGGCAGCCCTGATCCACATCATACACTACATCATAAAAATTGAACAAAACCACAGCGTATTCCACATAGCCATCATCAGCAGAATAGAAGTACAAACACACAAGTCGACATGAGAATCATGGATGACCAGGACCACACCATTGACCATGAAACAGGATTTGTAAGCAAGGCAGTTTGCACTGCCGACTCAACAAAGGGATTTGCCGTCTCAGTTTGGAGTCTCCATCCCGGGACAGATTCAGTTAGGCCAAGTCTTCAGTCAAAGGCAAGTATAACAGAATATCAATAAAGACAAAGGTGATGTTGCCTCACACACAGAAAAACATAGAGCAGCCCCACCAATCACAGAGTATGTTACTAATAATCAATAGAACAACGTCAATTATGATTGGTGGATCGTTTCTGGCTATATTTCCAGGATCCTGCAGAGAATCACCAGGAAGTCAGTCAGTCCATCAGTGTCCATCAGGAGCTCCTCACCATTTTTTTCTATGACTAAGGTGACATCACGCCTGACTCATTCCCATTTTATTATTCATGGTCAAAGGCAGGAAGACTTATTGGGGAGAGTCCTACCTTGTATGCTCAGCATCTGGCCGATTTTGAGCGCCGCCCCGCGCACCTTGCACAGCGTCTGAACGATCCTCTCGCCGTTGGCTTCTGACAGGAAGGGGGAGTCCAGAAAAGCACGCATATCTGAGAAACACCACAAAACAGGCTTCAGCTTAAAGGCCGGTTTTCTACCTCAGGTTCTCGTTTGTACACAATGCAGAAACAAGTTTGGGAGATTTGAGGGCCGAACATGACCCTGAAATGTTTTCTGGCCAAATCTAAAAGATCTCCATCTTCCATTTTGTGATCTCACCTGCAGAACGCATCTGCAAATGCAGCATGCTGATTTCCATCACATATGTTGCAGATGGCGGTGAACCCCAGCTGTATATGATACCCAACATGAACATTCCAGGATTACAGATATACGTAAAAACATACACCCCAGCTTGCTGCCTTAGATCCTCCTCTAAAGACCTCCTCATTGTTCCATCTCCCAGATTAGAAACTAGGAGAGGCATTTGCCATCAGGGCTCCTATACTATGGAAGAGTCTCCCTGAGTAAGGGCTACAGTAAGGGCTCAAACTGTGCGTGTCATTTTAAATCTCGTTTGAAGACTTTTATTTATTTTTATTATTATTTATAAATCTTTTAAATTTATATGGCAATTTTTATCTTTGCATTTGACTTTTATTTCTCATATTATCACCTGTATTTTTATGTTCTTTAACAACTGCTTTATTGCTTCTTTTACTATGCATCTGCATTTGTTTGGACAGTGCTTTCTGTAATCATCAAGAAAAGCGCTTTATAAACTAATATTATTATTATTATAAGACTGCCCCACCCAGCTGTCTACAGTACCTCCGCGCTTGCCTCCGAAGGACTGCTTAGCCACCTCTGCAATGGCTCCAAGACTCAGTCCCACGGCCAGACCTGTGGGAAACACAGCGCAGGTAAGCCTTCAGCGCAGCACAGTTCACCACAGCCCAGCAGTTTAGCACAGCACAACACAGTTTACCACACCATGACCACACAAAGGAGCCGAGACATAATCCATGAATCACCTCTTAAGGCAGGGCTATTCAACTAATGGCAAGGGGGCCAAACGGGGCCTGCCGTAGCTGTAGTCTTGGCCAGTTGATCATTGAGAAGATAAAATATTAATATGCATTACAAACTGTGACTATGCCCAGGTGTCTCCAGCGTGTCAGCATACTTCCCAATACTTGATTTAAACATGTACTCTACATTTTATTCATGTGTTGTTTTATAAACAGAACATACAGGAAACATACAAATACATTTGGCCCATATGTACCTTTTCTTGTTTTAAATGCAAATGTGTTGGAAGACCCCTGCATTAGGTACAGCTTCAGGGATGTAATCTATACACTGGAATAGTGATGACCCCTGCATTAGGTACAGCTTCAGGGATGTAATCTATACACTGGAATAGTGATGACCCCTGCATTAGGTCCAGCTTCAGAGATGTAATCTATACACTGGAATAGTGATGACCCCTGCATTAGGTCCAGCTTCAGAGATGTAATCTATACACTGGAATAGTGATGACCCCTGCATTAGGTCCAGCTTCAGAGATGTAATCTATACACTGGAATAGTGATGACCCCTGCATTAGGTACAGCTTCAGAGATGTAATCTATACACTGGAATAGTGATGACCCCTGCATTAGGGCCAGCTTCAGGGATGTAATATATACACTGGAATAGTGATGACCCCTGCATTAGGTCCAGCTTCAGAGATGTAATCTATACACTGGAATAGTGATGACCCCTGCATTAGGGCCAGCTTCAGGGATGTAATATATACACTGGAATAGTGATGACCCCTGCATTAGGTACAGCTTCAGAGATGTAATCTATACACTGGAATAGTGATGACCCCTGCATTAGGGCCAGCTTCAGGGATGTAATATATACACTGGAATAGTGATGACCCCTGCATTAGGTACAGCTTCAGGGATGTAATCTATACACTGGAATAGTGATGACCCCTGCATTAGGGCCAGCTTCAGGGATGTAATATATACACTGGAATAGTGATGACCCCTGCATTAGGGCCAGCTTCAGGGATGTAATATATACACTGGAATAGTGATGACCCCTGCATTAGGGCCAGCTTCAGGGATGTAATCTATACACTGGAATAGTGATGACCCCTGCATTAGGGCCAGCTTCAGGGATGTAATATATACACTGGAATAGTGATGACCCCTGCATTAGGTACAGCTTCAGGGATGTAATCTATACACTGGAATAGTGATGACCCCTGCATTAGGTACAGCTTCAGGGATGTAATCTATACACTGGAATAGTGATGACCCCTGCATTAGGTCCATCTTCAGAGATGTAATCTATACACTGGAATAGTGATGACCCCTGCATTAGGTACAGCTTCAGGGATGTAATCTATACACTGGAATAGTGATGACCCCTGCATTAGGTCCAGCTTCAGAGATGTAATCTATACACTGGAATAGTGATAACCCCTGCAGTAGGGCCAGCTTCAGGGATGTAATCTATACACTGGAATAGTGATGACCCCTGCATTAGGTACAGCTTCAGGGATGTAATCTATACACTGGAATAGTGATGACCCCTGCATTAGGTACAGCTTCAGGGATGTAATCTATACACTGGAATAGTGATGACCCCTGCATTAGGGCCAGCTTCAGGGATGTAATCTATACACTGGAATAGTGATGACCCCTGCATTAGGGCCAGCTTCAGAGATGTAATCTATACACTGGAATAGTGATGACCCCTGCATTAGGTCCAGCTTCAGAGATGTAATCTATACACTGGAATAGTGATGACCCCTGCATTAGGTCCAGCTTCAGAGATGTAATCTATACACTGGAATAGTGATGACCCCTGCATTAGGTCCAGCTTCAGAGATGTAATCTATACACTGGAATAGTGATGACCCCTGCATTAGGTCCAGCTTCAGAGATGTAATCTATACACTGGAATAGTGATGACCCCTGCATTAGGTCCAGCTTCAGAGATGTAATCTATACACTGGAATAGTGATGACCCCTGCATTAGGGCCAGCTTCAGAGATGTAATCTATACACTGGAATAGTGATGACCCCTGCATTAGGTCCAGCTTCAGAGATGTAATCTATACACTGGAATAGTGATGACCCCTGCATTAGGTCCAGCTTCAGGGATGTAATCTATACACTGGAATAGTGATGACCCCTGCATTAGGTACAGCTTCAGGGATGTAATCTATACACTGGAATAGTGATGACCCCTGCATTAGGTCCAGCTTCAGGGATGTAATCTATACACTGGAATAGTGATGACCCCTGCATTAGGTCCAGCTTCAGAGATGTAATCTATACACTGGAATAGTGATGACCCCTGCATTAGGTCCAGCTTCAGAGATGTAATCTATACACTGGAATAGTGATGTTTGCAGGCTTCCAAGTTCTTAGATCCATCAACCTATGATCAATTTAACGCTAGCACAGCTAAGGGAGAATTGTGGAAATCCAAACCTGAAGTGATGCACTCCTGTTTTACAGAATGGCTGACATAAAACATCAGAAAGCTGAACCTTCAACTTTGTCTAGAAAATGATGAGGCTAAACGCCCATAACAAAAAAACACTGAGCACAGACCTTTAAAGAATGTACAGTGTATGTACACATTCAAATGTTTTTACTGATATGGTAAATTTAGAACATGGATATGAGAGCGCATGTGTTTTTACCGGTTTGAGGGGAACACTCAAACCTGACAAAGGGATCAGCCCAGAGACCATTTGTGTTATGCCTTTCAGAAGCATGTCCGATTGGTGGGTTTCACAGGACCTTGAGACACAGATTGGTTACACTGCCGAGCACTGAACCGTGATCCTTTTCATATTTTTTTTCCTCCTTGATGTCCAGTTAAGATCATGACCGGCTAAGCTGATTCTGGATCAGTTCTCAGATTGCAGAAAAGAGCCTTGGGGAGAACCACTTACCCCCAAAATTAGCGAGGCGACTGATGCGTGTGGCAGGGACTTTTCTTTCTCGGGCACGATCGCTCAGCTGAGGGGCACAAACAGGGGGGGGGGGGGGGGTGCTGTAAGACATCCCTTATTTTATGAAAGATACATATACGTGAGAGACAGAACTGCATTACAACTGGAACAGCTGTCCAAATCTGTGAGCTAAGGATTAGCTGTTCCAGTTGTACTGCAGTTCTGTGGTCAAGGGCAGGGGTAGGCAACCCTGGTCCTGGAGTGCCAGAGATGGTCCTGATTTTTGCTCCATCCAAACTTAAAGAAAAATTCCACCAAAAGATGATGTTTGATTCGTAGACGAGTCGCTGTCCTACTGATGAAAATAAGCTCTCAGTCAACTCTCTAACTGTAGTGAGAGCAGAGATATAACCCCAAACTACTGCACATGTCCGAGGTACCCATTTTACTGTGGGTGTCAGACAACGGCAGTCATAGGTTGCCACTCCTAACGGAATACAAACTGAGGGGCTGGGCATTACTACTAATCGTGCCTGGAAGCCGTTCTTCGAGAAAGGCTAATGTCACTCGCTGGGAAGCTAGCCACTAACGTTACAGTTCAACTGAAAAAATGTCACCATCATTAGCTGGAGTCTCTGGAGAAAAACAGGGAAAATACAGTTATTCAAGTTTTATTTAGGAAAACAGCCCTTAATGCATCTACTTTTGGTATTGTGAAAAAATATTAGCTGCCATAACCAGAAGTCAGCAACACTTAATCCTTACCCATTTCTCCTCCCGGTCCACCACCAGTCATCGTTTACCCGATGCCCTCTCGGTTCGGCTGCCACCTCACGCGTTCGGCTAATTTCCTCAGCCGGGTATTTGGGCTCAAAATGGTTGTCATCCAACTCTGATTTAAGCAACATTTCTTAGAAGGTGTTGTCATCCAGTGCATGGTCCACAAAATCATTGGAAGCGATTGTACTGGGAATAATTGGTAATTTAGCAAAGAACTCTTTGAGCTTGCTGGCAAGCTAATACTGTTTACAGTTGTTTTTTTTGTTTTTTTTTTGTTTTTTTATTTAAATTTTTTTTTTTTTTTTTTTTTTTTTTTTTTTTTTTTTTTTTTTTTTCTTTAGTAGCCACCAATTGACCCCCTAATTCAATCTATTCCCCCGTGTAGCAAACCGCTAGAGAACTGCTGCTGCACCCCCAAAACCGTCAATTGGTAATTTTAGGGAGGGCGCTACGTCCTCTACAGGGCGCAGACCCGTGACACGACCTGGGGTTCTACCTGGGTTGCTCCGAGCCTCTCCCCTCCCTCCCCCCCCCCCCCCCACCGCCGCCAATTGCAATTGTCCACGGCACCGGCGGCCACGATACTGTTTACAGTTGTAACAACAGGTTCGCCGCCTCTCTGGCCATGTCCGAATCAGCGCACCTGCCTACAGTAACTTATGCCAGTAGAGTATACTTTTTTAAAAAGCTGTTATGTGCGCAACAAAACAGCTAGCAGTAGCTATACAGTATGCTAGTACACAGTCGGCTACACAGGAGGCAGCTAGATAGGGCCCTGACACGGACACAGCCTCTCTCTCCCTCCCTCTCTCTGAGTTCGGTCACGCCTCCTGCAGCATGACTTACCCGCCCACTGTAGTTTTAAAAAATGAGGAAGGGTAGAGGTATATGTCATTTTGATGTATACTGCTACCAAATTTTTTACTTCAACTGTAAATATTTCAGTTAACAGATTGTTTTGGTCAGTTGCAACTTGATCTGTTAAATAAGCTTAATGTTGTTTTTCGGTGGAATTACCATTTAACTACATAACTGGATTAATTTTCATTAAACGGGTTTAATGAATACAGGTGACCATTTGCAGAAAACATTCAGCGTTTCACCATTCATAATACTCAGGCTCAGACTTGTAATCATCCATTAAACTCTTGTATCAAGCTCAGATGGAACAAAAACCAGAAACATCACCGGCACTCCAGGACCAGGGTTGCCTACCCCTGTGGGGTATTCCACAAAGCAGCATTACTGAGTTAACTGGATAACGGCACGAAGTAAAACCCAGAACTCTCCCAAATCTGGAACATGGACTGAAGTAAAAAGAGCCGTGTTGGGTTTTACTCTGTGCAGTTATCCAGCTAACAGAGTAATCCTGCTTTGTGGAATACTCCCCTGGTCTAGGGGTTTAAACTTGAGGTAAAGGATGCCACAATTGACGCTGCAAGTTTATAAGTTCTGTTTATTTGTTTATTTGACAGAGACAGTGCACAGTCATTTGGCTGTCCCAAAATTAACTCAAGATAGATTTCACTTGTTGTCCTTTAGCAGATAACATTAAAATACCACCATACTAAATACAATGGTTATCTCAATCATTACACATCTAGGTTAAAATGAAAAACATGCAATTATTTAACCATTATTATTTTATTTTTTTAAAGTACAAAAAAACTCTATATAACAATATATATGTAGTGGTCCTGTGATTTCAATTGTGACATAAAACTTGTGAAACTGTTAACTTGTTTTATATTGGTAGGCGCTAAATTTCCAAATATGTGTTGCTCTGACTGAGCACTGAATGTGGCTCTGGATAAGACCGCCCATTAAATCAGTGTAATGCAAGGTCATATTCAGAGCCAGCCCGAGTCAATAAGCAACAAGCGGCTGCTTAGGGCCCCGGCCGACACTAGTCACATTGTAGTGTTGTCACACGCTCACCTTCTGTCTGATTGGTCTGGTGAGGGGCACGCTGTCGGACACCTGTTTGGCATCTCTGGCCTTCTTAATGTCCTCTGCTGTCAGCCTGCCCGCCGCAGAGTCGTGGAGAAACCGGGCTCCGCGCAGCGCTGAGGCGTAGTGGAGAAATCTGGTGCCCTGGCCCTGTGGGACCCCCGGGCCCCCAGGGCTGTCCCACCCCGCGGCCCGGTGGGACAGCGGCTCCCTGGGCGCCTCTTGGTCCTGGACGCCCTCCTGAGGTCCCGGGCACTCGTGCCCAGCAAACTCGGGGGGAAACTCGGAGCCCATGGCCCACTTGGCGGCTTCGTCCTGGTCCATCTCCTCCCATCCCTCATTGTCAGGGAAATCCACAGGCTTAGAAGTCTGCGGGGTGGCGGGTGGTAGTAAAGTTTTAGTCTTAATATTGCAAAAATTGCTTACAATACATCACAAAAGAGGTATTCATTTCTGTAACACCATTTAAGCGTAATAAAAACTTAAAGGGGAATTCCACCCAAAATTTTTTGTAGAAGAGGAGCTGTCCTCCTGATTAAAATGAGCTCTCAGTCAACTCTCTACCTGTTGTGAGAGCAGAGATATAGCCACAAACTACTGTGCATGTACCAGGTATCTGCTTTACTGTGAAGTACAACAGCCGTGCGCTTACACGTTATGGGCGGCGTCAGATAACGGCAGTCACAGGTTGCCACTCCCACTGAATACAACCGGAGGGGCTGAGTGTTACTACTAGTCCTGCAAGCGACGATGAGTCAGAAACCACTCATTGGTCCAAATTTCCACAGAAGCGAGTGTTCCTGGCAGTGGCGTAGGCAGAAATAATTTTTACAATAGGGCGGTTAAAAAAGTGGGTAGGCCGACTAAGAAATTATGTTGCATTTTCCCCCACACGCTTCTATGCCCCGCTCCAGCGCTCCTTGAAGCTATCCTATGACATTACCGTATTTCTAACGGCAACGACAAATTACGTGAATACCTTTTATATTACCTTGATATACTATACGGCTCGCAGTGGGTCTTCAGCTATTCTTTTCGGCCAAAGGTTTGCGAATCTTTGAGAAAGAAGACCGCCGCTGGCATAAGGCCATATGCGTCTTCTTAAAATCTTGTATTCTGTTCTGCGATCTGCGTGTCCAGAATGCTATTCCACATTTGCTTTAAATCGCTGTTGTTCTTCATGCTTGACGTTTTCCCTAAAGTAAGCCGTGTTGCAATTACAGAATCTGTATTTTTTTCCCGTAATTGGACCAGGACTGTTAAATAAGCTTAATGTTGTTTTTCGGTGGAATTCCCCTTTAAATACTTGGTCGCCAGCAGTTTTGGATGAAGAGAAAAATTACTTAAATTTTGAGGTTGCAGAAATAGTCTCAATGCCACATGTGTTTCTCTCTATGTCACACAATATAATTCAAATGTACCTGGTGGGTTTTGGTTCCAAGGAAGAAGCAATAACCAATTTACAGGCTGCAGAATCAGGTTCACATCTCATTGCCAAACACATTTCTAAAAAGTTTGATTGAAAGCTTATGAAAAAGAACCAAGCTATATTTGGATTATGTCAATACGACAATAAGGACAAGTTACAACAACTTATCAATTTAATAAGACGTAGTGAATTTTTTCCTTTAATACCACAAACCTTTATCTCAATATGCCACCATGTAGTAATAATGTTTGTAACACTAGTATCATATAAAAACCTAACTGTAGGGACGCTTAGAGTTCTGTGTCCATGGTTTAAGTCAAAGGGTTTTCAGCCTTTTCTGATTCAGGGACCCCGACCCAGGCTCAAAGACATCCAGGGGACCCCTATCATTTTTTTATATTTTGAAATATTTCCCCAAATAGTCATTGCATATCAAGTCTGGCCACGAACCCCCTACAGTACCTGCAAGAACCCCCAGTGGTCCACGGACAACATGTGGAAACCCCAGGGATTACGTAATTAACCAGCAGTGAGGTTGCTGAGATAAATGTGAATGAGAGCCTACAATGGATCCTGTCAGAGCTGCACTGGCATAGAAGGTGCCCACCTACCCCAGTGCTCCCCATCGCCATGCCAACCATACTCTCCACAGCCTCCTGTGCCACCTTGATCCCAGCTCCCAGGGTGGAGTTACAGGCCATGAGCCTCAGCTGCTCCCCCTGCGTGGCCGCGAATGCCTCGCCCACCCGCCCTGCCCCGCGCAGGACCTGAAGCACTTCTGAGAGCATCACTGCAAAATCACACAGAACCTGAAGCTCAGAAACAACGGCCATTGTCACAGTACACCTAACACACACTGAATGATTCTTCTTAGAGGGAGTTGCTATTACGTGTCCTTGCTAAAAGCAGCCACTAACCGAAAGCTGAAACTAGACCTATTACTTCACACTTTTCAAAATTCTTTTGAAGTAGGCCTAATTTTATTCTTGTTCTAATTGGAAGACACCCAATTACACAAGGGCTATAGCCAGGTCGCTATAAGCAGGGGTCTGCAACTCTGGCCCTGGAGAGCCGCATGGTCTGCTGGTTTTTGTTTAATTGCTCAGCGCATAATTGATCAAATAAACAGTTAACCAACTCGCTTCTTTTCTTGGGTCTAAATTGGTTGCAGAGTTTTAAGGTGAAAATAAAAACCTGCGGCTCTCTGAGACCAGGGTTGCGGACCCCCGTATAGGGCCTGACGACTTATGTCTATTACTATTATTAATAATAATAATATTATTATTAATGCTATTATTATTACATAGAATGTAAAGCAAGTAATCATAGAAATGAACTGCATGGTCACACACAAGGCCATAAGGTTGTCCATATCAGTGACAAAATTGTCTACTAATTACGTGTTATTTAGTTATTAAGTTTATTTAGTTATATGTAGGCTATTAAGCAAGTTAGTTCATTTGAAAAACTACCCTCAGTAAGTTACATTTATGTGTGGATGCACATTGTAATATCAGTCCAGTATCAGACCTGGGCTGCATTCGAATAGTCCAGTCGAAACTCCTTCTCTACCTTGCGTCGTGGTGCGGCGTCCAGTCGTATTGACGTGACTGTTGAACATAGCGAACTACAACTTCACGAAAAATTACGACAAAAGGGCGCATCATTGCCGTATGCATTTCACTTGAACCGTTCGTTTTATCTCGGTGAAATTTTGCCTGTTAACAAATTTGGTGTATTGTCTGATTGTGTCATTGTTTGTCTACTTTATATTATAAGCCAATACTAACCAACAATACTAGCTATTCACATTTAGATTTCTGGCATTTCTCAGATGTTCGCCTTGTTGTTTGAATTCGGTAATTCGGAAGCTTCCGGAAAACTCCGATGCTTATGAAAACATTGGAGGCATTGCATTGTGGGGCGCGAATACTACCTTCCTTCTGAAAAGGATAGTCCATAGCATCCTTTGTGAAAGGAATTGTGAAGCTCCTTTCCTTCTCAATATAAGAAATTCGAACGGTCCTTAGAATGGCTGGCCGGGAAATATTTCCGGTTCATGCGAGCTAAAGGAATGCAGCCTTACCATAGTTCTGTGAGCCTTACGCTAGATAACTTGTAAATCTCTCCTTCCAACTTTTCCTTGACCCCCATGACGTTTTCTGGCGAAGTCAAGAAAAAGTTGCAAGGAAAGGGGAAAAAAGAGTATTCGACTATTCGAATGCAGCCCTTAATTTCATTGAGAAATGAAAGATGTTTTGAAGTTCATGCAATAATGAAGACATTTAACGTTACTCGAATTTCTGCGAGCTAAGAATGTTTTCCCTTGGATGAAAAACCCCGCTAGTTGCTTGAGAATAACACCTATCTGTCTGGGGGAAAAAACAAGCACGGTCTATATTCCACAATGCAATATTTACATACAATCACTTACTTGTGGGAATAAGACAATATTGTCTTATTTCTGGCTTCCCCGTCTGTCCTTCGCTGCTCCCCACGCACACTTCCTAGTCGATGCTATTTTGCAACTCCTGCCAAGCCGGACACGGAAAGTAACAAAAATGATGACGAATGTGGCGCTCCTCCAACTGGATTGCAAAACCCTAATAAAAGGCGGGTGATGTATACACCTGCTTTGACAGACAGGAAAATACTCCAATACTGGTGCAGGAATATACTTTTTTAATCAGTTGTCATGGTTTTAACATATCCTACTCAGCCAATCAGAATTGAAAACGGTGTGTCCCACCCACACAGCAGTAGCCAATAGTAGGGCAAAAGGAGTAGCATGTGTTAATATCCGAAACTGCATGTGTTGTTTCTTGTTCGATGAACAACTGTAGGCCTTCATAACTACGGGTAAGAGCAATCATATGTTCCTGAGATTTTCTTTACCCCTCCTTCAAGTGTCAAATAGCTGCCAAGGACGACACTTAATGAAATGCGTTCAGCTCATTCAATATGACTTTATTCTGTTGTATCTAAGACAGCTTCTATAGTGGCGGGGAAACCCTGTAATATAGCTAGGCCTATCACTGCATTATATAATTTTATTTTTATGTGTGCACAACTTCCAAGTTTGTAAACAGAGACAAGCAAGTCACATTTAGTGGTGTCAGTTCTGAAAATACCAATGTTGCCACCTTTATTTAAGCATACTTATATTTATAGATGTTTAATGTGCACGTGTAGACCTATTGGTTTACAGTCTACTGACATTTATTTATCGTTGTTGTGACACTCGGTGTCCATAAAAAAAGCACCAGCGTAACGTCTGTAGCCTATAACGTCTAACAAACATTAGCGTAGTGTCAACTAAAACTAAAAAATTAGCAAAAGCATGTGGGTTGGTTGGTTGCATGCACGAAGCTTGCCTCTGCAAACTTTTATAGTAGGCTATGCTAAAATTACCTTCAAACTTCTTGAATATCAGAACCACCAACAATGAATATACAATTAGGCTACCTAGTTCTAATGTTCATATGGTTTTCTAGACAACTGAACTAACTACTAACTACTAATGATTAGTAGGCTAATTAATTAATGAGTAGTTAACTATTGTCCATTCATCATTTTCAATTTAAAGTAATTTCAGCGTTTTAGTAAATAAAACAGGGTTGAGTAAGCAAACAAAAAATAAATACATCCGATTCAAAGTAGAAAAATATATTTATTTTCTTAAAACAGACATAGCAACGGCTGGAACTAGTTGCAAGCAATATTCTTTATCAACATTGGCACTTTGCTTTTCAAAAACACAAACAACACAAAAAAACCACAGAAGTAATTTACATTAATTTGGGAGCAGTTTGGTCCCTGGGCAGTCCTTAAAACAAAATGCGCTGTGGACAGTACCGGCGGGTGTGAGCGCGGTCTCCGGTGGCCTCACAGATCGGGCAAGTGTAGTTCCTCAGAATGGGACAAATGACCTTGCCGTCCTTCGTCTTCAGTCGATGGGAGCGATAAACTTCAGCAGTCTCGCCGTTTTGCTTGCAGAACCCACAGCAGACACCGGTAATGCCGCGGGAGGAGTCTGAAATTGTACTGATGGTGCTTGCGCTTGAAGTCACAGATGGGCTCGCGTAGAACACATGCTGCTGTTTCTGCTCGGCTGGCTCGAGAAGCTCAGGTCTGTTGTGCTGTGCGGGACGGCTCTGTACGCACAGTCGCGCCAGCAAAGGCGCAAGGTTCATGTAATCTTGCCACATGTCGAAGTGACCGTTATGGCCAACGACGTTCTCTTCTTGATTCATCTTTCGCTGCACTTTCTTGTTTTAGATTTCAATTTCCCAGTACGCCGTCATGACTTAGGCAGCTCCATTTATATGTTGTCAGCCAAAGTAACAAAGAAAAGCAACAAACAATGTATCAGTTACACGCACTGATTGGGTCGTAAACACGCGTAGACACTTAAAATGAACCCATCTTTAATTGCCGAACTGGCGCCAGCAAAACATGAAATGTAAACAAGTGCTGTACGATCTATAATATCGCTTGGTCTGTTTTGAGCCATGTATCAGAAGACAAAAATTTGTAGGCTACTAACACATTTATTGTAAAATATTTGGAAAGCATTCAGTTGTTATAACACATTTATTGTGATTTTTTGGACAGCATTCAGTTGTTATTGAATTGTTATCAACATACTACAAATGACTATAAGCAAACAACACAACTGCCTTGGAGTAATAGAAAAATAATCATTTTAAACATTGATGATCTCTTATGGCAATAGGCTGATTCAGGACTGTTCAGAACTTTATGCAATTCAGCAGTATGACAGATGGCTGACAAATTTAGTTCTGTGGCCATCTATCACAGACTGGATAAAATGCAGGTTCCAAAACATAACACCCAAACAACCCAATCAGAAAAGAACATTGATGATTTTAAAAAGTGGTATAAGTAGACCTCTTATAGTGGAGGGTATTCATATTGAAGGTCATTGTATATGGTGTCACTCTCAGGAAGAAAATGGCCAGGTGGTGTTATACTGAATAAGCATGACGTCTAGACTGAGCTGAGCAATGGCAACATTGTAGCAACAACCTCTCTGGCACAACCTGCTGTTTTAGTTTGGACAGCATACAAAACGTATCCCTGTGCTTCTGTGCTTGGGTCACCCCTGCCAGTTTCTGTATATAGACTTGCTTGTGCTCTTGCAGGCATGTGGAGGTCAGTGAAGCCACTCCACAAAACAGGGATACAGCTGGAGCCAGGCATGCAACCGTGCAAGAGGCTATGCGAACAAAGCGTTCGGGTGCAAAATGGCTGAAGTGCATTGCCCTGTAGGGTGCAAATTGGTGGTGACTGAGGTGAGCGTGCCCCTTCATTGTAAAGTGCCTTGCGATCATGGCAGGTGCTGTATAATTGCTATTGTTCTTGTTCTGCTTATTATGATTATTATTGTTATTATTATTAGTATTCCAAACAGTCACAGGCATTTACTTGGAATGCAAGTTAATTTTCTGTTGTATGAAATGCAGTTATTTTTTCCAGTGCAATTTTTTTTTTATGAGCTCATTTATTCATATGAAAAAATAATTGGCACTGACTGATTAGATATTTTGGTTAACACCAATCCATGTTGTGAGCCCTTTGGCTATCACATGCATTATTTTTCAGGAAGTGATGTCACATGGCAAGGCAAGTGCTCTTGTTGAACATTGTTGTTGGACCCAAATGCATTTTCAATTTCTTAATTCTTACTTTGGATTTGATAAATTAATACATAGATATTAGATTTGACTGTCTGTGGACTTCACAAATCAGCCCCTTTATGAAAATGTGCACAACATTTTGGCTGTTGAATGTACTCCTTGTCAAAACTCAGTACACAAAAGCAGAAACTGGTGCTGTTTTATTTGTTCCTTCAGTAATTATCATTGTGAAGATGAACTTTTAACATTTTAGAGTTGGTCTTACAAAAGGTTAAGTTCAAGTTAATTTCGTGGAATTTTAAAGAAGCAGAGTTTATATAATGTTTCATTTTGCAACTGATTATAAGGTGAAGAGCAACAACACAGACAGCTAAGGGGGTCGCGCCCCACAGTTTGAGAAACACTGCCTTAGAGGAACCCTATCGAGTTCAGGGGTTATTTTTCGGGCAAAATGGTTCAATCTGGGAACTTTTACACTTAAAAGCCAAAGAACACTTTTTTCTGAGAGTGTATAGAGCAGATACAGAGTTCTTCTGAGGGTTCTTTGCCATTTCTCATGGTGATGGAGGAGTCCAGACACACGATATCTACATGTGTGTTATTTAATTTTTATACCACAGTGAAACAGGAAGCCAGATTAATTAATAAATTTTAATGCAGATTAATTTTTGTTGATAAAGAATTATTAGGGGCGCAAATATTTTTTTCTCTGAGCAGTTGTATTAATATAAAGAATATAATTTTAACATTTCCGCATACAATATACAGTCAAAGCAGAATTATTATTAGCACCCTTGAAAAAAAAAGAACAAAAACTGTAGAAAACAAATAACAAAATTACTGAAATACGCACATGTGGAAAACATTGTACTTTATTAATGACTCAACGGTATCAACCAAAATAACAAATTTTTCAAATTATGATTTTTTTATAGAAGTTATTTCCAAACAATTATTGGCAGCCCTGGATTAGTATTTATTGCAGCCTCTCCTGGCAAGGATATGGTACTGGCCATTTTCCTATGTTTGATAAGGTTGGAGAACACATTTGGAGAGATCTTGAACCATCCCTCTGGGCAGAATCTTTCAAGATCCTTGATATTCTAAATTTGTGCTCATGGACTGCTGGCTTCTATTCAGACCAAAGATTTTCGATTGGGTGTTAGTCCAGAGACTGATATGGCCATTGCACAAAACAACCATCCCTATTGAAGCAAATTCAATAGTTTTAATGATTCCTTATAATATGCAAATGTTTTTTAATGCATAAGTGATTCAATGTAATAGGCCACAACTACAACAAATTATAAAACAACTCAAATTAGTTAGAATCTTGTCTATGAAACGAGCTTCCCTTGAGCACAGAGCTGGATCTGCTTTTCAGATCTCTAGACTTACTCAGGTGTCTGTAGCCCTATTTGCGCCCCTGAGTGCTGTGCCTGGTTCCATTTGAACTGTTTTTCAAATATTAGAGTTTTGCAGCGAATCATATTGTTAGCTCTGAACGCTCAATTTTAAGATGAAATTGCTTATTTTATATTTGTCACAAGTTACACGGATGTGCATTAACACAAAAGCAACGGGTTGCTGTCCACTGTTCGGTGCAATGACACTATCGGTTTTCAGCGCAATAACGCACTTTTGCAATTTGCAAACTCCAGCACCCGCAAAGCTGGTGGGTGACAAAAAAAAAAAAAAAGGGGGGGGGGGGGTCAGTGTGTGATCCATATATGGGCACACCATAGATTCTGCATTGCTATTGGATGTTGGCCCTGTGCAGCTGCCTGTCAACAAGATGGCCTTCCCCTCCGCTGCTCTGCCCGATTATTTTGGTTATTCGCAGAGCTACCTAGCAGACTAGCATTTGGCCTGTTTCGTTTACGATGTAGGTGAAGCGGCACCCTGTCATTCCAATCAGTTAGCTCGCTACATTAAGCATAAAGACATAGCTGTGTGGCGAACGTTACATTACAGGGGATTCATTCAGGCACCGATATTTACCCTGGGGCCATAACTTACAGCAGCTAGCCAGGTAACGCTGCGTGGGTAAACCGAACGGTGGTAGCTGCTGCTCGCCTGACATTTCCATCGGACTCCTTCCTCGTTCTGCAGCTGGCTAACGTTAGTTTGTTGTGTTGAGGAAAAACAGGCCGAAGAGCCGGGACACAGGATTAATTGAGACCCCTGGAGACACCGGGACGCAGAACAAAAGAAATAGCGAGTAATCTATATTTCAGAGGTAAGATCACCCAATATTTACTTTTTAATTATTTGTAAATCTTTGATCAGAATCGATAAACACAGCCAGGGTTAACCATGGGACGGCAGACCGTCTCTAGCTAATGATCGCGCTAGCAAGTGGTTGGATATGGCTGGTAATGTTACCTAATGAATACTATTTTAATCTACGGTAGTTGGCTAACGTTAATTAGTAACGGTAAGCACTTAACCTTACTGTCTCATTGTGTATTTAATGTGAATAAAGGCGAAGTAAGTAACGATGACAGCCAATGTGTTTATTGTAATAGTACGCTAAACTAATAGCTAAGCGGTGTCTAGCTAGCTTATGTTAGCTAGCAACATTCTCATACATCCGCGTTGGCGTATAACTTACTGTATATGCCTAACGTTAAATAAATGTTAACATGGCTAACGTATCTTAACATTAAAATCGAGTGTGGAAAATTAAATGCTTTCCTATTTATGGTTACTAAATTGTCTACAATGCTATCTGATCTGCAGATGTCAGAAACGGGAACGAACTTTAAGCGAGACTGTTAACGATAACGTGAGCAAGCTTGTTAAAAAGCAGTTTGTTTGCTCGCTAGCCTAGCTGGCGCCTGGCGCTAAACTGGAATAACTAGTTAGCTAGAGGTTAGCTAACTTTGCTCAGTGCCAGCTTGTTGTCTTTTTTTAGATGGCCTATAAACTATAACGCTACAGTGTTATCGAGACAATCGTCAGTGTTATCAATTGGAAATTTTAATAAAAAACATTGTTAAGCATTATTTAAGATCAAAAGACGCGACAGCGCTAAGTTAGCTAGCCCACCTAACGTGATTGCATCAAGTACGTTGGCCAACAAGCTTGGGACGCCTGTATGAAGTATGAGCTGAAGCTTCGGTTGAATAGACATGTTCATTAGCTGACTTCGGTAAGCTTGGCTAGCTATTATTAATGATTCATTTTCAGTGTTCACTAGATAATGCACATAATGCAGCTCTTTAGATAACTGTAACATCATCAACTCAACATGTCTTAGTAGCAAACTGTTAACCTGCTTCTCTCCTGACACTTAGTTAACGTTACATTTAACTTAACGCTAACCAAGTTGGCTGGATTTTTATAATTTGGTGAGCGATAGGTAACTGTAAAATATGCTTTATTTATACCACCACTTGGAGGCTTTAGCTACTAGGTTGTTGGTTAACTTTACGAGCGGTAGCGTACAAATAAGTCTCGCTGATGATTTTGGTGGGATTGTTGTAGCCATAGCCAAAGTTCGCTAACGTTAACTGAAACTTAGACATGTAACGTTACCGTTATCTCCATGGTTGGTGTGACCACACCGTGACACTTCACACACAAATCTGAAAATTGACAAAGCTCTTCAAGAACAATACAATATCCATGTATAGGCTGGTTACGACCTACTAGAGTGATAGCTATGCATGTAATGTTCCTAATGCCAAGCCATGTAGGCCTAACTAACGCTATATACCTGACTACTGGATAGGATGCATACAGTGCCACTGTCAGGAGACTTAATTAGCTATTTGATCTGTTAATGAATGTCTAGATGCATATATAAGAAGCAAACCTTGTTTCGATTATTTTATTGCGTGCAACGTTATCAGTTATATCTGTGTGACTTTGCCCGCACTGTGTATTTAGCTTTAGTTATGACAGTTGTAAACGTCTGTCAGACACAACAAAGCTTTCACATATTCACTCTGCATAAGCCAACCTGTTGGACAGATTGTAGCTCTATGCTACTGTGAACTGGAACATTAAAAGGAAAAAACAGCAGCCCACTTAGTAAGCCCAGTTATTGAGCGATCAAAGTCCACTGGAAGCAGTCTTGAGCATTTTTTAACAGACACACAGTAATTGAATTTCCTATAGGGTTGTTTTGATTGTGCAGAACACTTGCGTCCATGAATCACTTGCCCGCATTTAGCAAAGGTCTGTAACCTTGACAATTCAGTGCACCTAGGCACTAATGAAAGTTAAGATGGGAATTATGAGTAATTGGTCCAAGAAACGGCTTTAATTTTACTTGTGTGTGTGTGTGTGTGTGTTTGTGTATGGGGGTGGGGTGGTGTGGGCGTTTGACAAGCCATTCACGGGGCTGGAGGTTAAGTGATCAACCCATCTGAAGGGCCGAGATTAATCAAAGTGCGAAGCTTCTTTTCCAGACATCACTGTAACTCCGCAGTCTCCAGTTCTAAGCCAAAGCTCCCTTCGATCACTAATTTACCATTTATTTTTTTTCTTTGTGCGAAAGGGGCCCCTCTTGATTATTTAATCGTGGGTGGGTGGAGTGAATGTAGCAGGGAGCCATTGTTCCAGGAGCCCTGGAGTAATGGGCCTTTCCTGCTGGCTTCTGACGCCCGTATTGTCTCGGCCTGCCCCGCGATGGGGAGAATCAGCAGTTGTGATAATTTATCACCCCTCTATGCAGTCTGAGAGCCTCAAAGACAGAAGAGGAGGAGGGGAGCCGGCCTTTCTGCAATGGATGCGACTGGTTTGAAATTGGGCACTTTTGAGCGATCAGTTTGAGAGACCGACTCTTAAAGACTTATCAGTCTAGGGTTGTGAGCACGGCCCTATTATCAAGCTGAAGGGCTTTCATGAAGGGCCTTCGACTGTTTTTCCAGCGCGATAAGGACGTGAGAGCTGCCATTCAGGAATGCATCTCGGGCGTACTTACTCGTGAGCGGAGCGAAGATGACACATTTCGCTGCCTTGCTTTGGCTCGGTGAGGTCACTGGGATGGAGACTCCTCTACAGGTGCCGTACCACTGCACACCACGCGGTGGCGCCAGCAGAGTTCAGGAATGGCCTGGTGACTTTAAAAAATATATATATGGGATAGGATTTGGAGGATTATGCAAAAAGCTTAAACCAGCATTAATTTGAAGGAATTGTTTCAAATAATAAAAAGGGCCTTATCACAGGGGTTTTGGTGGTTGCAGGGGAATTCATTCTTACCTTGCTTTGTGTCTATCTGTTTGGAAATGTAGATTTCTTTGGAAATGGGTTCAAACAACTTCCTCAAACTGCTTGCACTCACTTTTTTTTAACTTTCTCTTCCTCTTCTTCATTTCTCTTGCTCAATCTTTTGGGAGTCATTTCTGTTCCACTGTACTTCAGAACTTAACCAAGGTCAGTACCTTGAAAGTGAGTGTGAACAGAGTTTTCAAGGCACTTCACATCATTCCTGGCATAAAACGTGAAAAAAAAGTCTTATTCATGGTCATAACCATAAACCTGTTCATGGTAATGACCATAGAACTTTGCTTGTTGGGTGTGGGATTCTGGGATTCTGGACTGTTTCAGTAGTTCTGTAGGTAGAGGGTAGCTTTTTGTACAACACCAATAATCCAGACATTCTATTGTTTGTGTCGTGCCAATTAGTTTACAATCATGGCGATGGCACCCGCTTATCATGGTTTTAAAACCCTGGCACAGTTAGTCCGTAGGCTAGTTATTATTGGACTGTGGGTGCAGGGCTGATACACCTGCTATCTTCAGTTTGTATGCTATCTTCAGTTTGTATAATCGCCCGATTTGGCCATCTACTCCCACAGTGACGATCAATGAGCGAGTGTACTACTGGCAACGAGTCTGTCTGTCTGCAAAGAACCCAACACACCAGCGCATCTCTAAGTCCGAACATCTGGTCGCTCGGTCCCGAACATCTAGTCCCTCCCCCTCCCCTGTGAGAGGGCGTTGGCGGGATACAGTGAGAGGCACACTGACAGGGTAAACTGCTTTTCCCTCCCAGAGATCGTGACAGACTCTATCGACCCCCCCCACCCCATCATCTTAAAACAGTGCAGATGACGCCTCTCTGTACTGACGGCTCTTTTTCGACCCTTTTTCTTCCTGAAGTGCACAGAATCCATTAGACACTTCAGTATCGACAGCTTCTGGGGGGGGGGGTTAAATGGAACTGTTTGATTAATTTGAGACCTCCACAAGGAAAATTGCTCTTACCGTAACCTAAAGTAATCAGTAATTGAGTTTGAGACCCTGTGCTATCTGCGCTTGCGCACAGGCTCTGCGGTCCGTCTGGAATTTCGAAGGCATGAACGGGCTGCTCCTGGAGGTGCTCTCTTCCCAAATTAGAGAGCCGCGCCCCTGAAACCCGACCCAAACGGAGAGGAGTATGTCCAGCGCTACAGGGTGCATTAGCGGCAGCCTTTACCCGCCTCAGCGCTTTCACAAGCGTATCTTGTTTGAATCGTCAAAGCAGCTTGTGTACTTTGTCAGGTTTTTGTGTCTTGAGCGTTTTGAGTGTCGCTGGGGCTGGAACTTTAGAACATAAAACTGTGTTTTTGTTTGCTCTCGCTGACCTTTGAGATAAGCTGCGAACGTTTTTACTGTGTGTGTTCACTCAGGAAGTTTCACCGAGGTGGAAGTCTCTTTGGGGTGTGATCTTGGATGCAACAGTAAACTGAAATATACAGCACATAATATGGGCTGACAGCACATGCGTTAATTATTGACGACAAGAAGATTGTATGAGCGACTATCCCAGCTTGTCTGTAAGGCTGCTTGATTGATTGGTTTCTCTCTGTCTGTTTCAGGTCACATGCTCCCCACCCTGTGGTGGCGCCCTCTGGCCATTGCAGCGAGTATGAGCAGCGACGCGTGCAGCGGCTACCCCGCCTAAAAGAGGACTGGCTCCCGGCTTCTCCCCGCAATGGACCGGGACACCTTCTCCCACATCCGGCTGTGGTGCCCGCGACCCTTTGGCACCTACTCCCAGAATAAGCCTCGCGGCGGGGCGGGGGGTGCTGGCAGCGTGGCGGGCGTTCCCCTGTGCAAGGCTGACGGGGCGGGGCACGCCCCCTCGGACGCAGGTGGGGCAGTGGAGGAGCAAGAGGAGGATGCGGGCTCCGAGAACACGCCACCCGACCCGGACCTGCCCGTGAACCCGCCGGCCCAGCCCGTCCCCGCTCCCCCTTCCTCTCCCGGCGCCAAGGTGGAGGACGGGCGGGTGCTGCTGGACACCTGGTATGTCATCAAACCGGGCAACACCAAGGAGAAGATCGCCTTCTTCGTGGCACACCAGTGTAGCGGGACGGGGCTGCCACGCCCCAGCGCCATGAAAGTGAAGGGGAACTGGGCGACCGACTGCACCAAGGCCAAGCGCAGGCGGCGCTGCTCCTCCTATGACCCGCCCAGCCGCGCACGCGACTCTGCTCCCGTCCTCGCTGAGGACACCCTGGCGGCCGCCGACGAGACTGACCTCCTTTCAGTGGCCGAGATGGTGGCCCTGGTGGAGCAGCGCACAGCCATGGCCCTGCAGGGTATCGTGGGCCAGGCCCTGCCCACCCCCGGCGAAGTCCCTCACACTGCCACGGACCCCGCCTCTGTGGTGTTTCTGTCGGAGTCCCCAGCGCCCCGGCCCCCCTCCCCCTGCACCCTGGAGGAGCAGCAGGAGTCGCGGCGGGTGGCTGAGACAGTCGCCCACTTCGAGCAGCAGCAGTTGGAGTCTGGTCCGCTGCGGGCTGGGGCGGGACAGCTGAGCAGGGAGGGGGAGTGCCTGGGCGAGACGGGACCCGGGGCCTCTCATGCTCGGGGCGAGGTGAGGATCGCCTTCCGTGTGTCCAGCCTGGACCCCCGGGCTCAGTCGGAGCCCGCCGGCCGCCCCAGCTGCATGTTCATGAGCTGCGGGGGCGGGGGGAGCCAGGCGGGGGCACGGGCCAAA
This sequence comes from Ilyophis sp. 1 JC-2022, assembly GCA_022702515.1. NCBI lineage: Eukaryota > Metazoa > Chordata > Actinopteri > Anguilliformes > Synaphobranchidae > Ilyophis > Ilyophis sp. 1 JC-2022. The sequence continues at coordinate 78,922,830 of CM040402.1, read as the reverse complement.
GAGAAGATCACCTGCGACCTGTACCAGCTGGTCAGCCCCTCGTCCCGGGACCCCGGCCTCCTGCTGGCGTCCTCACCCAAATCTGACCCCCGAGGGGAGGGTACCCCCGAGCGTTCCCCTGGCGGTTCCGTCCCCGGGTCAGACCCCGCCCAGGACTTGGGTGCGGCTGACAAGAAGGCGGCACCCCGGGAGCGGGTGACGGGTTTCCACGTGGAGGTGGTGGTGACGGGCGCCGTGGACCAGTGCGTGTTCTACGGGAAGGACAGCACGGAGGAGGAGACGGTGTGCTTTGCCGTGTCCGGCGGCGGCTCTGCCCCCGACGTCGGCGAGGACCCGCCTCCCGGCCAGCTGTTTTTTCTGCAGGCCCCAAGGCCGGAGGAGGACGGGGGCGTCGGCCTGCGCTCGCTGGACTGCGCCAACAACAATGGGCCCGCGGGGGGTGCCGCCGAGCGGCCCGGCTCCCCATCGGGTGGTGGGGGCACGGGGGACGAGCGATCCGACCCCTCCCTCTGCCGCCTGTACCGCCACGTCTCCCACGACTTCCTGGAGATCCGCTTTCAGATCCAACGGCTGCTGGAGCCGCGGCAGTACATGCTGCTGTTGCCCGACCACATCATGGTGAACATCTTCAGCTACCTGCCCACCCGCTCGCTGGCCGCCCTCAAGTGCACCTGCCACGACTTCAAGGCCCTGATCGAGACGTACGGCGTGCGCGCCACCGACTCGCAGTGGAACCAGGACCCGCTGTACCGCGACGACCCCTGCAAGCAGTGTAAGCGACAGTATGTGCGGGGCGACGTTTCCCTCTGCCGCTGGCACCCCAAACCTTACCACCACGACCTGCCTTACGGACGCTCCTACTGGATGTGCTGCCGACGCACGGACAAGGACACGCCCGGCTGCCGGGTCGGCCTGCACGACAACAACTGGGTACAGCCCTGTGAGCTGGTGCAGACCCGTGCTAAGAGGGAGGACGGGAGGTGAGGGGACTAGCAACTACCTCCCTGCCCTCCCCCTGCCCCACTCCACATGCCAGGATAAGGGTCACTTCCCTTTTCACCAACTGATGTATGATGTCATATTTATCTCACTTCACTTCTGTTCACACTGCGGTCTTCTGATCCAGATTTCAATTCGGATTCCACTGTTGAAGTCGCAGTTTCTCGAATCGAAACCCAGCGAGTCGGTTCCGGTAGCCAGTCCTTGTCAGCCAAATCTACCGGATCATGAGACACCTTACCACAACCCGTCTCTCAAAGCTGTCTTTAAAAATGGGAGGGGGGCGGTGGTGGGGCGGATGGGTGGGGAGAGGGTTGTAGTCGGCAAAAATGCTTGAAATTAGATGCCGACAGCAGGAAAAAAAGAAAAAAAAAAGCAACTGGATGTCACTTTGTAAAGATGGTATGTTTGATTGCTTGATGGTTGTTTTCACGTACGTGCGTGTGTATGCATTTCTCTTCTCTGTGCAGTTTTTTTTTTTCATTTCTGGAAATTACCCACCAAATGATTTTAGTCATCTTTTATTTTTAGTTTTAGTTTTTTTTGGCCAAACCTTTTCAAATCCTCCTTTCCCACCACCACCACTACCTCCTGCCCTACCCCACTTCCCCTCGTCCTCATCCTGTTGGCCGGCAGAGGCCACTTGTTGCCAAAGCCGTCGCTCACTCCATATGCGGGGGTGGGTGGGGGGGCATGGGCCACAGAACTCTCAACACCAGCTTCCAGCCTTAACCCCTTTCTGGCCCATTTGCCCCCCCTCCCACCCCCCTCCTCCTCCTTGAAACTGCTAATTCTGTCGACAAAACAAAAATGGCGACCAGTGATAACCGCTGATTGAGTGTGGGAAACCCCTGTAGCGTCCAGAGCTGTACATTGCTAATGGGAATTTCTGCTTCTTGAATAAACCGAAGTGATTAAAACTGGTATCCATTCTGTGGTGTGCGTTTATGTCGAACGCTGTATTCTGTATTCAGGGACGGCTCCTTTTGCATATGGGTGCAGCTGAAATTCGGGCTGGCGTAAGTACTTTCGAGTGGCTGGTTGTAAATCGCACGCCCCTCTTTTTTGATGGGTTTCCCTGAGCCTCGCCAAAAAGGTGGTGAGATAAACATCAATGGTGGAGGCGGCCGTTTAAGCCGGAGGGTGAGATTAAAATGGGTTTTTTGGTAAAATTCCAAGTGTTTTTCATTATTATCATAATGCCTTCCATTTATGTTGTCCGTCCACAGACCACCGTGTGATTTACAGTAAGGGGGTTCACTAATCTCAACCGCTGCTGGCGTCCAAGCAGATGCCTGCCTGCCATTGCGCGAAGTGCTCAGCCGGGCGGTGGAGAGGCGGCGACACTTCTAGGGCTGGGTATAGTCTTAAAATATTCCGATACCGTTTCCGATACAGATACCTGGGATCTGATACCGATGCCAAAACAATACTTTTCTCATTTAACAAAATAAGCCAAAACTTCTCAAATGCTTCAGTGATTAATGTTGTCAACTCAAACAGAAATAAAAAATGAAATACAGTATAAAATGAACAGAATTATTATTTAAATCAAGTAATATCTGATCAAAGAATAAAAACAAGAAAAAGAGTGTGAAAGCCATTCTGCCAATGAGAGGCCAGTACAGACTGGCATCGTGGCTGGGAAAAAGTGACCACAGTAGTAAGAGGTAGCCGATTGCCCCTGGACACAGAGCACCCAGTCGCACTCGCAGGCTTGTCCCATCACAGATATATCCACTGAAGGCTTGGACTAGCACATATGATGTGTGTATATGGTAAGCCAAGCACATTTTCTGCTTGTGTAAGCTGCTAGTTTAGCCTCCGAAGCTAGTGAGCGCTGTTTTTGGAGGTTGCCCTGTCCAAATCCCCTTTGGGTGACCTCAAGCCCAGAGTTGCCACAGTGTACGAAGCACAGGTGCGCTAACCCTTTGAAGAGCAGGGTTTTTTGGAATGTTTTTTCAAAATTCTAAATCGGTGTTCTAGAACACCTTTACCGAATTAGAATGTTCAGTTCATAACATTCTAATCAAATATTTGTGATCTTGCACCTTAAAAAGTTAATGCTCCACTTGCCGCACCTGTTTTTGAGCAGTCTTACACAACTTACAGGTATTAACTTGTCTTGTTACATTACAGACATTTAGCAGACGCTCCTATTTAGCAGTTCCTTAACCATTATACTACACTGCCACGTTGTTTGTACTAAACCTAATGGGTGAATATGAGCAGCATCGTCAACAGTTTGTGAATTGTGTGCATTTATTCACTGAAGATGACTGAACACTAAAATTAACACCCGTCCACAGGTGTTTATTTTACTGGTGTAATTGTACTGGGAGGTTAATTCTTAGGGTCTCAAAATTAAAGTTAACACTAACAGTGTCTGAAGAAGTGAGTAGGTGCTTCTGTGGACTCTTCCATTACCCTCCCATAATTCTAAAGCCTCAATCCAAAAGCAAAATGTAAAAGTAAAGGATGCTGTTGTGGATGAGAGAAATTGAGGTAAATACATTTTAGATTCAATAAAGTGACATTCCAATGCCTTGCCACTAGAGGTCAGGTACTGCATTGCTGTTCTAATTTAGTAATATCCAAATTACGTGCATTGTAAAGCTAGATCTTTTTAGAATAATCTACCTACATCTGTATGGATAGAAGTGACTGTATATATCCCACACAAAAGACAACTTTTCTGGAGAACTAAATTTGTATGTTATTGTGTTCATATTGCGTTCACGTTTGAGTTCACATTATAAACAACTGTGGAATATACACTTAACAGCTTTGTGCTTTTGCCAACGTGTATTTGTGGGTATCTGTTGCCCTGTATGCCATTTAATGCATCTATCATCATGCATAGAATTATATGTTTTTCATCAGTGTTGTATTCAGAGTTTGATAAGATGGGTAGACGTGGAGCATTGGTATTCGGCACATCTCTCCTAGGCATAGTAGCCCCACATAAAGACTGCAACCGCCATCATAATGATCCCGTTGGCATTGACGACGTGTTTCCAGACGGGGTCCTCGCTGATATCGGGCATCTGCTTGGCCGCATCCTCGACCTCCTGCTCAGATGGTTCCGGAGCCTGAGCAGAACTCACGCCGCAGAACCAGCCAATCAGGCGGCCGATGCAGGACTGAGTCCCGCCCCCCTCTGTGTGAGTGACAGATTGGGTTAGAGTGGAATAGTGGGCGGACACAGAAACGCGTAGAATCTGTTGGTTTACTTTTAAAAACAAAAGAGGACTGCCCCTACCCTCGCCCGCCTCCATCTTGGCGACGTTCTTCTCCTCTTCCTCTCTACGTGCATTTCTCCCTCGTTCTTCCGCCTCCCAGTCCAGGTCCTCCCTCGGTTCTTTAGAGTGTCGAAGCCTGAACACCAGGCGATAAAGCTGGACACACAGAAGTGTTGGACACATCTTCACTACCATTGTATATCTGCACTCTTGCAACTGTTGTGGAAAAGCAATGACCTGGGGGTATACTACGAAGCAGGTTTACTGAGGGTGTGTTCCAATACTCGAAAAATGCACCCTCCTTTCCTCCGTGCCCCGGAAATGGATCTTTGTGTTTTAATCTAATGTTGCTGATTACATCTTAATTACATATTAATGGTTACATGTTAATTAATGTCTAAACGCAAACCGCAATGTCAGGTACATTGTATACTGTACATGCAAATACATTCAGGCAGTTTTGTAGACTTCCGGGTAGGAGAGGAGTGGTAATGGGGGAGTGGAGGAAAGGAGGTGGAGAGTGAAGAATATTGTTAGCTGGATAACTGCACTCAGTAAAACCCGGAACCTTCCCAAATCTGGAACATGGACTGAAGTAAAAAGAGCTGTTCCGGGTTTTACTCAGTGCAGTTATCCAGCTAACTCAGTAAACCTGTTTCGTAGTTACCCCTCAGGTCGGAGAGATGATTAGTTGACAGGTATAGCACTTTATTCCAGGGAACTACACCTTTGACAAAGCAAGTTCATTGAACACATGATTAAAGCTGTTATATAACCCTCTTAATGGGAGAAGATTCTTAGCTGTGGAAGATTACAGAATACTGACCTTAAAAAGAAGAAAAACAAGACAAGTTTCTTTCTCATTAGTAACTATGCAGCTCCTCTTCTTGAAAAACACACCCCAAGCCGATGAAATATTTTGTCTGTCAGTCTGTTACTGTTTTTGCAGCAAAACCTCAACATATTAAGATTGGGGAAGACCACTTTTCCTGTTAAGGCTATATAAAAGCTATATTTGGTATATTACCACAGAATACGAGTAGTAACATATATTTAACAAAATGGGGTGTTTTTTTTCCTTTTCATTTCCATTTTATTTTAGTCGGTTTCATTTTACATTTATTTAGACAGGTGGGTCAACTGTGAACTCAATTCTCACTTGTGGCAACAACAAAAAGGTGACGTGATTGGTTGATTGGCGTGAGCCATTGATTCGCCACCACTGCAGTAAACTAGAGAGAAGTCAGCTGCAGTGCTTTCAAGCATGTGTTCCAGGATACTCACATTTTTGTCTGGTATAGCCGGGGTGCAGTAGCTCACGATGACCACCAGGGCGGAGGTACAGAAGAACAGCAGCACGGCGAAATAGAGGTAATGAACCCCGCACACCACAGAGGGGCAGTTAGAGGGAAAGAGGCAACTGCCCGACCCGAACGCGAACTCCGGCACCATGCGGCATAAACCCATGGCCAGACCTCCCATCAGACCCCAGAAAGCTCCCTGGGATAAAGGGGGTGAGATGAGGGGGGGCAGGGTAGATCAGGGGTGCACAACTTCAGTCCAGGAGGGCTGGTCTGCATGCTAGTTTTTCTTCCAGCCAATTACCTTAGTTTGAGTTTTCTGACAGCTCTATAAACTACGCTGGTTCACTCCTGTACTTGAGCAGAGTAAAATATTTAGGACAGACCTTCAGTCTACGGCTGTAGCTGGTGCTCATACAAATGTCAGATCAAGATAGGATTGAGCCAAGTAAATTATTAAAAGCAGAAGTTGGCACGAAGAGACGGATCGGCCCTTGCGGCGCCGCCCTGGAACAGAAGATGACCAAAAGAAAGAGACTGAAAAATAAAGCAGTGAACCATGAACGGTTCGGTCACCAACAATGCCTTCTCCTTCAGCTCACCCAAGTCATTACCCCTCCACTGTCACCACACAGCATTCTCTCTCTCCTCTCACACCCCCGTTCTCTCTGCCTCCCTCACCGGCTCGTTGACCCTCTTCACGAACACGGCCAGGAAGAAGACGGCGGCGATGGGCGGGGCCAGGTAACTGGTGACAGACTGGATGTAGTCAAACAGCTGACCGCTCTGGGCAGCCTGAACCACAGGAATCCAGCAGATACTGATGCACACGATGCAAAGAACCCACATTCTGAGAGAAGGAGAGAGGGAGGGAGAGAGAGAGAGAGAGAGAGAGGGAGAGAGAGGGAGAGGGAGAGAGAGAGAGGGAGGGAGGGAGAGAGAGAGAGAGGGGGGAGAGAGAGGGAGAGAGAGAGGGGGAGAAGGAGAGGGAGGGGAGTTTGGGGGTAGAAAGGGGGACAGATAAAAAGAGATGGGGATTAATAAGATTGATATAAATTACTCATAAGGAGGCACAGAGAGACTTATTGTAACTCATATATAGACCCAGTATTTGACTGAAACCACACACACACAGATACGGTCAGAGGGTTCAAACCTGCCCACGATCATGAGTTCACGGTCCCGGGCCTGCGGTCTCAGGCGGGTCCAGATGTCCATGGTGAAGAGCGTGCTGCTGCTGTTGAATATGGAGGCTAAGGAGCTCATCAGGGCCGCCAGCATCACCGCCAGCATCAGCCCCCTCAGGCCTGGAGAGAGACAGATTATTCCCACAGAGGCAGGCTGGGAAACCTGAACATGGCTCCCCCCCTTTCCCCTTATAGGTACAGCCTATAGCTCCTCCAGCCTCAGTGCTCCCCACACCCACACGGCAGCACTGCAGGCAAAACACAACCTCCAATTCACTCACTTAGAAACCAACTGCCAACTGTTTTCCGTGCTGCAAGATACATAGCACAGAGCACAGGAGAACTCGTGACAATCAGAGGAGAGGCCCAATATCAATGTTGAGAACGGCTGACCTGCAATTACCTGGTGAGTCTCCAGGGGGCACTATTGCAGCAGTATTCGGATTAACCCTGATGTCCCCTTGTGAACTCATGGTCATAGTTAACTAATGACATACAGTAGCGCAGAGTCTGGGCGAGGAGAGCGCAGCCTGCACTCATGGCAAAGCTTTCACTGACTGAGCATGGATATTCAAATCTGGACCTCAAATTCAAATCTGGCCCTGGTTTTCTTTCTCCCAGGTAATTATCTGAACAATTAGCACTGCTGATTGGCCAGCCTGTCTTCACACCTGACTCCCAGCTAAAGGAAGGGTGAAAAAAACTAGCCGTTCTTGGCTCTAGAGGACCATGATTTGAATAACAGGCTTTAAAATCTGATTGGCTGATTTAAATCTGGTGGTTGGAGAGACACGGAACGCCTCTCGTTTTTAAAACTGTTAAGAGCCCCGGTAAAAGCCACTGACATGAATTCAGGGACAGTGCAGGAGAGACGCACCTCTAGGCATGATGGACACCACCAGTTTGGGGTAGGCGATGTTGGAGCAGCCCACCTCCGTCCCACATACCTCCTTACACACCTCCGGAACCACACAGCCCACCTCCTCTGCAGGGAGAAAGGGGGAGGGGGGTGGGCAGAAGGCCGGTAAGGGTTTAGGAGCCTGTTGTTTCCCAAGACAACTCAGCGAGTCACTAATAGAATCCCACAGACGCTGATAATCAGTGTTTTTCATATCAATTTGATCCAATTTGATTTTTATAGAGCTTTTTAGTGCCACAAAGATGCTTTAAAAAATAGGAAATAGGAAAAATTAGGCAAGATTGAGCCAGAATCCCCAAAAATCCAGCAAGTGAGGTAAAAAAAATCCCCATTGGGATGAAAGTTTTTTTCCGGAGAAATCCAGATTAAAAGGCCACCTCTGCCTGTCTTCTGCTGGACAGCCTGGTTTCAATAGTTTACGATAAGCTAAATGGTAATAGAGGGGTAATGAGAAGTCTATCAGAGCAAATGGACAAAGTGGTTGGGCATATTATAGCCTTTAGAGCAGGGGTGTCAAACTCTGGCCCGCGGTGTAATTATATTTGGCCCGCGAGATAATATCAAATTTCTATTTGAGTTGGCCCGCCGGTAACGCATGCACCGCTAATACTACAAATCCCAGAAGGCTCTGCTAGTGCCTTGGCGCGTCAAGACCCGCATCCCCTCCTCTGTTTTCATTAATTCGCAACCTCATGCTACCAGTCATCTCGGGCAGATGTAAGACACCCCTCTCAAAAATTGAATTGTTGGATTTTCATTGAAGGAAATTATCCTCATTATTATTAAAAAAATTATTCCATTGAAAATTAACTGAAAAGGCTACAGATGGAGAAAGAGACATAATATTATTTTTATTTAAGAAATGAATGCCACTGATGTGTCTTTTATTTGAAATTTGATTTCTCAGGTGTTTATAGTATTAAGCTTTGCTTGTTCCAGATTCAGTGTTTAAGTAAAACTTAAGTTTGTTCCCATATGAAAAGGTTCATTATTATATCTAGAAAGAAGGGAAAACATGCTTTTTTTCAATAAATATTAAATCTGGCACGCGACTTTGTCCCAGTTTTTAATTTTGGCCCACTGTGTATTTGAGTTTGACACCCCTGCTTTAGAGTATAGGTATTAGAGTAGCTGGATAACTGTGTTCTGATTTGATTGTTCAAATTGCAGTGATGGGCGAATGAGCTGACATGATGCTAAAATATACCTCATTCTCTTACCACTAGTTTATTGTTAGACATTTCTAAAAACCCAGGGGTCAGAAAGTAAAAGTCCTGCCATGTGTTTCTTCCGCCCATGAACTCAGCCAGCGAATTTCACTAATTATTTCTCCTGGCTGAAGAATTGTGCTAATTAGCAAATCCAGGTGACTGGAACAAAATACTGGAGAGGACATTTATCTTCTGAACCTGGATTTTACACCTCTGCCACTCAACACCCTGTGATGTGGAGGATGGATAACAGCGAATGAAATATGTGAATATTTACGAGTTCCTGGGTTTTGGTGCTTAAGATCAATGCTGTCTTAGGGTGATGACTGAGGATGACCGGATGTGGGGGTACAGGGGCGACTCACCGGGGTACAGAACCCGACTGATCATGCCAGGGAAGACCATGAGGAACATGGGTAGAAGCTTGAGGTACCCACACATGATGCACCCTGCTTTCACATGCGTGAGACTGCGGGCCGCCAGGCAACGCTGCACTATCACCTGGAGGAGAGAGGGCCGGTCTTAACACTACCGCCATTTTGTTTCACAGAAGAGATTAGAAAACCATAACCCAGAATACTCTCTGGGATTGTCGGTGGAATTTAACATTCAGTAAATATCTAATTTTAATGAAAGTTGGTCAACGTGGTAAGCACAAAACAACCCCGAACAGCAAAGTAGAGCATTGTCAATAATAGTACTCCATTCAGTCTAAAAAAAGTCATTGATACGTCACATGGTGCTGTAATGGCGACATATAATCCAGCTGTCTCATGTTCGTGTTTGTTAATTCGAATGTGTTTTGTTGTGTCGGGCTTTTGTCTTTGTTTTTTTCATGCGCTGTGTGTCTGTAGTGGGATGGGGAAGCGGGCTGGAGATTTTTTCAGGGCACTCCTGCTGCTCATTTCATAATATTTACGAATTGTCTCGTCGATATAATTTTGTTTGTGGTCGTCACCACAGAGAGGCATTCGCAACATATGCTCAGGAATGTCCGTTGGATCTGCAGACTGCAACAACAAAGTTTACCATCGCTCTTCACCGGAGTTGAGGATTTTGGGACTGATCTGGGAGTGCAGGCAATCTTCAAAAGGCAGCCAGGGAAGGAGAACATAATGCGGGGGAGGAATGAGGAGACGACTGGAAGGATTGACACAGTTCGGTGCTCCGTTTCGGCGGTGGGCAGACTGCTGCGCTGCGTGTATGGAGGAGTGTCGTGGAAGCGGAGCTTGTGTGTTGGACTGCTTGGTGACAGTGGACATCTCGGGACAGCGGGCTATTTTTTTAAAATCATGGCTGTATTGCACTTTAATTCACTTGATTGATGTAATGATTCTGTTGGATGTCTTTGTTTGATATGTTTGTTTGTCTGTCTTTTTTAGTTGTTGCTGGGGCTACAACTGAAGTTCCCATGCGGTAAAATAAAAGTTATTCTATTCTATCTCCTCTTAAGACTTCCTAAAGACTCAGTTTAACTTAACAAAAGTAAAATATGAATGCCAATACATTAGGTCTATTAGGTTTTGTTCATAAGAATTTCTAGGGGTGCCAGAAATTGTGACAAACATTTTTTTTGTCGATTAATGGGTGGATTTATCTCATATTTAGCATGTAAGAGGCAGTGTGAATCCTTAACCCTGAGTTAAGACTTAACCAAGGGTTAAGAATATACAGTGTGAAAAGCGGTTAGGTTAACCTATGGTTATCTTTAACCCAGTGTTAAAGATAACCCTGGGTTAACTATGTACAGTGTGAAAAGCATATAGGTTAACCTAACCCCTTTTCACACTGTATATTGTTAACCCGTGGTTAAGTCTTACCCTGCCTCTTGTTAGCTCTGGGTTAAATGTCAGTTGATACACGGCGACTAATGTTTACATTCTAGAATGAAGCGCTGTGATTGGACATTCATTGTTTATTCTAATCTCGATTCACACTGGCAACAATTAGCCCCTATTTACAGGGATAACCCTGAAAATCCGGGGATAACCCTGCTCCAAAGCAGGGCCAACTAACCCTAGGTTAAAGTCGGGGTTAGCCCCCTTTGGGACTTGCCAGTGTGAAACGTCTGATAACCTAGGGTTAAAATGGTTCTAGAATGCATTTAGCCCAGGGTTAAGTGCAGTGTGAAAAGCCTTTGAGAGTGCCAACAATTCCGGAGGGCATTAACAAACTAACAAAAAACCAGCTGAGAATGCAGGTCCCCCAGGAGTGGAGTTTGAGACCACCAGCCTACAGAATCTGACCCATCCAGAGTGTGTCAGCGATTCTCACCTGTCCAGTGTGTGTCAGCGATTCTCACCTGTCCTGTGCGTCAGACAATCTCACCTGTCCAGTGTGTGTCAGACAATCTCACCTGTCCAGTGTGTGTCAGAGAATCTCACCTGTCCAGTGTGTGTCAGAGAATCTCACCTGTCCAGTGTGTGTTAGAGAACCTCACCTGTCCAGTGTGTGTCAGAGAATCTCACCTGTCCAGTGTGTGTTAGAGAACCTCACCTGTCCAGTGTGTGTCAGAGAATCCCACCTGTCCAGTTTATTTCAGAGAATCTCACCAGTGCAGTGTGTGTCAGAGAATCTCACCTGTCCAGTGTGTGTCAGAGAATCCCACCTGTCCAGTGTGTGTCAGAGAATCCCACCTGTCCAGTGTGTGTCAGAGAATCCCACCTGTCCAGTGTGTGTCAGAGAATCCCACCTGTCCAGTGTGTGTCAGAGAATCTCACCTGTCCAGTGTATTTCAGAGAATCTCACCTGTCCAGTGTGTGTCAGAGAATCTCACCTGTCCAGTGTGTGTCAGAGAATCCCACCTGTTCAGTGTGTGTCAGAGAATCCCACCTGTCCAGTGTATTTCAGAGAATCTCACCTGTCCAGTGTGTGTCAGAGAATCTCACCTGTCCAGTGTGTGTCAGAGAATCCCACCTGTCCAGTGTATTTCAGAGAATCTCACCAGTGCAGTGTGTGTCAGAGAATCTCACCTGTCCAGTGTATTTCAGAGAATCTCACCTGTCCAGTGTGTGTCAGAGAATCTCACCTGTCCAGTGTGTGTCAGAGAATCCCACCTGTCCAGTGTATTTCAGAGAATCTCACCAGTGCAGTGTGTGTCAAAGAATCCCACCAGTGCAGTGTGTCAGAGCGTCTCACCTGGTCAGTGCACCAGTACCAGCTCCCCACGATGGCGATGCCGAACAGCACCCCAGGCCAGGGAAGGTCCCCATACACCGGGTCTCTCAGCAGCTGGAAGGCGTCGGGCCGTGGGGTGTAGCAGTGCTCAGAGATGTTGTAGTGCTGAGGATCTAAGGACATCCTGGCGGTGGGTATGGAGGAGGGGTACCTCTCCAGCAGGGCACTGTACCCCCCCACCTCCACAAAGGCTGGGCGGGGCATGAAAGCAAGAGGACAGTGCATTTCTGTGCATTTCAATCAAAGCCTTTCTACTTTTCTCAACAATAAACATCTGACAGGAAGTCTGCTGTTGTTTGGAACTACAACAAGAAGTCAATGATCTTAATGAGTATAATGAGCAAGAGACCTAATTATGTGTACTACTTGGTTTACATGCTGCTAAAATTTCAAAACACTCCGGCAGGTGCCTGGAAATTTACAAGCAACCATGTCGCTGACCAAAACGTAAAATCACATGAAAGAAGTTTCTTTCAAAATTGTGTCTAAAGGGTTAAAGTACTTCACATACTTATCTGAGGCAGGTTTGATGGACAGAATATTCAAGCTCCACCAACTAAAGCAATCAGTTTGACAACTGACTTCAAACAAGAACCAAATCAACAGAAGAGTGCTCATTGATGGAAAGATGAACATTTTAACATTTCGCTTGGAAATGTCAAGCAGAAGCGGTGTTTGTTGAATGCTGTCGATGGCATTTAAAATGTCATTACGGAAGCACTGTCCTAGATTCTGTAAAACATTAAATACAGTATTAGGCTAGGTGATGTTTACTTGCTCACAGAAAGCAGTGAGGACGAAGGCTCCGGCGATGATGACGAAGGTCTGGACGGTATCGGTGTACATCAGTGCAGCCAGACCACCTGGACAGCATGTGTCTCATTAACCTCTTGCATCAGTGCATGAGACACAATTAGCATACATGATGATGTCATGGCACTGTGGTGGCAACATGGAGAGCTGGGTATTTGATTTCTTTTATTATTCTGGGGTTTCCTGAAGTTCCCCCTGGGAAAAATAGTTATTCTATTCTATTCATAGTAAGAGTAAAATCTGAGTTATCAGAGTTAAAGTGTGGGGTCACAGTTATATATTAGTGTGAGGAAGTCATAGTTACTAGTTAATGTAAGAAGTTGTAGTTACACTCAGTAGAGTGTTATGAAGTCGGAGCTACCTGTCAGAGTATGGTTGGCAGTTATCCGTGAGAGTGTGTTGAGTCAGTGTTGTTACCTGTGATAGTGTACAAGGCTGTGATTGACAGCAGAGCGATCACAGCCACATAGATATTCCAACCCAGAGCCTGCTGGATGAACACGGCGCCTGAGAACATGTCCACCTGTGAGAAGACAGACAGAGAGAGAGACAGGGTGGAGATTCAACAGTGAAGACTGTACTGTCTGAGTTTATCTGAATAACACCACACAGCCTGAGAACATGTCCACCTTTGAGGAGACAGAGAGAGAGAGGCAGGGCGGAGATTCAACAGAGAAGACTGTACTGTCTGAGTTTATCTGAATAACACCACACAGCCTGAGAACATGTCCCCCTGTGAGGAGACAGAGAGAGAGAGGCAGGGCGGAGATTCAACAGAGAAGACTGTACTGTCTGAGTTTATCTGAATAACACCACACAGCCTGAGAACATGTCCACCTGGGAGGAGACAGAGAGAGGCAGGGCGGAGATTCAACAGTGAAGACTGTACTGTCTGAGTTTATCTGAATAACACCACACAGCCCGAGAACATGTCCACCTGGGAGGAGACAGAGAGAGACAGGGCGGAGATTCAACAGAGAAGACTGTACTGTCTGAGTTTATCTGAATAACACCACACAGCCTGAGAACATGTCCACCTGGGAGGAGACAGAGAGAGGCAGGGCGGAGATTCAACAGTGAAGACTGTACTGTCTGAGTTTATCTGAATAACACCACACAGCCCGAGAACATGTCCACCTGGGAGGAGACAGAGAGAGACAGGGCGGAGATTCAACAGAGAAGACTGTACTGTCTGAGTTTATCTGAATAACACCACACAGCCCGAGAACATGTCCACCTGGGAGGAGACAGAGAGAGACAGGGCGGAGATTCAACAGAGAAGACTGTACTGTCTGAGTTTATCTGAATAACACCACACAGCCTGAGAACATGTCCCCCTTTGAGGAGACAGACAGAGAGACAGAGACAGGGCGGAGATTCAACAGAGAAGACTGTACTGTCTGAGTTTATCTGAATAACACCACACAGCCTGAGAACATGTTCACCTGTGAGGAGACAGAGAGAGAGAGAGACAGGGTGGAGATTCAACAGAGAAGACTGTACTGTCTGAGTTTATCTGAATAACACCACACAGCCTGAGAACATGTCCACCTGTGAGGAGACAGAGTCAAAGCTGAGATTCAACAGTGACGGCTGTCATTGATTGGCTAAAGAGTCCACACGCCTTGTTCTCAAGGCCTTAATTGGCTGCTGATTGGAAGGAAACCACAAATACCTGCAGACACTGTGGCCCTCCAGGACCAGAGTTTGACACCCCTGCTTTATAACATTAGCCGCATCCCACCTGCTAGAAATGAAACTGTGCTGCACAAAAACTGCAAAAAGGGACAGACAGTTAAAGGAGAAGTACAGTATTTAGCATATTAAGCCCTGTTAAAAGGTTATTTACGATCATATACAACGGTCCATATCAACATTTTGACAAACTTCACAGTCTTGAGATATATTTACCGTTTAAAGATTTATAGAACGTATATAAATGTATGTCGCCATACAGCCATACGTTTGTAAACTTCCGCTTTAAATTTTGGGAGGTCATGGCTGAGTTTGAATTTGAAACTTTCCAAAACAATTAAGAAGTATTTCCGGTTTCCAACTGCGGATGTATATCTAAACCTCCGTTGTGGTCAATAGATTTAATACAATGATAAATAAAACCCGATACAAAGCATATTTTGCAACAATCTTTGTGTCAGAACATCAAGGGACACCAGTGACCACTCGGTGAGTTTCCCGTCTTTGAAAACAAGAGTTTATAGTAGAATAGTAATATAGTAGAATTTGTTATTATGCCCGTCCAGAGCCATTGTGCAAGTTAGCTGTGACATGAGCAATAAAAAATATATCTCAAGACTGCAAAGTTTGTCAAAATGTTCATATGGACCATTGTATAAGATCGTAAATAAACTTTTAACAGGGCTTAACATGCTAAATACTGAACTTCACCTTTAACTCAAAGGCTCTGTAATGTCTTTACCATGTGACTATCTATGGTCCCATATAAGGCCAATACGTACAGTCTGGTCCATAAGTATTTGGACAGTGACACAATTTTTGTTGTTTTGGCTGTGTACTCCAACACATTGGATTTAAAATGGAACAGTAACTATGAGGTTAAAGTGCAGACTTTCAGCTTTAATTTGAGGGTTTTTAGTCTGTATCAGGTAAACAGTGTAACAATTTTTATACATAGGTAGTCCCCCCCCCATTTTACGGGACCAAAAGTAATTGGATAAATTAACATAAACTTTAATAAAGTTATAATATTTAATATTTGGTTGCATATCTTTTGCATGTAATGACTTCCTGATGTCTGTGACCCAACAACATCAAAAGACTCTTGATATCTTATTTTCAGGTACTCTTGCAAGCGATACTATAATCTCTCTGCATTTTAATGGATCTCTATGGGAATTGGGGGGTGGGACTAGATTAAACTGTACATTACACAGGAATAATATGGAACACATGGTTGGCTAAATGGCTGCAAGTTATTAAGGGTCTGAGGTATCAAACTAGCCTCAAACCATCACTCTGCTGCCAGATATGCAGTAGATATGGAGTAGATCACTTTAAGCGTTGTTTCTCCTGACTCATTTTCCTATTGAACTCTATGAAAAAATGAGTCAGGAGAAACAACCCTTAAAGTGATCTACTCCATATCTACTGCATATCTGGCAGCAGAGTGATGGTTTTGAGGCTTGTTTGATACCTCAGACCTTTGATGACTACAGCATTTAAACCACCATGTGTGTTCCATACTCTATTCCCATTTAATTTAATTAAATTAATTTTATCTAGTCCCCCCCCCCAATTCATAGAGATCCATTCAAATGCAGAGAGACTATAGTATGCTTGTGTAAGTAAAGTAAAAAAAATAAGATACCAAGAGTCTTTTGATATTGTTGGGTCACAGACATCAGGAAGTCATGACATGCAAAGGATATGCAACTAAATATTAAATATGATAAATATTAAAGCTTATGTTAATTTGTCCAATTACTTTTGGTCCCCTAAAATCGGGGGGATTATGTATAAAAATGGCTACAATTGCTGCACCGTTCACCCGATATGGACGTAAAAACCTTCCAGTTAAAGCTGAAAGTCTGCACTTTAACCTCACAGTCACTGCTCCATTTGAAATGCAATGTGCTGGAGTACAGAGCCAAATCAACAAAAATTGTGTCACTGTCCAAATACTTATAGAGCTGACTGTATATTATAAGCATTACAATTATAAGCATAGTCAACTTTTATAGCATCTCACACATCTGCAGATTAATGAAACAAGATTCCATCTGTTTTAGAGGGAAGGCATATATTCAATTCAGTTCAAGGGTTCATGTAACCGTTTTATGAATGAAATAGCCATGTTCCATCAACTAAAACTCTGAACATCAACTGTGACAGACAGAGGGTCACACTCACGGATATTTTGGTGAAGATGTAAAGGAAGAGGGAGATGATGGTGAGATAAAGGCTAATCCTTCCGCCTCCAAACCTCTTCTTCAGGTACTGGGGCATGGTGATCACCTGGAGGTCAGCGAAGAAAAGGGGAGACAAGGTGTACCCCAATAAAAGAGGGGGATCATTCAATAATTAAGTCCATACTTTTATTATTATCTTTATTGCTTCAGTATTATTAGTATTTCAGTATAGTAATTAGTTCAAGCTATTGAGTAATTACAGGGTAGTTTCTCCCAACACATTCAGTACTATGCCTCTGTATATTGTATTTATTGCTCGGTGAAGTGTATATATCCAAGTTATTGTCTCTATTCATCTTATAAACCCCTTTGAATGGATGTTTCTGTAATATTCTCTGTAGCGGTTGTTCTCTTTGTAAATAATCATACCCTTTTCTCTTGAATTTTCACCATGGTTATTAATTTCCTATATAAGAAGTAATGTTGTCAAAAGATTATTTATTTTCTTAGCCTATGCTAGGTTTGGTGACAAAGTACTTTATTTATACTGCAGAAAAAAAATATTTTCATCACCTGTTGTGTTTCTTAGGTGAAGAAATAATCATTTGTTTTAATGTAGGTGTTTTCTACTTGTAGAAGAAAAGCATATTGGCTAGCATTGCAAATCAGTCATCTACAGCAGCGGTCCCCAACCTTTTTTGGGCCACGGACTGGTTTCACGCAAGCCAATATTTTCACAGACCGGCCTTCAAGGTGAGGGGGGATAAATATGACGAAATAAAATAATACGCCTGGCATAAAAACAAATATAAAGTGCATAAAAAATACAACTCACCATCTCAAGAGACACAGATGCACAGATGGATGGTTCTGGTCATTTTTCAAAATAAAACATCTTTCAGATTCTGAATAAAAAAATATTTTATTGATTATCAGTCTTTCTGTGTGGCCCGGTACCAAATGACCCACGGACTGGTACCGGTCCGCGGACCGGTGGTTGGGGACCGCTGATCTACAGGATTTCATAGAGAAGACAAAGAAGGTATTTTGTACTTAATACTTATATCATGATGAAAAAATGTTTGCTTTTCTCTTTCACATTGTGTTTCAGTTTCTTATCTTATGTAGAATGGATATAAAGATATCTAGATGTATAGAAGATATCTTGATGCTTAATCATCCCCTGTGTATGCATCTATTTTGATGTAATGACCCAGAACACTGAGGAGAACATAATGCAATCATTTTGGTGTTGATGACATTATTGATTAAGGTTTTGATTTGAACTAATCACCTGCACATGTTCATAGCAACAGTGTCCTAGTCTCTGTGTAGTTAGAGAACATTAGATTTGTAAAATATATTAGACAATACAGAGCTAATCAGAAGGAACTCATGTAGAAGAAACCAGAAAATTTCTATTGTTCTCTGGAGATATGCTACAGGAACTTCGTAACTCCTATAAAATAATGTACTTTTCTGAGTTAAGGGAGGTAAAATTTGATTCCTCTGTACAGTACAGCCCTTATATTAGTTTCAGTTTTATTGCAGGACTGGGGCTGTAAATTGACAAATTCTTTTGCAACAGAAAGTAAACTGGCCCACCGCAAAAATAAAAACAACATAAAACTTATTCCGCACATTTATTCTGGTACAAGTTTAATAAACACAACCGTTCTTTGAGTGCAACTCAGAATTCATGTTTCAGCCAACGCAATAATTAATGTGATTATTTGGTCTTACCCCAGCTGTGAGATAGACGGGTACAAACAGCCAGCCCAGCAAGAGCACAATAAACAATGCCTGAATGGATAAACAAAAAAGTTGAGTTGGAGGTGAGAGAAGACAGACTGAATGGTTTAATAATGACAATGTGCCACTGTGAATTTCTACTTCAGAAAGCATACAGTGTGTGGCTGTTTCGCATATGGACACTGGCCTCAGAGAGTTTGCCCAAGGGACAGATAAAACAAAAAGGGTAAAGAGCTGCCTGTACGTACATTCCACTCAAACCCCCCCACGGCGATACCACTGGCTGCTCCCGTCCCCGCCAGACCAACAAAATGGCCACTGCCGATATTGCTAGCAAACAGGGAGGCGCCCACCTGAGAAACGGAGAGTAAGAGAGAGAAAGAAAGACAGGATGAGGGGGAGAAGGAGATATCCTCTTGTGACCCAGCAGAAAAAAGTATCTTATTTTTTTGGCATGCCTTGGATGACAAAAACATAAGACAGTGAAAATATTTTCTAAGTATTATTTGTTTTATTTTTATTGAATGTCCCTTTTAGTGTAGGTTTCAGCATAGTGGAATATATGGTTCTTGAGATTAAAAAACAAGAGTCCCCCTATAGGGGACAAAAATGAATTGCTGGGTCATAGAAGAACATAGTGGTGGTGTGTTTTGGGGTGAAAGCAGAGGGAGTGACAAATAAAAATAGGGGAAAGGTCTTAGATGAAAGAGTGAAAGTAGAGTGACAGGCTAAGCAATTGTGGTGAATATAAAAAAAGAAAATGGCAATGAAATGATTGGATCTTTCACCACAGCTGAGAAACTGACGAGCAATTAAGAAAATTCTAGAGAATATGAGAATCAAAACAGATGTCACAAGAGAATAGGCTAAAAGGGTGTCATTAAATTATTAATCTTTAAGCGTTTCTCACCGGCCACCATATCATGGTACGACCTGCTAGGAAGTAGCCGCTCACTGTGCTGCGATTGGTCCGGAACATAGACTGCAAAATGGGACAGACAGGTAACTTATAGGCTCTACAAGTCCTTACCGGTGTGTGGCCATCTCTGGTGTTGTTGCATGAGCACGAGATTCAGTTCTTGGTGTACGATTATGCTGGAACTTACTCTAACCATTAGCTTTTGCTCAATGTTCCGGTACACAGACTCACACACAGACAGTCGTCAAGCAGGTAGCTATCAAACAATTTCTCAATTTCAAGAACATTCGCGCAATCTCAGACAAGCAGACAGGCGGACAGACCCAGATTCCCACACTGATGACCAGCAGGAAGTAGCCCACGATGACAATGATGTCGGCAGGGTTGTTGATGGTGACCTTTGACCCCGAGCCATCTCCAACGGAATTCTCCATCTCCAAGTCAACGCAGTGACTTCTCCCGTCCACAGAATCCCTCCCAGATGTTAATCACTGGTGGATCTTCCCTCTCAGAGATAACCAGAAACAAGGACGGTCAGCACTGAAGCAGAAACGTTTGCTGAAGGACCCGGGAAAGACTTAAACTGGTCAGAGAGCGAGAGAATGAGACCCTGCAAACGGCCAGAGCCTGAGAAAAATGGAGTGAATGAAGGAGAAGCTAAAGTGAGAGAGAGAATGGTGGATGTATAACAGAGAAAGTGACGATGAAACACAGACCTTTGCCCACTAAAAAAATTGGCTGATTCAGGGCAGGGCAGTAATTATTAACGGACAAACGTCCATCGAGGAACTCTCACCACATCAGTAAACGTGTGTAAAATCACACTGGGCCTCTTTAGTTCTTCTTTTAGCAGTAAGACAGCTGCACTCACTCAATCAGATAGGCTCTAGATACTAGTAATGAATTGGAATTTGCTCATTGGGAGCCAGTAAGTTTTGTGAGTTGTAAAATTTGAACAAAACTGTTTGTTACACCTCAAATCGCACCATGTATTAGTGATTGTCCTTTCATTATGAAACTTTTCAAGCTTGTATCTTTGGAGTTGCTCATAACTGTTCACCTAGTGCCCTTGAACCTCTACCAAAGAATGGACAGAGATAGAGAGACAGGGTCAAGCACAGTAGCGACAGAAGAGTGACCCAACGTTGGGAAGGGTCAGCATGTACAAACCCATTAGATCCCCTTGCCTTCTACAGCAAAACCATAATTAGTTCAAGCTATTGAGTAATTACAGGGTAGTTTCTCCAATTTGGGTTTCGCAAAGCCTCAATCTCCCATTGGTCAGGTTGCCTGATGATGCTGTAGACGCTCCGGTGTCTGGAGCACACAGAGGGGAGGGGTGGTTCCACGTTGTTTACTCAAGTTCCCTCTAATGTGTAACGGTGGTCTGGTTAATGATCTTTACTACTTCACAACATAATGCTGTTTGTTGTGGCAAAAGCCTTCTAGAGTCTCACCAGCTTCCGAACATTCAAAGGAGTTCAGAGGTCAAATCTAAATCAGCCTGAGTATTAGAAATAACAACTGTTAAGTTAAACTTTGGTGAGAGGCTGTACGATTCACTGCTTGTGTTCATGCATCTGTGGAGAAGTCCAAGCTGTGTATGGCCATCTGGGATTTATGTTTTTGTTTATAAGGTTTGCATGGACAACTCACCATTATAAATGTCTAAATGCCTGAGTGCCAGTGATTTTTTTTTTTTTGAACTTTGCAACTACTGCATGCCAAAAATGTACCTGGTTAATTTAATGGATAAAATAAAATAAAAAATTGTACATATATATATATAATTTAAAAAAAAGAAACCACTCAAAAATATTTTTAGCAAATGCATCATCCATTTGTATTTGTGCATGTATAAAAACATCATTCATACACAAAGCAGCATATACGGGGATACATTGTGTGTGTGTGTGGGGGGGGGGCACATCAACAAAAAAAAACACCAAAAAAAAAACACTTGGAAGAAACAGCAAAGCCAATTACTCCCAGAAAATGCGTTAGCAAATATTCCTTTTAATTATTATTTTAGTATCACTGTTCAAAATGTCATAACTGGTTCAAAATATTTCGTTTTTCGGTTCCTTCTGTACATTGGCTCAAGTTCAAGGGGTCTCCTCTCTTTAGTAGAGGACACGCACACACACGCGCACACACAGGCAGGCACATACGCACACGCAAGCATGTACACACCTGCGCGCACGCACGCACGCACACACACACCTCTGCTTTCAATATGCACAGCTCGTCACAAAGGGCATAAAGATACAAAGTGAAACTGAAACGATACAGAGAAAAGTACAGAAGAGCAGTAAGCCAGACAGGTGGATGCAGAGAAAGGGGAGTTTGAGCATTCCTTGGCTACATTAAGCAACAGTTTACTGATCCTGGTTCCAGTCAGCTCCGCCTCCTCCAGTTACTGAAGCAGACTGTTTGTTGTATTGATAGTGTTTGTGTGTATAGTTCAGAATGTATAGCTGACCGTGTTCTATGTTCATTACTAGGGATAGCTCCTATGTTATGAGAAAGCTGTGCTTTGTCGATCTGCTTCGTAGTCGCGTCAATGACCTTCAATATGCACTTAGTGTACGTCGCTTTGGATAATAGCGTCTGCCAAATAATTGTAATGTAATGTAATGTGTATATATGTGTGTTGCATTTTGGCTTCTTTTGTGGAATGGCGTTGTAGGAGAGGGTTTGGAGATCTTGTGTCACTGTGTCAGGGTGGTCCCTATCGCAAAAGAGTCCCAGGACAACACCGGTGGGATGGGTTCAGTATGAAGACCATGTTACTGTGAAGTGGTGACCAAAAGGTGAAGGGAAGGGAAGGCTACGCTATGTAAAACAGATTTTTAATTTTTTTTCATAATTTCCTCACAAATTCTCATCATCGCGGTTCTCAAAGTTCTGTAGAACCAGAAACAGGGACGCATTACGGGAACTACAAGCTTCCCGAGGTTCCGGGTACGGATGGTCCCTGAACTGTTTTATGCAATGTGCAATGGAAAAGGGGCAAAAATCACTCAGCCCCAAGACCTGAGCTAGGCCATCTCATTGGGTTAGGCCCCGGGGGGTGTCTCGCTTTCCTAACAGTGGCCAGGCTCCATTAACATTCATATAGAAAGAAAGAAAACCCCATACACACAACCGAATGGTAAGACCTGGCCTCAAGAACTGGAGCTGCAGGGTCATGAAACTCAAAAAAGGGTTACGCCACTCAATCTGAACCGTGTTTGTTAACCCAACTGATATTGCAAATTGACGAACGTCAGGAAAAAAACACCATAATCTCAGCTAAGAGCAATTTGATATGTAACAATTACTCGAATACAGGATTCATTCACGCCAAGACAGAAATTAGAACTCCACAACCAATCTACACAAGTTCCAAGTGGTCATGCAAAAAAACCGAATCGTTTCACCAAAAGGTTTCCTGGACAGCGCTGAATTGTAAAGGGTGGATATTCAAACTCACTTAATGTAATAGTGTGCATTTGGTTAAAAAATGAAGCGAAATAAATTTTGGGATTTGTATAGGGGAACAAAAACTTGCAAATCTTTCATATGTCATCTCAAGAAGTGAGACTGAACCCGCAGTCTGAAGCCAAAATTCATCTTGTTCCTGCACAAACTCTTCATGTATTTAACGGAATGACGATATTAAAGAGTCACTTGATTATCGTGCATTCCACTTTTCATTTTATTTTCACAATCAATCAGCACTTGGTAAGTACTGTGTAAGACAGAGCATTGAACCTGCAGCTAGCAATTTGAGGGGCCAATCAACATTTTGAGCCTGAAAACAAACAAAAGGATAATATATGTTTGAAATACTGCCAGAAAAAGTGTTTCTCAGCCACGGGTAGCCAATCATAAATCTGGGGTCACTATTGTGCTGGAAGAACTCTTGAAAATAGGCCTGTCCCATGTGTGCAACATGGCAACTCCTTGAAATTTCACAATTATGGCAGCCTTTCATGAACCATAACGAGAGCATATTATAGGCCAGAGCTGTTAATCACAGAACTGTGAACGTTGGTAAACTGCCTCATCTCACCACTCACTGTGACAAACATACAAAATACAAACTCGCAAATCCAAGTTTGAAAAGCTGTTTCTAAATCGCTTCATTAACAGGAACCATAATTCCTTTGGTATTAAGTCATTCACTTCTTTGTACCTAACGTATTATCGAAAGAGTTAAATAGCATTTTTAAGAAAACCCTCCATTTTTTGTTTTGTTTTTTGAGTCAGTCAAAATATTTGGTTCTTGAACCAAGGGTCAGGGTTGTCCAATAGCAGCAGAGAGCTGAAAGCTAAAGCTAAGAACCAGGGCTCGAAAACTGGCAATAGCCTTTGTTTTGTTTCTCCTACTGTTCAAGACTGAACCTCACTTCCATTAAAAATCGGATCCAGCAGAGCTAAGATTGGGACAAAATAGCAGCAGAGAAACGAGTAAGTGTGAGACTAAAGATTCCTGTGACTAAAAACGAGAAAAATCAGTCTCTCCTGGTCACTTCAAGTGCAATACTCCAGAACACACACATGCAGTCCATTTCGGGTCTAATAGTCTGTCATGACTTTCATTTTCTTATTTATACATTTTCAACAACAAAAAAATACCCAAATTCAGGAATCTATTACTGTTAGCATTTCTCCAACTTTAAAATTTCTAAACAAAAAAGTAGATCCTTTCATGGCCTAATTATTTTTCATTATTAAACTGTGCAAACAAACAACAGAAGTTCATGTGCGTTCTCTTATGGTTTAAAATTCTAAATATGAAACTATTATATTTGCCATTTTTGGAAAACCTGCCTGGTATCATACGCACTGACCTGATTGGACATACAGTGCCTTCAGAAAGTTTTCACCCCCTATTGATTAATTTTTATTTTGCAAAGTTAAATTAAAATACATTTTAAAATCGATTACTTTTTCATAAAAATGACTTCATTGATAATTATTCACCCCCTTTGTATTAACAACTATTTTCTTCAGAAATCACACTAAATGTGCTAAGGTTCACCCATATTGATTTTGAATTCACCTCATAGACTGTAGAAAAATATGGACAATGTGACTGTGATGTCACCCATCTACTTTCCATGGGCTTGTGAAAAGCATAGGTGATGCTGCCAAGTTGTACAAAAATTGGAGCCAGAGTTAAAATTTAAATATTGTCCAAACGACACAATAACTTCACAAATCGGCACATAGGGAGACATTAGATGAAGAAAAAGCACCTATTGCGACAACATCTTCTTGTGGGGAAAATGTATTGACTTCATATTTTGACCGCATTTGGTACCATTGACTTGCATTGAAAAACGGACCTGAAAGCCCTCTACTGGAGCCAAAGAGCAACGCTCTCAACAAGATCAGGAAATGGGCTTCGACAGCAAAACCTGGTTTTGGCCCCTTGATTCGCCCCCTTGAGTCATGCGTTCAGTTGCATGACTGCAGAATAAATACCACTGACTTTGAATTTCTCCACAAAAACAGCAGCTCAGATTAGTCACGCTGTCATGAAGACCAATGAACTGCCCATGGAACTTTGAGATTAACCTTTCAGACTTTTCAGAAACTATGAGATATCAGACCATCCTACCTAACTAGTAAACCAGAGAAGGGGCAAGTGTCAGAGAAGTGACCAAGAGGCCAGCTACAACACTGACAGTAGAGATGGGCATCGTTAGATTTTATTGATACCGATGCCATTATCGATTCTTTATTGATTCCTTAAATATTACCTGCTCCCAGGCTATTAAAAGACCAACTATTACTATCGGATGGTCATCTAAAATTGATTAATTTACATAATATTTATAAGTATAAAGCATTCGTTTTTCATGCATATTTCTTAAGTCATATCATGGAAAATATTTATCTGCTATATTTATGCCTGCACAAGTCGCGGAGCATCAAATAAAACAGTCAGAATTGTATAATTCTGTAAATTGAAATGGCATTGTAAATGTAATTTGGCTCGATCAATACGATGCTTAAAAATATCAGACATCAAAGAAAATAAGACACCGGAAAATAATGGAAAAAGGACGTGAGAAGAGAGGATAAATTATCAGTTTACCGTTAAGTCAAAAATAAATATTGTTGTTTAACCGCTGCTCTGTGATTGGGATATTTAGGAGTTTCATTCTCTAACGAAGATCGCAAACTTTCCTTTCTCGATTCCCACCCCCTAACTGACAGAGTTGCATAGCTCATTGACGGAAACGGGAGATACTGTCCAAAGATCAACAATTTCTTCAGCACTTTGAGAGAGCGGCTAGATGGAAGCCACTTATGAGAAGGGCCAACATCAAGCCAACATCAAGCCAACAACAGGCCCTGAGACCTTCTTGGAGAAGATTTTGTAGTCTCGTGAGACTAAAGTTGAGTTCTTTGGCTTGAAATGAGAGCGCTATGATTGGCCCATCACCCAGGTAACACCACCCCTACCGTCAAGCGTGGTGGTGGCAGCATCATACTGTGTGGTTGCCTTTTCAGCAGGAGGGACTGGGAAGCTCGTTACCGTCAAGGACAAGATGGATGAAGCCAAATACAGGAAAATCCTTGAGAACCTGTTTCTGTCGACAAGCGTTTAAAGCGAAGATTCATGTTCTAACAGGAAAATCACCCAAATGTCCCGTTGGAACATTTGCCTGGAGGAAGGGCAAACCTCATAAAGACGCAAAATGCAATGACTCTGTAATGACCCTGGGGGGTGAATACATTTGAACTGAAAAATTAGTTTCAGTTTTTTATTAAATTTTTTAAAATCTTGTTGAATAAAATAATTATAAATGTGTCAAATTTATTGTGTTGGTGAACGGGGGGGGGGACTTCAATGCATTAAAATTTTCAGGTGTTAACAGACAAAATGTAAAAAAGTTAAAGGATGGTGAATACTTTCTGAAGCACTGTATAAGGAATAGCTAATAGTCTTGATATTCTACAATGACAGCAGCTTTACTGTTTATAAGGAGATTCAGTTGAATTTTGACACTGATCCTTTTTAGAGTGGCCCTCTTGGGCTACACATACATTGCTTAGATGAGCATCGTTCTAGGTCAGGGGTGTCCAGTCTTAACCATATCAGGACCTTGATAATCAGGGGCCGTATTCACAAAACATTTTATGTTACCACTAAGAGTTCTCCTAAGTGGCACAAAAAGTTCTTAGCTAAGAGTTTCCTCTTCATTGAGGTTTTTTTTTTCTTCTTTTTCCCAACCAAAAATAATATACTATTCAAGTATATATTTGGGTAATTGTCAGCATCTTGCATGTCTGGCGGCTCGTAAAATAATTAGCGGATATGCATTTAAACAGCCGTTTAATTATTTAGGCGAGAATAGCCATGGCTGACGTGCCAAGTGTGACGCTTGTCCTGCAAACGAAAACCAAACTGGACACAAGAGCAGCTTTTACTTCTTGCCTAAGTGGTTCATGAAAGGAAGGACATTATCAATGGGATTTTGGAGTCGGGATCACTTCAAAAAGCGTGGGATTGGAAACATAGGTTCAGGTGCAGGTCATTCTCGCTACGTTACTAGTGCTACCTCTTCGTTTTTCTTTTTTTTTAATCGTTTCGCTGCACCTGAAAGCACTGCTGCAAAGATAGGCCTAACGGAAGAAATAAAACGACAGAGAGTCGTTTTTCAAAAGTTCTGGCTCTGGTCAGGCATCAAAATCAACACAAAGCCAGCCCCAATCACCGGCTGCACGATTGGCACCCGAGGCAGGTAGGGGTGTAAATTGCCAGTTCGATACGTATTGCGATACTTGGGTCTATGCCTTCGCACGTCTTAAAGGTACAGCGGCACACTTGTATAACGTTACCCGGAAACCGGAAGTTACGAATCGATTCTTCCAGGAATCGTTTGTGAGCAGAGTTGCGATACGTAACTGAATCGATTTTTTCTTACACCCCTAGAGGCAGGTGAGCCTGCCGCTGTCTCTGATTCTAATCGGCACAGTGACATTGGCCCTGAGTTAGCAGCAGGGGGAGAAGACATCCACGGAAACGGAACAGGCCAGAGAACGTGAACCAGGCACGGTGATAGCAAGCAAAGTGGGATAAAATTGTTGACAAAACACACAACTTTTTGCTTCGAACAAGTCCTGTGAAAATATTGGTGATTTTTCCACATCACTGAGAAAATACGAAGACACTATGGGGGGGGGCTGAAAACAATTGTCTGCCAAGTGCAATCTATCCATGTAATCCGGCCCTGCTTAAGACTAATCTTCTCTACCCCTAACTTTAGATTTAGCTGATTTTAGTGCTAAAATGCTTTGTGAATTACTCTTAGACCAAAACCCTAGAAGTCCTAGTTAAGACTGACACACCCACAAGAGTTTCTCCTAAAGCGGCAATTTAGGAGCTATTTTTAGCCTTATGATGTTTTGTGAATATGGCCACAGGTGTTTTAGTGCTGGGCTAAAACAAAAACCTGCACCCACACCAGCCCTTTTTCGGATAAGACTGGACACCCCAATTCTAGACTGAATGGCTGGAACCGCAGTGGCAGTTGGCCGAGTCAGTTATGGAACACTGCCCTTGCGTTACATTCAGATACCAGCTTCCACTGTGCCTGCAAATTAACGTTCCATAGAGTTCTAATTAAAATGGGCTGGCTTGAACCGGCAGAACAAATTCAAATTGCAATGCTGTCTCCGCCCTGGCCGAGCCCTTTTTCTGGTTTGCCGTGCCCATGGTCATTCGTCAGGGGAGCGACCCTCCTGTGCCAGTCTGAGGCGGGACATGATGTGCTTTTTTGGGAATTTGAGAGTGGTGCAGCCGAACTGGCTTACCCCCCCGGTGTCCCCTGGCAGCTTCTCCCGCCGCTGCACCCAGCTGCGCCAGCCGGGCTTCCAGCAGTACACGCTGTCATAGAAACGGGCGCCGTTCTCACCGCCCAGCACGTAGATCCGCCGCTTCCAGCGGGCCACACCCCCACCCGCGATGCGCCGCGGCAACCCAGGGAACACCACCGGGCTGGGGGCGCGATCGCTGCCCCCTCCCCCGCCCCGCTCCGTGCCCGCCACCCCCACCGCCGCCGTCTCCCCCCGATCGCCCCCGGAGCCCCGCCCCTCCCGAAAGAACAGCACCCTCCCTGTGGCGTCCAGCGGCTCAAGCTGGGTGTAGTTGCCGTCCAGGAACTTAGTGGCGTCCCGCAGGTAACCGCCGACGGCGCACACGCCGCCCCGCACCGCCACGCCGCCCGCCAGGCAGGTGGCGCCCGAGTCAAGGCCCACCCGGCTCCAGGTGCCGGTCAGGGTGTGGTAGATGAGCACGCCCGAGTGAACCACCGCCCGGTTCTGCTCCAGCGTGGTGCCGCCCAGCAGGTACAGGCGCCCGCGCAGGGCGGCGCACGCGAAAGAGCGCAGGGGGAGGGGCAGGCGGGGCCCGGGGCCCCAGCGCAGGTGCAACAGGTCCAGGGTCTCGCAGGAGTCGAGCAGGGCCGTCCGGTTACAGCCGCCCAGGGCATACAGAGAGTCCCCGCACCCCAGCAGGCCCAGCATGGCCCGGGGCAGGGCCAGTGGGGGCCGGGGGAGCCAGCTGTCCCGCACCGTGTCGTACTCGTGGACCGTGGAGGACACCTGGCCCCCGCGGAGGATGCCGCCGGCCACAAAGAGCCGCTCGCCGATGGCGGTGCATCCAGGGCACAGCAGCGAGCCCAGGGCGGCCAGCTTCTCCCATTTCCCCGTGCGTGGGTCGAAGCAGTCCACCGCAAAGTCGCTCTCCCGCAGTGTCTCGTCCTCCCGCGGCTTCAGATCCACGCACACGATCTTCTTCTCGAACATCCCCTCCCGGGGCCTCAGGGGCCCCGCGGGGCCGTCCGCCAGCCCCGCCCCCAGCTCCTGCGCCAGCCGGCGGCTCTCCTCGGGCGCCAGCAGGCCCGGGCGCAGGTGGCGCAGCAGCGCGGGCATGTGCGGGTAGCGCTGGCGGGGCAGGTGCTCGGCCCAGCGGCGGGCGGCGTCGTACACCTCCGCCTCCGACTCCACACCCAGCCGGTCGGACCCCAGCAGGCTGCCCAGCGTTCCGGGGTCCAGCAGCAGGAAGTCGTTCTGTCGGGCGACGCGGGGGAAGTGCTGCGCCACCAATCGCAGGGATGCCCGGAGGAGCAGCTGGTCGTGGTGCGAGCGTGCCAGAGAGTACATCCCCAAACAGTTCTCCACAGACAGGTGCTCAAACAGGAACCTGCAAATAGAGCACCAATAAAATCAGCACGCCAATCACCTGCTGGAGAAATTCAAAGACTCAACAAAGCACGTTTTTTCAACATGAATTAGGGTTCATCACAGTCTTAACACTAGAATTAGGAAATAAAAAGTAGAAGGCCATACAGAAACTCGAATATAAATGCAGCATCATAAAGTTCCTACAACCTCTTTGGTGTATCAGTGCCCATTTTTCTTCTGTACACTAAGGGCTTGATTTACTAAGACCTTTAGCGTGTGCAAAACCTTTTAGCACATACAAAACCAATAACATGACCAAAAATTGGTCATGGCATTTGTTTTGCACCAATCATTGGTTGTGTTATTAGTTTTGTGTGTGCCAAAAGGTTTTGCACATGCTACAGGTCTTTGTAAATCAAGCCCTAATACTACAGTCAATACATGATAATAGCATAGCCAGTATGTTACATTATTTATTGAAACTGACATCCACAGCCAGTACAGCGAACTGTGTGTGGCAGTATTTCTGATATCTACACTGGATCTCCCCTTGCCGGATAAATAGTTACCTGGAGCACAAGTCCTGGAGGGGCATCACTTGAAGCCTATTGGCCGCCACAAAAAGATCCTCCGCCGTGTCCAAACTGAGCCCCGCCTCCCCCGTGTAAACAAACTGGATGACCGTCTCCATGACGGACGGCGTCACCTCCTCCAGCCGGATCTCAGTGAGCCGGGATTCAACCAGGGGGCTGGTGAACATAGCGCGGAAGTAGGGGCTGACTGCGGCCAGGAGAACTCTGGAAAAAAGAGGAAGGAAGGGCTACAGTCTGGGCACAGTGACCTGGGGGGAGGGGCTACAGGCTGGGCACAGTAACCTGGGGGGAGGGGCTACAGGCTGGGTACAGTGACCTGGGGGGGAGGGGCTACAAGCTGGGTACAGTGAACTGGGGGGGGAGGGGCTACAGGCTGGGTACAGTGAACTGGGGGGGAGGGGCTACAGGCTGGGCACAGTGACCTGGGGGGAGGGGCTACAGGCTGGGTACAGTGACCTGGGGGGGAGGGGCTACAAGCTGGGTACAGTGACCTGGGGGGGGAGGGGCTACAGGCTGGGCACACTGACCTGGGGGGGAGGGGCTACAGGCTGGGCACAGTGACCTTGGGGGAGGAGCTACAGGCTGGGCACAGTGAACTGGGGAGGAGGGGCTACAGGCTGGGTACAATGACCTGGAGGGGCTACAGGCTGGGTACAGTGACCTGGGGGGGAGGGGCTACAGGCTGGGCACAGTGACCTTGGGGGAGGAGCTACAGGCTGGGCACAGTGAACTGGGGAGGAGGGGCTACAGGCTGGGTACAATGACCTGGGGGGGAGGGGCTACAGGCTGGGTACAGTGACCTGGGGGGAGGAGCTACAGGCTGGGCACAGTGAACTGGGGGGGAGGAGCTACAGGCTGGGTATAGTGACCTGGGGGGAGGAGCTACAGGCTGGGTATAGTGACCTGGGGGGAGGAGCTACAGGCTGGGTATAGTGACCTGGGGGGAGGAGCGGCAGTGTGGTATAATGGTTAAGGAACTTGGTTTGTAACCGCAAGGTTGCCGGTTCGATTCCCAGGTCGGACACTGCCGTTGTACCCTTGAGCAAGGTACTTTACCTGCATTGCTTCAGTATATATCCAGCTGTATCAATGGATACTATGTATAAATGCTAAAGAAATGCTGTGTAAGTCGCTCTGGATAAGAGCGTCTGCTAAATGCCTATAATGTAATGTAATGTAGCTACAGGCTGGGTATAGTGACCTGGGGGGAGGAGCTACAGGCTGGGTTGGCAAATGCTGGACACAACACATGTGCAAAAACGCTAGTAAAAAAGGGTGAAATGTGAATCCAAGCGTGTTTCTATCTCCCACGGTGTGCGCTTTGTGTACATTGTCCTATGTACGTTGGCCCGGCCTTGTGTGACTTGCTGAGTCTGCAGGAGGCCTGTAGTGAGTGTGTGTGTGTGTGTGTGACACAGTGACAGTGCCCGACCTTACTGTCCTCCTCTGAGCGAGTGGCACAGGTTGCCAGGCTGACAAACCCACCTGTGACACATGAACTTCTTCCCCTCCACCAGGAGAGTCACATCACACAACTGCTGGGCGTCCAGGAGCTGCTTCAGTCCTGAGAGAGAGAAACAGAGACAGAGAGAGAAACAAAGAGAGAGAGAGAAAGAAACAAAGGGATAATAATCAAATAAAACATTTTTACCTGGAGTTCTGCAAAACTGTATTACATGTCCACAGAAATGCCACAAATAATGCGTGCAGGGCTAAAATAGGCTGCCAATCCTGCTGCCAATTGAAAAAAGCACTCAAATTCTGGGTTCATTTGAATCAGGCTGACCCAGCCTGCTACAAGCACAAGGCACTGAAGAACTAATGGCTCTACCCAGAGAGATACATCCTGGGACAACTGGCCATCTAAAAACTATTTTGACACAATATACACTACATAATACAACCACAACATTTGCTAAATTTGACAAGATCAACAAAAATATACATTGACAATTGGCTTGGAAAAACTAAATAAAAGAATAAATTGGAAATTACTGTACTCTACGTCAAAATTACAAACAAAAGCACACATTTACAATCTACAGACTCAGTGACCACAGCCTTGCCATTGAAACTGGTCACCACAAAAAGACAGATTGTGTGGTCATTGCAACCTGGCTGAGGTGGAACTTTATCAATTTCAATATCTATCAGAACCGAATAAGTTCTGGTGAAAGACGATACCACAATAGCCTGCCATAATTTAACAAAGAGTTGAAAATGATATTGATACATTATGGCATCTGTGTTCACTATTAATAATGAAAGGTTTCTTACAATGTTACATTATAGACTAAACTACTTTTAACCTGGGTTTTTGTGTGTGCATGTGTATATTTTTATCACTCTTTTCTTGAGTGTGGGGGTTTGTCGTTTGTCATTTATGTATCTAGGGGCGGCTGTGGCTCAGGAGGTAGAGCGGGGCGTACGCTGATCGCAGGGTTGGCGGTTCGATCCCCGGCTCCTCCTGTCCACATGTCGAAGTGTCCTTGGGCAAGACACTGAACCCCAAATTGCTCCCAATGAGCAGGCTAGCACCTTGCATGGCAGCTGCCGCCATTGGTGTGTGAATGTGTGTGTGAACGGGTGAGTGAGAGGCCATTGTAAAGCGCTTTGGATAAAGGCGCTATATAAGTGCAGTCCATTTACCATATGTATCTCAATTCTTTTGTAAAACAAGTTTACTTGTCATGCAAATAAAGCACGTTTGAATTTGAGAGAGAGAGAAAAGGTGAGATGCAGAGAGAGGAAGATGGAGAGGGAGGGAGAGAGAAAAAGAGAAGGTGACAAGGAGAGAGAGACTAAGTGTGAGGAGGGGTGTTGTTTATGACAGAGCTGTCTCTTTCTTTCCTCAATAACAATTATGCCCAGCAGAAGGGCACTCAGGGACGTGTGTGTGTGTGTGTGTGTGTGCATGCATGCATGCGTGCTTGCACATGTGTGTGTGCGTGTGTGTGTGTGTGTGTGTGTGCGCGTGTGCATGTGCGTGTGTTGCCGTGTGTGTACATGCGTGTGTGGGCGTGTGTGTACATGTGTGTGTGTGTGTGTACGGTTCATGTGTGCGTGTGCATGCGTGTGTGTGTTTGTGTGTGTAAGTGTTCACATGTGCGTGTGTATACGCATCACCGCTGCCTCACCGTGTGTGATGTAGTCTCCCAGGGGGGTGCTGCTGTCATCAGGAAAGTCCTCCTCCTCAGAGTCGCTGTCGGACAGGGGCTCCCCCCCGCCCCCGTCCCCGTCCTGCCAGGGCTGCGGCCGCCAAGTGGTGCCCCCACTCCGAAATGAACTCATCTGGGGGGAAGAACAGTGTGTCATCACCAACAGGTAAGTATGTCAGTCGTCACACCTTTAGGTTTAACCACAGGCTTAGGTTAGCTTAGACTTAACCACAACTGGGGGGTATACTACGAAGCAGGGCTGCTGAGTTCGCTGGATAACTGCACTGAGTAAATCTCTCAAATCTTGAACATGGATTGAAGTAAAAGTAGCTGTTCCGGGTTTTACTCAGTGTAGTTATCCAGCTAACTCAGTAATCAGCATATAGTAAATACTTCTCAGTATAACTGCTTAAGTATTTACCAGGGAAAACAACACAGGCATGCAGCTATAAGCCAATGAGAGACTGCAGTACAGTAAAGAGGTATGTGATGAAAATGGTTATGATTCACAGTTCTGATAAAAAAAAGGCGCACCCTCCCCGTTATTACTGGCGAACAGTGTATAGTTATTAGCAGATTCGCAGAAACTTGACAGAGACCCGCCATAATGTGGATTCATTAGCAATCACCTCCCTTCAACTGCACCATTTTTATTGGCCGAGTGCATCAAAACTCTTCACCCGGTAGTAATGACAATTACAGATATAAAGTTCCACTCACCTTGGCAAGCTAAGGTCGGATCTTCTTCCCGTTCAGTTTCTAACAATTATTTTCTGCCTTCTCCCCAGCAGAAGGTTGCTTTGAATTGATGTCCTTTCCGGAGCTGTTAGTCAATAGACTAAGATATCGGAGTGGCCGCCCGTGTCCTTCGCCTCCCCGCCACCATGCAACCTGCCCGTCCTGCGCCGTGTGACACCGGGTATCTGGTGCATCACGGCTCATTCCGCATTTCTACAGCAGGGGTGAAGGAGTGCGACTGTTTGCCCGGTACCTTGCCTACAACTGCTTCATTCAGTCACCCTCTAGCTGAGGCACCCTCACGCGCTGTCCACGTTGTATGTCCCTCCTTGCGTCACCCGTGTCTCAGTAAATTAGCTGGAGAAATACATGTACAGTATTTCCTGTACGAAGAGACAACTGTGTTACTTTTTAAGTGACATAGTGATTTGAACGATATAATTCCATTAAACAGACAACAGGCTGGCCATGTCAAAGCCGCACTCGGCGCACTGCAATGCTTCGGATCTTCTGATTGGTTACCCTCTGACCTATTGTGGCGGAAGTGACGTTTTGTTTTTGCTTCACAAAATAACATTAAGTACTGATAAATAGTAGGTATGTCTGCGAGCGTATAAGAAGCACAAAGTTTTTGGCAGTCTGGAAACAATATAAATACAAATTCGCAGCATCCATTTCTGATATTGTAATGTCAGGCTCATATGGCTTTCCAGTTCAGATATCTTATTGGTCCCTGTTGTAATCCCGCCCCCTGTTATTTAACATGCTTCCGCCAGCAAACATGGCGTCCTCCGTGGGCATGCTTATACGTCTCGGTACATCGTTTGTCCTGAAACCGGCTTCACGGTGCTGTCCTTGGATGACAGTGCTATTATCTCCACGCCGATGTACCCACAGCCTCCGAAGCAGCCTATACGAGCATGCCCTAGAGGGTTACAGCCACAAGCCGGACCTGGACATGCGAATCGTTTGCGAAGAAATGGAAAAAGTCATTGCTAATGTAGAGAGTCGGAAAGGGGATCTGCAGGGGACCGACGTCCGTGATATAGTGAGTTTTTGGGGTTGCTGTTTCTCTTGCTGCACCGTTGATCACATGTACTCACCTTTATGCTACGAGTTATTTTCATAATCTTCACAGTTGGCTTATTCCATTCATATGTGACTGGCTAGGCAGCTGGCTAACTCAAGCTCAGTCGGTGTGTGCTGCACTTGCCCTGAACGGAGTGCTGTCTCTTTGAATGAGAGCAGCAGATTGGAATGTATCCAGCTAGCTACTTGGTGTGATGTGATGTGCGAACCGCAGGTGAACGTTTGATTCAGTTTGTGTTTAGCCGACTACCATTACAACTATCTAAAATCCCAGGTGGTACGACTTAGTATGATAATGGTTAAATGTTACATAAGTAGATAATTTGGCATTATATGGGTATAAATGGGTAGGCCACCGGTATTCTTTAAAAACGGGATGGAATGCATCGCTTAGTCTAATCACTGCTTTGCATCTGTGCGGCAGAGCAAGCTGTGTGTTGCAGGTGGCTGGACTTCCGTGAGACTAGTGTGTCGCGGCTGAGTGTGACTTTGTCCTGCTGCAGGTGTCGGTGTGGCACCAGTTGCAGGAGGTCAGACGGGAGATTTCTGACTTGGAATTACTAAAGAAGGAGATAAGCGCTCAAGTTCGAGCTCTTGCAGTAAGTCTCTCTCTCGTGGCAGTCCCACACAAATAGCAAGCCTTTTGAATGTAGTTTGTATGTTTGTTACATTAATTTATATTTGTTCAGAAGTGTGGTGTTAAAGGAACTTGGCTTATAACCTAGAAGTTACACAGTGAGCTTTTGTAGTCACCTTTGATAATGACAACTGCTAAGAAAATACATAATAAATATTATTACACAATTATCACATACCTGCTAAGTTATGGTTTGGGGCTGAAGCTGAAATGGAAGTTTATTTGGAAAATATGTTTATTTGTATTTTATTTGCCTGAATTGTTCATTTGAATCGGACTGCCATGACTGATATGAGTGAGATTAATCTGTGGCTTTTCTTTATAGGATCAACACGATAAGAAAGTACTGCCCACTGTAAGTGTTTCTGGAACACACACACACCACCTGTTTATGTTTGCACATCATAAATTCAGATATGCAGATCATATAAGTTCTCATGCTAAATTGTTTCATGTTCCTCCTTCTTTGATTTTTGATCTGGTATCATTATCATCCATTGTGGGATTATTTTGTGCAAACTATTTCATTGTCACTTGGCAACTAAATTAAACGGTGCATAGAATTATATGTATGCATATGTAGCATAACTGATCCGGATATGTTTTCCCATGACAATCTGTACCGTGAACTCATACAGTAATATTGTCATCTGTGTTTTTTGAAGGGAGACATAATGGTTTTTTTTGAGACTCAAAAGCACCACCTAGTGGTGATGTTGAAACGGCACACTGGGTTTGTTGTCTGGCAGCCTGAAGTGACTCTCATCCTCAGTTGCCAGAGTATGAGAAGGCGAGGGGTAAAGGGCGGGAAATCCGCCTCAGCCTGAGCCAGTTGTACCCACGGGAGAGCGAGCTGGAGCAGCAGCACTATCTCCGTGCCCTGCGGCTGCCCAACACCACACACCCCAGCGTGGTGAGGAGCAAGGCCCCCGAGCCTCACACTCTGAATCACTGTCACACCTTGACACTTTGTCTCCTGAGAAACACTGACTCAATTAGGCACGTATTTACCAAGAGACACAGAGACAACAATACTCTTATGTTCACTGATATATCTAGACACTTATCCACTTAGAGATGATGGCACATAATACACTAATGTACAGAGACACTGTAACACCTAGAGTTATCTTCTTTGAGACAATGGAAATTTAGACAATTTTTGCATAGGTATACTGATCTGTCCCGATACATTTAGGCACTTATTTACTGAGAGTCACTGAAACATCAAGATAATTTTATTGTAACTGCTATATCAAAACATTTACACAGTGAATCTAAGTATACAAAATCTCTGGTTCTTGTATTAAAAATTCAACCTATTTCTGCTTTCAGCCAATAGGAGATGAGAGCCAGGCGAGAGTGATTGAACTGGTTGGAGAGAAACCAGGTAAGGCAGGAACAGGAGCTTGGGCAGCTAATGCTGAGGAAGGTTTGTTTGTATGCAGTTTGCTGCTGCCTCTGGCTGTTTAGCTGTGTTCATATTGGAGCGAATGCATGATGCAGTTTATTGCTGTTCCGTTTCTTCTTCCAGAGTTTGACTTCAAAGTAAAGGGGCATCTGGAGATTGGGGAGCAGCTAGACCTCATCAGGCAGAGGTCAGAGTTCACGGCAGCATGCTTATATTTTCCATTGCCCTCGCCTCTCTGTCTGTCCATTTCCTCTGGCCAAGGGGTATACACAGCATTTAAAAATCAGCCGAAAGAAGTCTTTTATAAAATTCAATCATGATTTAATTGGGCAATGACCGCACGCCCCTGCAGTTAGCAAGCAGATTAACTCCAGAAATCCTACATGTAAACGGTGGTCTTCCTCACTCAGTCTCACTGACTGACTGGGTCTCTCCGTCAGCAGTCAATGTAAGTATCTGTTTTCACCACTAGGTGGCAAATGGTTTAACAAAAAGCCTGATCTGTTGTTTTTTCTCATTTGTTGAGTAAAGTACTTCACTTTATAAGATAAAGAAAAACTTTGAGAGCAGCCCTTATGCACAGTTCACCGAACAGTGTTTTTTGCACACCATAAAGCAAGTTATCTTTTCCATGTGTTTCATTTTCTGTTAGTACCTGCTTATACTTAGCTATCCATCATATCCACAGGCCACAGTAGGATGGTTTATTGTGCTACTAAATATGCTCTGAAACTGTTTGAGGGGCAGCTGTCATGCCATCCTTACAACAAGTTTGAAATGTATTTATTTAACTAATACCGTACATAAAAATTCCCTCTCCTGTTTCACTTGACCTCTCCCTATTTTTCTGTCTCTATTCCTCCTCTTTCTCTCTCACCAGTCAAACAATGTGGAAACAAGAATAGAATTTTACTACAAGTATTGTCACCAGACAAACGATATGGAAACTTAACCCCTTGTCTAGCACTACCTTTTTTGAACACAAGCCCGAAAATAAAATGGTTACTGTTTTTGAACCTCTTTGACAACAAGCTGGAGACTCCTGGTCTTTTATATAAGGCAACCCTTGGGAGTTTGTTTTCCAAAACAAAGTAACAGAAGCTCAAACATGGTGTAAATTTTTTTATTTTCTCGGATAAAAGATTAAACATTTTTTTTGCTGGGATGAGGATACCAACTTGACCATTATTCGTGTCCTCTTTGGATTTCCGTGGAGCACATGGATAGCCGCCTACGTTGTTGTTTTGATTGAGCCTGTTTGTGGCATGTTACAAAATAAGGAACAAATACAGGCTGGTGCTAGTTAAGGGGTTAAGAAGATATGGTGTATGAAAGGGGCTTTTTGTACCTGCCGGGATGATATGTTGTCTGGCTTTTTAATGTACTTTTTAAATACCTCAATATGTAATGATAAATGAGCCTGTTGTGTATTTACTGAAGCGGTATATAAAGAAAGGATATTCTCTGATTTAAAAAAATAAATAAAATAAAAATAGTTCACATTGAAGGAGAAAGTGCATCTCTGTCTCGACCACACCTGTCATCCTCCTTTTCTATGGCTAGACTGCGGTCACTGAGCCTGTACTTGGTCAGGATCTGTCTCTGCTTTGTATATCTGATGGTGAAGAGATAATCTGAAGATTCATATTGTCTTTTTAGGGCCGAATAGTTAATAATAATTCTAGTGTCCCAATGTTCCAAATAGGAGTGTTTTATTTGTTTCATGATTTGGTTTACTCTAATTTGAGTTTGGTCAGCAGTGCTGGTCTGAAATTTATTTTCTATATAGTTGATTGGACTTGGGTTAGTTCATTTCTGGACAGTCTCTCTGACTGATTTTAGGGCTGACCTCTTGGGGTTTGAGTGCCTCAAATTGGAGGGAGTTGATGTGGACTTGAATGGAGATTTAGGCAAAATTTTTGGGATTTATTTTTTGAACTGGTACAATTACTGGAAATCAGCCCAATTCTGCTCCGCTTGCTCTCTCACTCTATCTCTTTCCTATTTCTCAGTCTTTCATCCATCTCTCTCTCTCTCTCATAGCCTGTGGCTGTCATTAGCAGATTGCTGGTTAATACTGTATGAGTTGTTTGGGGTGCACCTCCCTGCCCCCAGGCCCTCTGCAGTTGGGTGCCAGCTGTTTGTCTGTCGTGGCGACGGCACGCTCGTATCTGTGAGCTGTTCTTCCCCTGCCTTTGTCCCTAACTACCCTCGAGTCTCCCATCGGCATCAGCCCCGTACGGTCATGTTAATCCCAGTTCTCCTTTCTTTTGTGAACTGTCCTAAGTTTTCGCTTGACACGTTGAAAATGATTTTCCCATCGTCATTGGCGTTTGTGGAGTAGCAGTCATCTGCTATCCAAGCATACGGAATTGGAGTTACTCAGTACTGATGTTTGATGGGTATGTAACTGGGTCTGAATGTCTACCGGCAGATGCCTCCTCCACTGCTCCACTGATACTTACTATTGGCGTGGAGAGAATTCACACTCTGGAAAAGGCCAGTTGATATGTAAATTTGTTCTTTAGGTGTAGTTCTGTAGCACCTCTCCCTCCATTCCCCACAAGGGTCTGTTTGTGACCTGCAGGAGCTCGCATGAACAGCCCAGCTCTAGACAGGAGGTGAATGAGGAGCTCAGGTGGGCTGAACAGCCTGTTTTCATCATCTGACGTTCTTTCACACGTGGCTGCGTTCTGTCTGTCTGTGTGTCTGTCTGTCTGTCTGTCTGTCAGGCGGCTGGCGCACGTGTCGGGCCACAGGTCGTACTACCTGAGGGGGGTTGGGGCTCGGCTTCAGCTGGCGCTGCAGAACTTTGCCCTGGACATCCTTCTGCGTCGGGTAGGCCCATCTGTCTGTCTCTGGTGCAACTGTGTGCGTGTTTATGTACGCACACACACACATACATACATATACAGTGACTTTAGAATGTATTTGAACTTTGAACCTTCTCACGTTTAGATTTGCTTGATTTACTAAGACTTTTAGCGTGCACAAAACGTTCTACCACACGCAAAATCAATAACATGGCCAATGATTGGCCATGGTATTTGTTTTGTACCAATCATTGGTTGTGTTATTAGTTTTTTGTGTGCTAAAAGGTTTTGCACACGTTAAAGGTCTTAGTAAATCAGGCCCTGTGTCCGTTACCTTAAAGTTTTCCACTTGTTCACAAGTATAATGAATTGCCCAAAAAACTTATTTTTTTAAATTTTAATTTAGAAGAAATTAATTACAGATTACAGAGTCTTCTTGGGTATGTCTGTATGAGCTCTGCACATTTACATTTTAGAATTCCTCCAAATTTACAAATTTTACTCCAACTCTTCCAAGTTAGATGGAAAGTGTTGGTGGGCAGTAATTCTCAGGTGATACCTCAGATCCTCACCAGATTCACCTCTGGGATTTGGTTGGGCCATTCCAGAATATTCACCTTCTTGTTTTTAGCTTATTTTTGACATTCTCTATTGTTTTCGTCATGTGCTTTGCCTCATTGTCCTGTTGGAATGTGAATATTCACTCTGAATGAAATAACTACCAGCCAAAAACCGGCAATTGCCAGCTCACGTACACTCAGATGCACAGCCATATATAATGAATTGCCTGTGTGCAATTGTGTATTCTGTATCTGCCTCTGTATTACTGTGAGTATACACCTACATATTATTAATTGTGTATGTCTGTGTGTCCACCTTTCTTTCAGGGTTTTGTGCCCATGGTTGTCCCGGATATGCTGAAGGGGGCAGTGTTTGTAAGTACTGTCGTCTTTAATTTGGTTGCTGCTGCACCCTCCCTCTGTTTGCTTTGATTGGCTGGAGTCCAGGGGTTAGACTACGAAGCAGGCTTACTGAGTTAGCTGGATAACTGCACTGAGTAAAACCTGGAACAGCTCTTTTTACTTCAGTCCATGTTCCAGATTTGGGAAGGTTCCGGGTTTTACTCTGTGCATTTATCCAGCTAACTCTGTAATCCTGCTTCGTAGTACAGCCCCCTGGTGTTCTCTGAGGGGACAGTTCCGGGCCTGAAGCAGGTGTGCTGCGTTTGCCCCTCTCCCGTCTTTCTTTCTGCTGAAACCTGTATGTGTCCCTATATTAAGCTTTTAAAACTAAGATTTATCCCTTGCTTTTTAACAGCTGTATTGAAAA
Source organism: Ilyophis sp. 1 JC-2022 (assembly GCA_022702515.1). Classification (NCBI taxonomy): domain Eukaryota; kingdom Metazoa; phylum Chordata; class Actinopteri; order Anguilliformes; family Synaphobranchidae; genus Ilyophis; species Ilyophis sp. 1 JC-2022. The sequence continues at coordinate 78,881,467 of CM040402.1, read as the reverse complement.
TCCTAAATGCTTGTATCCCCCCCCCTTCCCTTCATCCCTCAGGAAGGTTGCGGGATGCAGCCTAACGCTCACCAGTCTCAGGTGTACTCCATTGACCCCGCCCGCTTCGCGGACCTCAACCTGGCCGGCACGGGGGAGGTGGGCGTGGCAGGTGCGACGGTGGGGTTGTGGGCGGGGGGGGGGTGGCAGAGGGCAGAGCAGGTTGGATGAGGGGGGATGATTTATGGCTTGTGTGGGTGGGTGAGTCAGAGAGCAGGTGAGCACTGGAAGCGTGACAGTGACACAGTACCCCACACGCAGACTTCCAGCTGCAGCACAACAGCTCAGTTTACTTCACGTGGTGAAGGATTCATCACTGAGTTAAAATAGCAAAACTTTTTAATAAAACGTTGAAAATACACTATATATCAAAATAAACATGGTAACCCTAGTGCTCTTTTTTTATCGATGTCTTATCCGCCGAGGTCCCGTAAATGAATGGGAGTGAATTTGGAGACTGACAACCGCCGATGCCATTAAAGGGGTTATATGTAATGTTCAGAAAATCCTTCTCGTTAGTAACACCATCGCAGTAAGTGAACTGCCTGCTGCTAGCACGCTTCCTCACACTCGGGAGCGAGCAACATTTGGTGGCTGGATAACGTTCGCTACTACCCGGCCTGGATCCGGCATTGCTTGATAACGTTAGCTGGTAAATTTGTAAACGGCAAGCTAGCCAACTAACGTTACCAGCCAGATCAGCCCTGGGAGTCGGGTTTGAATCAGTGTAATTTAGCTAACGTTAACTAAAGTTATCCACACAGACAGTATTTCTCTAGTGATAACGTTAGCAATCGAGTAGCCTAAGCAACATCTCGCACATTCCAAGCTAACGTCGGCATCAGGAACATCGCAATATATTTCACATGCTTTGCAGTAACGTTACCTGTCCAAGAAGAACGCCAGCTCGGGGATCGGTTTTGATCCCCAACAACAAATTTAGCTAGGTCTCTCCATGGCTGGAATGCCCGGCCAATATTCACCCTTGTTTTTGCCTGATTTCGGTCACACAGGCTTGTGGTGCTGTGAGGCCAGCCAGAGAGAGGGAAGGCACTTGGGAGCGCACTTTGACATCACATCCTTCATTCACGAAATTATTTCCCCGGCAAATTCGACCCTAATTCTTAATAACAATTAAAAATCTACCCATAGGCTCTTATACGCAACGGAGAAAGTCGGGGAAGGTCTCCTTTTTTACGTTGTTACAATCTGTTCATATTGAACAATTGAAAGCGATTCATGCATGTAAAAATCTTGCATATAGCCCCTTTAACGGTCAGCAGGGACACCTGATGTTGCTAGTATTCACACTATGCAAATACAATGGGGTAGGCTCCACAAAATTACTTATCTCACATGAAAGTGAAATATCCGTTTAAGCCGTGCTTCGTCTTCGTTTCAGATGTACAACCCAAAGCAGGTTTATATAATCAAACACAGCGCTCCTGCTTATCTAGTAAATCGCTGTGTTAATCAGGTGGTGGGAAAACGAGTTGTGTTGTATCATTCACATATGAGCAGGTATGAATGCGAGTAAGAAAAAAACCATTTGCGTTTAAAAAACAAAACTTGTTTTACTTATTATTTGTGCTTTCACGCCTGTGTGTGCAGGTTAACAGGAGTGTAGTGTAGAGGTGACCTGTCTTACACTGTCTTCCCGAATTCTCCAGGTTATTTTATGGACCACGCTGTGAACCATAAAGACCTGCCTGTTCGGTGAGTGGCGCTAGGCCTCTGCATGCTAGCGTCTGTGTGAGTTTAGGTGTGCAGTACCTGCCTGTATGGTGAGCAGCGCTAGCGTCTCTGTGTGAGTTTGGGTGTGCAGTACCTGCCTGTACGGTGAGCAGCGCTAGCGTCTCTGTGTGAGTTTGGGTGTGCAGTACCTGCCTGTATGGTGAGCAGCGCTAGCGTCTCTGTGTGAGTTTGGGTGTGCAGTACCTGCCTGTACGGTGAGCGGTGCTAGCATCTCTGTGCTAGTTTGGCTGTATAGTTTTGCTCACAGGGCTTGATCACTCTGGTGTGTATGTGTACAATGGGTTCATATTAAGTTGTGTGATTGTGTGTGTTGTATATGTGTAGAACGGGTTGCATATTGAATTGTTTGATTGTGTTTTGTATGTGTGAGTGCGTGTGTTGTATGCATGTATAATGGGTTTCATATTAAATTGTATGAGTGTGTGTTGTATGTGTGTATAATGTGTTGGATATTGAATTGTGTGATTGTGTTTGTTGTATATGTCTATAATGGACTGTGTGTGTTGTAGGACGGTTTGCTGCAGCACGTGTTACCGGGCAGAGACGGACACCGGGAGGGAGACCTGGGGTCTCTACAGGGTGCACCATTTCAACAAGGTGAGCCTGGCCCCGCCCTGGAAACTAGAGATACTGTGGTATCAGTACATGTGTCCATCTGTACTGTCCTCAGCAAGGTGTGCAGGCATCCGTGTGCCTGTCTGTCAGTCTGACTGGATGCAGGTGTATACACAGTTTGGGTCTGTTAATGTATTAGTTCCACATGTGTCAGTCGTGAGATCATATTAATGTGACATTGTAAGTTTGTCACTGTGTATTGGAGAGTACTTTGAGTGTCAGTGTATGTCCAGTGCAGCTGTGTTAATGTATATTGAGTGTTGATGTGTTGTGAGTGTAGCAAGCAGAGGTGTGTCATTATGAGGAGTGTTGATGTGTTGTGAGTGTAGCAAGCAGAGGTGTGTCAGTATGATTTGAGTGTTGATGTATTGTGAGTGTCGCAAGCGGAGGTGTGTCATTATGAGGAGTGTTGATGTATTGTGAGTGTAGCAAGCAGAGGTGTGTCATTATGAGGAGTGTTGATGTGTTGTGAGTGTATCAAGCAGAGGTGTGTCATTATGAGGAGTGTTGATGTGTTGTGAGTGTAGCAAGCAGAGGTGTGTCAGTATGATTTGAGTGTTGATGTATTGTGAGTGTCGCAAGCGGAGGTGTGTCATTATGAGGAGTGTTGATGTATTGTGAGTGTAGCAAGCAGAGGTGTGTCAGTATGAAGAGTGCTGATGTGTTGTGAGTGTAGCAAGCGGAGGTGTGTCATTATGAGGAGTGTTGATGTATTGTGAGTGTAGCAAGCGGAGGTGTGTCATTATGAGGAGTGTTGATGTGTTGTGCGTGTAGCAAGCGGAGGTGTGTCATTATGAGGAGTGTTGATGTGTTGTGAGTGTCGCAAGTGGAGGTGTGTCATTATGAGGAGTGTTGATGTGTTGTGAGTGTAGCAAGCAGAGGTGTGTCATTATGAGGAGTGTTGATGTGTTGTGAGTGTAGCAAGCGGAGGTGTGTCAGTATGATTTGAGTGTTGATGTGTTGTGAGTGTAGCAAGCGGAGGTGTGTCATTATGAGGAGTGTTGATGTGTTGTGAGTGTCGCAAGTGGAGGTGTGTCATTATGAGGAGTGTTGATGTATTGTGAGTGTAGCAAGTGGAGGTGTGTCATTATGAGGAGTGTTGATGTATTGTGAGTGTAGCAAGCGGAGGTGTGTCATTATGAGGAGTGTTGATGTGTTGTGAGTGTAGCAAGCGGAGGTGTGTCATTATGAGGAGTGTTGATGTATTGCGAGTGTAGCAAGCAGAGGTGTGTCATTATGAGGAGTGTTGATGTATTGTGAGTTTAGCAAGCGGAGGTGTGTCATTATGAGGAGTGTTGATGTATTGTGAGTGTAGCAAGCGGAGGTGTGTCATTATTAGGAGTGTTGATGTATTGTGAGTGTAGCAAGCGGAGGTGTGTCATTATGAGGAGTGTTGATGTATTGTGAGTTTAGCAAGCGGAGGTGTGTCATTATGAGGAGTGTTGATGTATTGTGAGTTTAGCAAGCGGAGGTGTGTCATTATGAGGAGTGTTGATGTATTGTGAGTGTAGCAAGCAGAGGTGTGTCATTATGAGGAGTGTTGATGTATTGTGAGTTTAGCAAGCGGAGGTGTGTCATTATGAGGAGTGTTGATGTATTGTGAGTTTAGCAAGCGGAGGTGTGTCATTATGAGGAGTGTTGATGTATTGTGAGTTTAGCAAGCGGAGGTGTGTCATTATGAGGAGTGTTGATGTATTGTGAGTGTAGCAAGCAGAGGTGTGTCATTATGAGGAGTGTTGATGTATTGTGAGTGTAGCAAGCGGAGGTGTGTCATTATGAGGAGTGTTGATGTATTGTGAGTGTAGCAAGCGGAGGTGTGTCATTATGAGGAGTGTTGATGTATTGTGAGTGTAGCAAGCGGAGGTGTGTCATTATGAGGAGTGTTGATGTGTTGTGAGTGTAGCAAGCAGAGGTTTGTCAGTATGATTTGAGTGTTGATGTATTGTGAGTGTAGCAAGCAGAGGTTTGTCAGTATGATTTGAGTGTAGGTTCTGGCCCAGGGTCAGTCTTAGTGTTTTTCCCCATAGCGGTTGTGGTGAAGAGGAGAGCATGTTGAGCTGATCATTCTGGATTGGCTGTTGAGGACTGAAGGTTCATCTGTTCTGGTTGCAGGTGGAGATGTTTGCCGTGACGGCGGATGAGACTGGAGAGGAGAGCTCCCAGATGCTGGAGGAGTTTCTGTCTTTGCAGAAGGAGATCTTCTCTGCACTAGAGCTGCACTACAGGTGAGTCTGCCTCTGGCAAGTGTGTGTGTGTGTGTGTGTGTGTGTATGTGTATGTGTGTGTGTGTGTACAGGCCAGTGTGAGTGTGTATTAATATCTGTGTGCATATGAGTGTGTTTGTGTGTTTCTGCATTAGCCTTGGTGTTTCTTTCACACACCCTTCCTCTCTGCAGGGTGCTGGACATGCCCACTCAGGAGCTGGGCCCCCCAGCCAACAGAAAGTTTGACATTGAGGCCTGGATGCCCGGACGGGACAGCTACGGAGAGGTGGGTGTGATGTCACAAAGGGGTGGTGGGTGTGATGTCACCACCAATGACCTCTATCCATAACAATGGATAAAGCTTAGCTGTTGCAATGTATTTCCAGTTACAATAATGATGCGTTACAGTGAAATCATTGTTTTATCCATTAAAACTAAAGCCATTCATAATATCTACAAAGAAGACCACTGTGAAAATACAAGGCTTATTTTTCTGAGATGGCAGAGATGTGGAGCTCTTGGGTTGACTGCATTGCCCTTTGACCTGAGACGGAGAAGTGTAGCCTGTTAGCCTGTCTCTGCAAGGCTAAACAGTAAACACTTTCTCACCCCAGATCTCCAGTGCCTCCAACTGCACAGACTACCAGAGCCGACGCCTCAGCATTCTGTACGAGAGAGAGGAAGGGAGCCTGCACTACGCCCACACGGTGAGAGAGAGAGAGCGAGAGCGAGAGAGAGAGCGAGAGAGCGAGAGCGAGAGAGAGAGAGCGAGAGAGAGAGCGAGAGAGAGAGCGAGAGAGAGAGCGAGAGAGAGAGCTAGAGAGAGAGCTAGAGAGAGAGAGAGCGAGAGAGAGAGCGAGAGAGAGAGCGAGAGAGAGAGCGAGAGAGAGAGCGAGAGAGAGAGCGAGAGAAAAACATTATGCAACATTTCACTTGGAATAGAATGTGTCATTATTTTTCCAAATATGTATTTAAAAAAATATAACCGCATACATGTGCTTATGCACTATTGCTGAGGGAAGGAGGGGGTTCGGGGGGGGGCATGGAGGAGAGAGGGGGTGGCAGAGGAACAGGATCCAAGAGCTGTAAATCACACAAATAAGAATGAATATGTGTGATCTATTCTACGCCGCTTACTCAAACTCGCAAAGCGAAAACAATGCATTTAATACATAAAGTAATTAACAACAAAACAAGGAATGTCTTCGTTGCATAAGTATTCAGTTAAGTTGTAGTAAAGCGGAGATCAGGAGAAAGCCAATGAAAAATTCACTCACTGAATATCTTTTTGAAGAAGGTCAAGTCGATCATTAGGACGTGGGCAGGTATATCATACCATGTAGACGCTGCCTATATCAGTGTACTACAGTCATGACTGAAACAGCCGGGAAAGGGCAGGTATATCATACCACAGAGACGCTGCCTATATCAGTGTACCACAGTCAGCACTGAAACAGCCAGGGAAAGGCAGGTATATCATACCACGGAGACGCTGTCTATATCAGTGTACCACAGTCAGCACTGAAACAGCCGGGAAAGGGCAGGTATATCATACCACAGAGACGCTGCCTATATCAGTGTACCTCAGAACTGAAACAGCCGGGGAAGAGCAGGTATATCATACCACAGAGACGCTGCCTATATCAGTGTACCTCAGAACTGAAACAGCCGGGGAAGAGCAGGTATATCATACCACAGAGACGCTGCCTATATCAGTGTACCTCAGAACTGAAACAGCCGGGGAAGGGCAGGTATATCATACCACAGAGACGCTGCCTATATCAGTGTACCTCAGAACTGAAACAGCCGGGGAAGAGCAGGTATATCATACCACAGAGACGCTGCCTATATCAGTGTACCTCAGAACTGAAACAGCCGGGGAAGAGCAGGTATATCATACCACAGAGACGCTGCCTATATCAGTGTACCTCAGAACTGAAACAGCCGGGGAAGAGCAGGTATATCATACCACAGAGACGCTGCCTATATCAGTGTACCTCAGAACTGAAACAGCCGGGGAAGAGCAGGTATATCATACCACAGAGACGCTGCCTATATCAGTGTACCTCATAACTGAAACAGCCGGGGAAGAGCAGGTATATCATACCACAGAGACGCTGCCTATATCAGTGTACCTCAGAACTGAAACAGCCGGGGAAGAGCAGGTATATCATACCACAGAGACGCTGCCTATATCAGTGTACCACAGTCAGCACTGAAACAGCCGGGAAAGGGCAAGTATATCATACCACAGAGACGCTGCCTATATCAGTGTGCCTCAGAACTGAACAGCCGGGGAAGAGCAGGTATATCATACCACAGAGACGCTGCCTATATCAGTGTACCTCAGAACTGAAACAGCCGGGGAAGAGCAGGTATATCATACCACAGAGATGCTGCCTACATCAGTGTACCTCAGTCTGGACTGAAACAGCCGGGGAAAGGCAGGTAAATCATACCACGGAGACGCTGCCTATATCAGTGTACCACAGTCAGGACTGAAACAGCCGGGAAAGGGCAGGTATATCATACCACAGAGACGCTGCCTATATCAGTGTACCACAGTCAGGACTGAAACAGCCGGGGAAGGGCAGGTATATCATACCACAGAGACGCTGCCTATATCAGTGTACCACAGTCAGCACTGAAACAGCCGGGAAAGGGCAGGTATATCATACCACAGAGACGCTGCCTATATCAGTGTACCTCAGAACTGAAACAGCCGGGGAAGAGCAGGTATATCATACCACAGAGACGCTGCCTATATCAGTGTACCTCAGAACTGAAACAGCCGGGGAAGAGCAGGTATATCATACCACAGAGACGCTGCCTATATCAGTGTACCGCAGTCAGCACTGAAACAGCCAGGGAAGGGCAGGTATATCATACCACAGAGACGCTGCCTATATCAGTGTACCTCAGAACTGAAACAGCCGGGGAAGAGCAGGTATATCATACCACAGAGACGCTGCCTATATCAGTGTACCTCAGAACTGAAACAGCCGGGGAAGAGCAGGTATATCATACCACAGAGACGCTGCCTATATCAGTGTACCTCAGAACTGAAACAGCCGGGGAAGAGCAGGTATATCATACCACAGAGACGCTGCCTATATCAGTGTACCTCAGAACTGAAACAGCCGGGGAAGAGCAGGTATATCATACCACAGAGACGCTGCCTATATCAGTGTACCACAGTCAGCACTGAAACAGCCGGGAAAGGGCAGGTATATCATACCACAGAGACGCTGCCTATATCAGTGTACCTCAGAACTGAAACAGCCGGGGAAGAGCAGGTATATCATACCACAGAGACGCTGCCTATATCAGTGTACCTCAGAACTGAAACAGCCGGGGAAGAGCAGGTATATCATACCACAGAGACGCTGCCTATATCAGTGTACCACAGTCAGCACTGAAACAGCCAGGGAAGGGCAGGTATATCATACCACAGAGACGCTGCCTACATCAGTGTACCTCAGTCTGGACTGAAACAGCCGGGGAAAGGCAGGTAAATCATACCACGGAGAGGAGACGCTGCCTATATTAGTGTACCTCAGTCAGGACTGAAACAGCCGGGGAAGGGCAGGTATATCATACCACGGAGACGCTACCTATATCATTGTACCACAGTCAGGACTGAAACAGCCAGGGAAGGATAAGACTGGTTAGAGAATCCACTGAGCTGCATTGGCTGAGATGGGAAGAATGTCCATGAGCCAACAGTATCCCTGGCCTGTCTACCATTAGCCTATAAAACTCCATCTCCCATCATCCCATATGGAGTTTGCATTTACAGTGGGGTGCAAACATTTGGGCACCCCTGGTCAAAATGCTTTTTACAATTAATATCTAAGTGAACAGAAGCTAACCTGACCTAAATGGTACAAAGTTAAACACATTTCCTGAATTTTTAAAGCAAGATTACTTTTTGTTTAAATTTTTTACAGTTTCAAAATAATAAAAAAAAGGAAAAAGGCCCTGTGCTAAAGTGTATGTTTGGAGAAAAAAAGGGTGAAGTATTTGTAGAGAAGAACATCTTTCCAACTGTTAAGCATGGAAGTGGATCCATTATGCTTTGGGGGGGACAGGAACACAGGGGGACACAGGAAATATTGTGCGGGTGGAAGGAAGAATGGCTTCCACCAAATATCAAGAACTTCTAGAGGCTAATGTTTGAAGGTCAGTCCAGACATTAAAGTTGAAGAAAGGTTGGGTATTCCAGCAAGAAAATGATCCAAAGCATACCTCGAAATCAACCATGAAGTACTTCCAGGAAAGACGGATGAAGGTTTTGGAATGGCCACCACAGTCCCCAGACTTGAATTTTATTGAAAATATGTGGAGATCTCAAACATGCCGTGCATCATGCAAGGAGACCGACGGATATTTCTGAGCTAGATGAGTACTGCCAGGAAGATTGAGGAAAAATTCCCAAAGCAAGAATTGAAAGACTCTTAGCTGGCTACAGGAAGTATTTGCAAGCTTTAAAAAAAAATTTGAAAATTAAAATAAAAAGTAATCTTGCTTTAAAATTTGAAGAAATGTGTCATGTTTAACTTTGAACCATTTAGAGGTCAGGTTAGCTTCTGTTCACTTGGATATTAATTGTAAAAGGCATTTTGATCAGGGGTGCCCAAATTTTTGCACCCCACTGTAAGTCATGTTTTGTGGTCAGATGAGACAAAATCTCAGAAGTTTTATTTAAAATGAAAGTGTTATGCCTGCTGCAAACCCAACACTGACCACTGAATGCTAATATAACCTCTGCTTTTAATGGCTGATCTGGAGCCATTAACACTGAGTGAATCGCTGTGTTTAGTGTGTGATTTTATTTGTCTGTTTGTCTGTTTGTTCGTCCTGGTCCAGGTGAACGCTACAGCCTGTGCCATCCCTCGTACCATCATCGCCATTCTGGAGACTCATCAGACCAAGGTATGCACACACACACACACACACACACACACACACACACACACACACACTCACATATGCACACACTCACACACCCTCTCTCTTTCTCTCACACGCACACGCACTCACATATGCACACACTCACACACCCTCTCTCTTTCTCTCACACGCACACACACTCACACACCCTTTCTCTCACGCACACACACACACACTCACATATTCACACACCCTCTCTCTTTCTCTCACACGCACACACACTCACATATGCACACACCCTTTCTCTCACACACACATGCACACACACTCACACACCCTCTCTCTTTCTCTCTCACACGCACACGCACTCACATATGCACACACCCTTTCTCTCTCTCACGCACACACACACACTCACATATGCACACACTCACACACCCTCTCTCTTTCTCTCTCTCACACGCACACGCACTCACATATGCACACACCCTTTCTCTCACGCACACGCATGCACACACACACACTCACATATGCACACACTCACACACCCTCTCTCTCTCTCACACGCACTCACATATGCACACACCCTTTCTCTCTCACACTCACACACACACACACTCACACTCACATATGCACACAATCACACACCCTCTCTCTTTCACACACACGTGCGCACACACTCTCACACCCTCTCTCACACACACACACACACACACTCACATACACACGCACACACACACTCTTTCTCTTTTTCACACACACGCACACACATGCACACACCCTCTCTCTTTCTCTCTCTCACACACACACACACACACGCACACACATATGCACACACCCTCTTTCTCTCTCTCACACACACACACTCACATATGCATACGCACACACTCTTTCTCTCACACACACACACATGCGCACTCACACACACTCACATATGCACACGCTCACACACCCTTTCTCTCCCTCTCTCTCTCTGACACACACACACACACTCACACACACGCACACATATACACACTATCTCACACACGCACACAAATATGCATGCATAAATGCACAAACGCATGCGCACACACGCACAAATGTGTACCCACACACATGCGCTCTCAAACACACCCACACTTATATATTTATACACGCACACTTACAGATACACGTACACACTCACAATGGATTTATTGTCAGATGCATCTGTGAAATCAATAATATATGAGCCACTATACTGTATTTCACCTGCCTTTATTCCCATCCTCTCTTTCTCTCACATGATTATAATCATCTTAACTTGCATGCCAATTATACACTTATGTTGCCAAAGCATGTGCTGCACAATAGCAGTGGACACAAACAACATCTGTATCTAAAAGACATGTAGGCTACATTACAATAGCCATGGAACATACACCGAATAGGTAATTATTCTGAGAATGTGGCAAGTGACATCATTCTCTCCCCCCCCCCCCCCCCCGTCCTCCTCCTCCTCTCTCTCCCGCACCGGCATCCAGGATGGGACAGTACGTGTGCCCCGTGCCTTACAGCCCTACGTGGGGTCAGAGGTCATTGAGAAGCCCAAATATTCTCCTCTGAAATACATTGGGCCAAACCAGCCGCAACGCCCACCTCGCCCCACCCCCAAACCCAGATGACATGCGATGACCCAAAGGCCACCCTGAATACTGGACTCAACCAATCTCCTCCCTGAAAAGGGTTGGTTACTTTTTCCATGCAGACCTGCATTGTCCCTCTAGGACACCTGATCAAGTGTGTGTGTATATATAAATTTAAATAATGCACTGTGTTCGCTGAAGCTGCAATATAATAAAAACCCATCGCAATTTAGTCATTACGCAACGTTTTTATTGACACCTACTCTAAGGTTCAAATGAATGAAATTCAATGAAAGAAATAAAAATACCCATAATGTTCTATGGGGATTTTTCAACTATTTGAATTTCAATGAATTGACTGAACTGAAATTAAATTGTTCCTAGGGATTTAACGGCCAGTTCCTGTGAAATTGCACCCCTACGCACGCCACCTTGACTCGGTCTCCTAGAAGGGTGACATTTCCCATATGCCTCTTTACAGAGATCACAATAAAGGAAGCACAACAATGGGCTCTATCGTCTCCCCAAGGGGGCATTTGTTTTTCGTTGAAAATATAATGGCGGCAAAGAAAAATGATGCATAATGCACAGTGCACAAGAGTCGCGAGCAATGATGGCCTGCTCGAGGGCTTATTCCATGATCCGTCGCATCATCATATCTTCCACCGATGAGCAAACGGGTCATTTAAGGACACAACGGCACCAAAAGTCACCACAGGCCGTTCTGATTGGATGGGACCGAGCGAAAACGTCACCGTATTGCACTTTGTTCTTACGACAGTAGAATAGGCTACATTTATTAGCCTACAAAAAAAAACATTTGATACATTTTGGTACAAACATTTATTTTCATTTTTTACTCAATGATTTCATGCCTTTGAAAACACTTTTTTTCTATCTTCCACAGATGGTGCTCATATTAAAGATTAAAATGCATATTTCTGTACTTGTGTTTGAAAACAAGTTGATGTAATGTATCCCTTCTGTTATACAAAAGAAGATTTTAAGTAATACATTTAAGTCACAAAGTGTACATATATTTTGAAACTATATCAAGTTTTCTTATTGTTTCATGCAATTTTCTAGAGTAGTGTTGGAATTGCGTCGTACTTGTTTTAAATTATGACGTAATCGTAGACGATTTGCAAATATGCAAAGTGCCCTCCCTATCTCCGATATATAAATGCTTGCTTGGATCATCAAGATACAGAGGCAAAGAGAAAAGATAGAGAACTTCTTCTGCTTCATCCAGAGTGACTACTTTTTGAAAATCTATTTTAATTTAATCTCGTATTATTTTAAACAGTTTCTGTATGCATAAGTATTTTATGTAGTTAATCTAGATAACTCTTTATACTCATGTTTAAAGTGTTTTATTTTATCCGTTTTTAGAGTTCGCTGTATCTATAGATATTCTAAAAATCACCAGTGTAACCGCCGCATTAATTTGTAAGTATATTCTCTTATATAATCTACTTGAGTGTAATCATGTACTTTAAAGTATTTTCTTCCGTTATATGTTAAAACGTGGGGTAGCCTACTGCAGGTAGGCTACTTGTAGTCAAAATTATGTAGCCTAACTGTTTGGATGTTGGTGACAATCTTAAAGGATTGATTAAATAAAAGTTTGAGCGGCCTTTGATAGCTAGATAAATAATGTTCTTTATCGTGGATTGAATTCGTGTCTTCTATGAATAGGCTAAAGACGTTGTGAAATATATGTATATATATATTTCACAATATCTTGTCACCATGATTTTCAACGATAGGCTATAAGCCTTTGCATATAAATTGTCGTTTTATTCACATGTCAAAGTGGCTTTATTATTCCATATTTACTGTATTCTGCATCTATCACTGTAAAAAAAAAAAAACACACTTTTTGGATTCCTTACTTTCATTTTCTCGGTGTGTGTCATGTAGGCCTAAGACGAAAAGGACTGATAAAGTGTAGCCTAAATGACGTTAAAGACTATTTTAAAACAATATCATTGCAATAGCGTCTACTTTAAATCAGTTTATCAACTGTATGAAATTGGGTCGCCTAGTGTAGTCCACTGCACTGTAGCTGATTGGCATGTGTAGGCCTAGTTATATAATCTGGTGCGAAAGACATCGGCTGTCATGGAAACAAAGCGGGTTGTCTGGGCGTCTGTTCCAGAACTCCACTTCTTTGCGCTGCATGGTTCAGGTCGAGTGTTCAGAATTTGCCCTCTCCAGCCTACACATGGACACTTTGTAAAGGGGCTGGAAAAAACTGCTTTGAAGACACCACAGTCACACCTCCTCATCTCATTAATAAATAAAACTCGACGGACATTGCCATCGGATTCAGACACAAAAAAGTAAGGAAAAGTCGCGAAATTAGCGTCAATCAGCACGTGCTGCAAACTTCGAGCGTTCAAAGGACCGCTCTCACTGACAGCAGATGGTGCTGGGCTCCTTCCAGCTACAACGCATATGCTCATCTCTGTTTGTGCATATCTTTAAGGGGAAACCTGACTGAAGCATCATCTGTCCCGCATCACCTGCCCAGACCGGACAGCGACAGGGCAGCCACATTGCTCTTCCTGACCCGTCTCAGCCGAACGTGAGGAGGCTTGAGGAGCCAAACCCCATGCTTGCTGTCCACGCGACGGATTAATTCGACATCCATAAAATGGTGTTCGCTTTTATCACGTTGCTGTGTGGTCTAGGCGCAGGTAAGATGGAAAGGTCAAGGTGACATTATTTTTTAGAACGTAATAGAAAACTGCAGTTTAGCCTGTATAGGCTATCATTTGTTATGTTATTGGCAGGGTGTTGGTGAAGGCTCTTGTCGATAATAAACAAATAACCAGTCATTGTTGTTATATTACCGCTGTTTACTTGTCACTATGAAGATAATGATATTATAATTTCAGCATTTATGGTTATATGTTTAATAGCTATATTTGAGTAGCCTATATGTCTTACTGAGTATTTTAAGAAATTGCGCACTTCGCATGCTCTGGGCAATCCGTTGCGCGTTAAGTACTTGAAGGTCGTTTGCTCACTCGATTAAGGAAGATAAGCGAGATTCCACCAGCAAGACGATCGATTGTCCTTCTGAAACAAGAGTGGAATGTCGATTGAGACGATGGGTTATATCACCAAGAGAACGATAAAGATCGTAGAAAGCAAAGGAAACGCGGTGCCTTTAAGGATCAAGGAAGATATACCTTGTTATGTAACTGACGGAGTCCGACGGTTTTCCACGCTCAGTATAATGTAGAATTATTTTATAAACATGTGCTGATTGAATATAATAATTTAGACCACATATAGAATTCACGTTTGGCACATAGCACGGGTTAGCCTACACATGCCCACGAGCTCACGGAACACCAGGCTACGATTGCCAACATCCACTGCGCGCAGGTTATTACAGGGAGTGGGGTAGCTGTCCAACTGCTTTCGTTGGACTGATTATTATTGTAATAGACACGCTGCATTCGTCTCTCCAATCTCTCGTGATTTCCTCTCACAAAAACTGCCCTTTGGCGTCGCTGCTTTTGGAGTGAACATCTGAAGCGTTATTCGTTGCGTTTCATGTAGGCTATATTTCTACGTTGATACGTGTAATATAATGATGGCATGGTTTAATCGTATTTTACCATACTGAGATATAATTTACAGTATACATACAGTGAGCACCATAATTCATTGGACAGTGACACACTTTTTGTTATTTTGGGTCTGTACTCTAGAATTTTGAGTTTGAAAGGATACAATGACAGTGAGGTTGAAGTGCAGACTGTAAGCTTTAATTTGAGGTTATTTTAATCCATATCGGATGAACCGTTTAGAAATGATAGAACCTGTTGTACATAGTCCCCCCATTTTTGGGCATCAAAAAATATTGGACAGTTTAACATAATGAAGAATAAAGTAATCATTGTTTTATATTTGGGCACATATCCTTTGCATGCCATGACTTCCTGATGTCTGTGACCCAACAATATCAAAAGAATCTTGATATTTTATTTTCTGGTACTCCTACAAGCGATTACTATAACCTTCCTGCATTTGAATGGGTCTCTATGGGAATTGGGGGGTGGGACTAGATTTATCTTAAATTACACTGGAACAGTATGGAACACATGATGGTAGGCTAAATGGCTCTAAGTCATCAAGGATCTGATGTATCAAACAAGCCTTAAACCATCACTTTGCTGCCAGATATGCAGTAGATATGGTAGGATAACTTGAAGGGTTTCTTCTCCTGACTTATTTTTCCATAGATTTTTTTTCAATAGAAAAATTTGTCAGGAGAAAGAACTCTTAAAGTGATCCATCCATATCTACTGCATATCTGGCAGCAGAGTGATGGGTTGAGGCTCGTTTGATACCTCAGACCCTTGATGACTTACAGCCATTTCACCATACAGTTCCAGCATACTTTACAGCTAAATTTAGTCCCACCCCCCAATTCCCATAGAGATCCATTCAAATGTAGAGAAGTTATAGTATCGCTTGTAAGAGTACCAGAAAATAAGATATCAAGAGTTTTTTTGATATTGTTGGGTCACAGACATCAGGAATGGCATGCAAATGATATGCGACCAAATATAAAAAATTATTACTTTATTCTACATTATGTTAAACTGTCCAATATTTTTTGATGCCCGCAAATGGGGGGGACTATGCACGACAGGTTCTATAATTTCTAAACGGTTTATCCGATGAAAATAACCTAAAATTAAAGCTGACAGTCTGCACTTCAACCTCATTGTCATTGTATCCTTTCAAACCCAAAGTGCTAGAGTACAGAACCAAAATAACAAAAGATGTATCACGTTCCAATGAATTATGGTGCTCACTGTACATACATATATAAATGGGTGTCATATAGTGGTACACAGCATAAAATAATATTAGTCATTGTCATAATGGCTGTCATGATGATGATAATCATTGTTAATAATAATAATAATAATGAAGATAACATTAATTGCCTACTAATACAACTATTATATATCACTGGATGCTGAGTCACGTATAAACAAGATCTGTTAAGAGAGATTGGCATGGGTTATTTGAAATTCCAAATCCAAGTCTATTTGAGTCAGTTAATAATATATTAATAAACGATTAACTGAAGAGTAGTCAGTGCAGAGGTCATGCTTAAACAAGGGTGTCTTTTGGACGCGAAGAAAAGAGACTACAGTATTTCAGCGGACTCAGAGTTCATTGTGTTGCTTGTGAGGTAAAGAAGAGATTCTAGCAACAGGACAAAGAAGAAAGGGAACGGATAATCTAGGATATACTAAAATGGAATAGATTATCCATTGACCGCAGTTCTGGAAGTATTTGTTTGGCTTCTCCTCGTGCATATCAATTCACTAAAAGGGAGGGACAGATGGACAGACAGACTTGAGACAAAAAAGGGGCGGAATAATTAAGAGCAGCGAGCTAGAACAGGAGCACTGAACTGAATTTGGGATGCGAATGGGGGAGTCGGTTCGAGGGAGCTTAGCGACCGGAAAGCATCAAAGCAAGAGGGGAAGAGAGAAAGACAAGCCCGGTGGCATAATTCTGTGTTCATTAAGGAGGATGCAGAGCAGCGGGGCGTCTGGGAAAGCAAGGACTGTGGTAATCCAGGCTGAGAATAGCCAATGCCTGGACAAGGAGCTGCGTAGAGCATCGGGGCCAGAGAAGGATGAGCTAAGCGCAGAGCATGAGCTAAGAAATAAATACGAAAGGCGGACATTGGGAGCGTAGACCGACCCCCCCCCCCCCCAAAACACCCCCATGCCTCCTCCCACACACAAAAGGTTTATAACACACAGTGGAGGAAGACGACAGATTGGTAGTTTGGAGAGATACTGGAGACTCACGTCTCCTACAGAGAACAAACATTAGGCAGATGTCAATATTTACACTAAACAGTATTTACAAGCACAACGTGGGCATTAAATGAAATGATCTTGAGAGCCAGATCGAAAGCAAGCTAAGTAACTACGTAGTATTTGTTGGTCGGGTAAGAAAGTTTGACAGCATGTTTTTTCATCAAGGATGGTAACCCTGGTAAAATGTTAAATCAATATCATAAACATGCAATATAAAGCACTGTGTAGACTGAATTCCAAAAAGTTGGGACAGTGTATAAAATGAAAATCTATTTTTATCTACAGCATATCATTGTTTTTAACCCATTGCATAAAGATCAACTATCCGGATAATAATGGCGCTGAGAGTGAAACCACAGAAAAATCTTCAGTGTAAAATCAACACTGATAGATAGAGCACTGATAGAGTACATTTTACACTGCAAGCCTCAATTTCAAAAATGTTGGGACACCGTGTATTAGATGTAAATAAAAACTGAAAGCTATGATTTGCAAATCCTTTTTGACCTGTATTCGATTTAAAACAGTACAAAGACAAGATATTACATTTTTTATTCCTTTTTGTAAATATACGCTCATTCTAAATTTGATGCCTGTAACACATCCCAAAAAAGTTGGGACAGGGGCATGTTTACCACTGTGTTACATCATCTTTTTTTTAACAACACTCAGTAATCTTTTGGGAACTGAGGACGCAAATTTTTGTAGTTTTGAAAGCGGAATTTTTTCTCATTCTTGCTTGACATAAGACTTCAGCTGCTCAACAATCCAGGGTATCCATTGTCAAGCACCCGCACTCCCTGACTACGAAGCCACGCTGTTGTAACACATGCAGAAACGTATAGTATACAAAACATGTGTATTCCAATGTCAATTTCACAGCCCAAAACTATATTTGCAAGCGTCAAAATATATTTTAGACATTTATTTTGAAACAGAATGAATAGGGGTTGAGTCTGGTATCAAAATGTAGTGAAAATGAGCCCTTTCACTTGGCACAATTTGTTTTCACAAACCAACTGCCCCACATGGTGATATGACCTTTCAAAGAAAGTACAAAAAGGTATTTCTGTGATGATTTCACCGAAAACAGATTATATGTACATGCTACCAATGCCTGCTTGTATTAGTCTAGGCCACAGACATTAAACGGGTGCAGTTTGAACATTGATACTATGATATATCCCGTGATATTGGTTGCCAAAGTTGGTTGTAGAAAAGATTGAGCTGAACTTGAGATTGTGAGAAGGATAGTGCATGTAAAATAGATCCGATTGCAGTTTTGAATACAACTCCAATGTATCTTTGAGCCCGAAAAAATTTCATTTGGCTAGCACCTTTAGTTATGAAGCTATATGAGGGCTCAGAAATGAAATTTAATGTGATTTTAAAAATTCCAGAATTTGAGCTACCCCTAGTTACTTCAAGTAACTCACAAGATATCCATAGTATAAAGTTTCAATTTTTCATAGCTTAATTAAATAGAGTATCGTTAATGTACAAAAAAAATCTGATGATTCTGAGGGGGTC
The DNA here is from genome assembly GCA_022702515.1 of Ilyophis sp. 1 JC-2022. Classification (NCBI taxonomy): domain Eukaryota; kingdom Metazoa; phylum Chordata; class Actinopteri; order Anguilliformes; family Synaphobranchidae; genus Ilyophis; species Ilyophis sp. 1 JC-2022. The sequence continues at coordinate 78,862,954 of CM040402.1, read as the reverse complement.
AGGTGGGAAGCACTGATTGATTTTATATGGAATGACCCAACTACATCCTCTGCATGATGCTGTAGTTCACATGGACTGAAAATCCAGCAATCTTGTTACGTCCTCCACTATCTTTAGGAAAAGGCAGCAAGGAACAGAGAGAAAGAAGAGATCATATTTTCTATGTTGATTAGCTCACCCGGCTAGTTCTCAGTGTGGTAATGTGCCCCACTCGCAGGCCTGAGCATGCTGGCCTAAAACAAAAACGCCCAGGTGTCTTAGTGCTGGGCTAAAACAAAAACCTGCAGTCACACCAGCCCTCTTCAAATGAGATTGGTCATCCCTGTGTTAGAGCTTGGATGGGAGACATGGGAAAAGCAAGTTTCTGCTTGAAGTGGTGCTAGTCTGCCAGTAGGGGACACTCTTGCACCAATCATACTGAGTAATTGTAGTGGGTAAAATCCAGTGCTCCAGTACTGTGATGGAGGAGCTGTGCAAAGTGCTGTCCATGGGAGTTATATGGAAGTCTGGACTCAACATGGTCAATGAAGATCCCATGGGCTTATCAAAAGACCATAGCTCATTACATTCTTACAATATTAATCTTTGTTACAGCTGATTGGCTGCCTGATCCACTGCTTTTCTTGTACTGAATTTTCATAGGTCATCGCTGGTGATTATGGTTGGTAGACAGACCACGGTTGTCTACAGCAGGGTTGCCCGACCCTGTTCCTGGAGATCTACCTTCCTGTAGGTTTTCACTTAAACCATAACAAAGCACACCTCATTCAACAGCTAGGCCGTGTCCGAATACGACCCCTACACCCTTTTTGAGGGCGCATGAGTCCACTTCATCAAAAAGTTTTTGAGTGGGCAACCTTTTTTCACAAATGGGGGCACTTAAAATACCAGGATGAACCCCTTATTTCTGGGGTTTTGTTGAGGGGATTCAGGAGCACACTCATCTGCAGAACGGTGCACTCATCCGACAATTTCAGTAAGTAACCCGGAAGTAAAAACGTAAAAGACATAGAGCGTATATGTACAGTATATCTATGGTACAAGATAGGTTCATATTACAAACTACTCTTTTTTTAATTTTTGTTAATTGTATCTTCATTCATAATCGACACTTTGTAACAATCGTCATATGTTAACTGATTGATATTCTCAATAAAATAAAAAAAATTCTAAATAAATATTTAGGCGGCACGGTGGTGCAGTGGTTAGCACTGTCTGTCACAGCAAGAGAGTAAGGTACCGAGTTCCGGCCCCGGGCCTTTCTGTTTGTGTGTGGAGTTTGTTTCTCTCCTCTCCGTGTCAGCGTGGGTTTCCTCCGGGTACTCCGGTTTCCTCCCACAAAAAAAAACATGCAGGGTTAGGCTTGAGACTACTCTAAAATAGCCATAGGTATGAATGAGTGAGAATGGTGTGAGTGCTGTGTGATGATGGATGATGGGCCCAGGGTGTATTCCTGCCCTGCCTCCTGCATGCTGCTGCTGGGGATAGGCTCCCCCCCCCCCCCCCGTGACCCCTGAACAGTTGATGAATGATGATGATGATGAATAAATATTACAAACTACTTCCTCAGTAGTTTGGAAAGAGTTTTGCGGGATTTCTTTTGCACACTGCTTGCAAAGTGAGGGGACAAGGCATATAGTAGACAGGGGTCTGAGTGGACAGGGAACAGGGGTCGTATTCAGACACAGCCTTAGAGATCCTGTTGAGTTGCCAATTCGTAGAATCAGGTGTGCCAAATTAAGGTTGAAATGAGGACCTACTGGGCGGTAGAACAGGAACAGGATTGGGCAGCACTGGTCTACACTCTCCCGAATCAGCAGTGGGGTTCGCGCATGAACGCGGCTGCGGTTGCAGACAGTTGGCCATTCCAAATTAGGGCGGGAATTGGACATGCTCAGCCCTGCGTTTGGCGCCAAATTTATTAAATAAAAAAATTAAAAATTGGTTACCAGGCAACCCGCTTGGTTAAGTAGAGATAAACTGAATTAAATTAGAATGATACTGTAAGGCGTTTGAGTGATGGTCAGGGCTCAGATAGTGCACAGTGTTGGGTTCTGTGGCATCGGGTTAGTGCTGGCTCGTCGTACTCAGGGGAACAGTGCAAGGCTTAAGTGGACAGCCAAGCCAATAAAGCAGGATTTCAGATTTAAGAGTAGCACCTCGGATAAGGACAAGCTCAACACAGCTTGCAGCCTCGGGGTGAACATCGATTGCATTTAATACATAAAAATGTTGTACGTAAGCAATATCTCAGGCGCCCTCTCGTGTCACTCTACCGTACGGTTAGTGTTGATTAACGAAAAGGCGGCCTTAACACCAGCCAGGGCCGCAGTGACCTGTTATCGCTGGTGAGAATCCAATTGAAACCCTGGACTAAAGCTGTAGTGATCGCAGTGCCAAATCAAAGGAGAAAGTTTAATGCTGGGGCTCTTAACGCATGAAACACTGTTGTGTACTATACTATAATCTATTTACTATAATCTGTATACTATTTACTATAATCACAGCACATCTACTAATTCTCCATCTCTGTATGTTAAGAATTAGTACAGATGTGCTGTGATTATAGTAAAAATATAATGACACATTATAATTAAAAAATAATGTTCCATGTCTCTCTTTCTCAGCGGGGTGCCTTCCCTTGTCTCCAATTAAAGATGAGAAGGTCAGAACTAAAGGCTCCTGTGTGTGTGTGTGTGTGTGTGTGTGTGTGCGCGCGTCTGTGTGTGTGCCTGTTTGTGAGTCTGTCTGTGTGCTTGTGTTTGTGTGTGTGTGTCTGTATGTGTATGTGAGTCTGTCTGTGTGCTTGTGTGTTTGTGTGTATGTCTGTATGTGTGTGTGTGTGTGTGTGTGCTAACTCTGTTTGCGTGTGAAGGTTACCAGCTATGTGATGGAGGTGACGTCGGGCTGTCTGCATGATGATAGTGACAAGCTGCAGGCTGCCTGCTCCACCAAACTGCAGTCAGGTAGTGTCCCTACATTTTACATACTCTCTCTCTTTCTGTATTTCTATATCTCCATCTCTCATTCTTGCTGTCTCTCTCTCTCTCTCTCTCTCTGTTTGTGTGTGTACATTGTTTATGTATGATTATATGTGACATACTACAATTGCATTGTCTGGACAGACACTACTATAAAATGGTCTGGTGTAATAATTAATTTCTTATACTTGTAGACTAGCACTTTGTATCACACTGTTCGGAGTGACTTTTGAAAGTCGTACAGAATATTCATGCCAGTCTTGGAAGTGCTTGATGCACTTGGTGTTTAGTTGTGTTGTTTCTGCTCTTGGAAGTGCGTAAAGCACTTTGTGTTTTGTGTTGAGTTGTTGCCACTCTTAAAAGTATGTGATACACTTGGGCCTGATTTACTAATACCTTTAGCATGTGCAAAACCTTTTAGCACACGCAAAACTAATAACACAACCAATGATTGGTGCAAAACAAATACCATGACCAATCATTGGTCATGTTGTCGTTTTTTTACGTGTGCTAAAAGGTTTTGCACATGCAAAAAGTTTTAGTAAATCAAGCTTTTGTGTTTTGGTTCTGTTGTTGCCGCTCTTGGAAGTGAATAACGCACTTTGTGTTGTGTTGTTTTTTGGCAGGTGAGACACTGGACGCAGCGCAGAGACATCAGGGTTTGTTGAAGGAGCTGCAGGAACTCGCTCAGAACGGTTTGTACTGCAGTCTTATTCCTGTCCTGCACTGCATTGTACAGAGAGCGCAATCAGTTATTGTATTAGAGCTTTTTATCACACTCTCTTCTGCAGTGGTTCTCAAACTCAGTCCTGGGGGACCCCTGTCTGTGCTGGTTTTTGCTGCAGCCCATCTCTTGCGCAATTAAGAATGCTGAACATGTTATTTTATGTTCTTTTTCTTAAACGTATTAAGAAAATGTAGGTTTGGCACATTATCATTTGCTTTGTATTTGAATTCTTTGTTATCTATGAAATGGTTAGTGTAAGTGGCCAGGTGTCCACACTTCCCAGTGAACAACAGTCATCCATGGACGGCTAAATTGCGTTGGAATCGTGTTGGATCGTCCATGGACGACTGTTGTTCACTGGGTTTCACTAATTAGGAGCCTATTGATTCACCTCAGTCTTTAAATTAATCAGTTTAAAAATAATCCCTCAAAACATTAGAAGCGTCTAATTAAGAAAAATGAACAGCGCGTTAAACTTCTGGGACTGCAATTGTGGTTGGAATGAAAACCAGCATACGCAGGAGATCTTTTCAACCATCAACCGTAACTCGCCATATTCACTGATTTTGTATGCCTGTCCACACACGCTTGAGGTGTGAAGAAGCATCTTTTTTTCCGAACAAAGTTGCCCGAAAAAATATATTAAATGAAAACTCTGAATATGCGTATTGTGCATGACTTGCAGACACGCCTCATTTTCATCTCCACAGCGTGCGTATAATGGCGTGTATATACTGGAGAGATGCTTATAACAGCGGATAAGTCAAACGTCTGAATCACAAATAGCTTAAGCTATGCGGAATTTTAGGAGTAAGTCCCATTTGCGCGTGCTTATCTCAACTCTGAATTTGACCCAAAGTTAGCAAATTATGTACGAACACTGTTTTCATTCACACACTGATATGACCTAGTAGTGAATACCCCTTTACGTATTTTATCAGTTATACCACTGCACTCACACAGAGTGTAATATGTCTCAGCCATTACTGTAACTCTACTCAGAAGTTGCGCTTTGATTTTACAATCTTGTAAATTTCATTTTGTATTTTTACACTGTCATTCTATATTTTTTGTACTGTCCTGTACACTGTATTGTATTGTCTGTTGGATTACACTGTTAGATTACACTGTTAGATAACACAAGATTCCGCCAAAAAGTCAGTGCAGCTTTAGTCTGTTTTCTTGTGCCAGAGTCTTTTAGCAATGCAGGCTCAATATTCTTATTTTTTGCTCTTGTCTAATCTTCCTATTGCAGGCTACCCACACACAGAGAGTTATCGCTCATTGTAGATAATAATGTAGATTATAAATTAACTTTTCCCCTGTTCCTGTGGCTTACAGAGAAGGAACACCACAAAGAAAACAAAATGGAGCATGAGAAAAACAAAATGGAGGGAGAGAGCGAAGAGGGTGAGAAGGAAGTGTACACCAAGACCGAGGTGGTGGAGAAAGAGGAAAAGGAGGAGGAGAAACCGATCGAGGAAGTGAAAGAGGAGCACCGACTGGAGGTGAGGAAGAGGGAGGATGAGGAGGACAGAGAGCTGGACGAGCTGCTTGAGGAGGAATTGAAAAAAAGAGGGAGTGAGAAAAGGAGTGACATGGAGGAGCTGCTGGAAGACCTGAAAAAGAAAAGGAGTAAGACCAAGAGGGAGGAGCTGGAGGAGGAATTTAGAAAGAGGGGAACTGAGAAAAGGAGTCACCGGGAGGAGGTAGAGGAGTTACTGGAAGACCTGAAGAAGGGTGCACATAAGACTGAGAAGGAGGAAGAGTTGGAGGAGTTGCTTGAGGAGGAAATTAGAAAGAGAAGGAATGAAAAAGGAGGTGAGAGGGAGGCGATAGAGGAGTTACTGGAAGACCTGAAGAAGGGTGCACATAAGACTGAGAAGGAAGAAGAGTTGGAGGAGTTGCTCGAGGAGGAAATTAGAAAGAGAAGGAGGGAAAAAGGAGGTGAGAGGGAGGAGATAGAGGAGTTACTGGAAGACTTGAAGAAGAGAAGTAGTAAGACTGAGAAGGAAGAAGAGTTGGAGGAGTTGCTCGAGGAGGAAATTAGAAAGAGAAGGAGGGAAAAAGGAGATGAGAGGGAGGAGATAGAGGAGTTACTGGAAGACTTGAAGAAGAGAAGTAGTAAGACTGAGAAGGAAGAAGAGTTGGAGGAGTTTCTTGAGGAGGAAATTAGAAAGAGAAGGAGGGAAAAAGGAGGTGAGAGGGAGGAGATAGAGGAGTTACTGGAAGACTTGAAGAAGAGAAGTAGTAAGACTGAGAAGGAAGAAGAGTTGGAGGAGTTGCTCGAGGAGGAAATTAGAAAGAGAAGGAGTGAAAAAGGAGGTGAGAGGGAGGAGATAGAGGAGTTACTGGAAGACCTGAAAAGGAGAAGTAGTAAGACTGAGAAGGAAGAAGAGTTGGAGGAGTTGCTCGAGGAGGAAATTAGAAAGAGAAGGAGTGAAAAAGGAGGTGGGAGGGAGGAGATAGAGGAGTTACTGGAAGACCTGAAGAAGAGAAGTAGTAAAACTGAGAAGGAGAAAGAGTTGGAGGAGTTGCTTGAGGAGGAAATTAGAAAGAGAGGGAGTGAGAAAAAGAGTGACAGGGAGGAGATTGAGGAGTTGCTGGAAGAACTGAAAAAGAAAAGGAGCAAGAAGGGAGAAGAGTTGGAGGAGGCCAAAAAGAAGAAAGGGGGTGAGAAAAGGTCTGATAGTGAGCTTGAGAGGAAACGGAGTGAGGAAAGCAAGAAGAATGAACTGCAGTTTCTGGAAGATGAGAGGGAACTGAAAGGACTGCTGGAAGAGATGGAGGTTAAGAAGAGGCAGAGCCACACAGAAGAAGGGATGAAGGACCTGATGAGAGAGATTAAGCATGTGGAAGAACTCAAGAGAGAGAGGGAGAGAGAGGGGGGAGAGAGAGAGATCATAAGAGAGAGGGAGAGAGAGCTGGAGGCGCTCAAAAAGAAAGAGAGGGAGGAAGAAATTGAGAGTAAGATTGGGCTAGAGAGAGAGAGGGAATGGAAGAGGAAGACAGAGGAGGAGAGAGAGCCGCAGCGGAAACGCGTGATGGAGAAGGCCTCTGACGAAGCCACTCGTCAGTTCGACAGAGAGGGTTTTCACAGCCACAGCCACAGCCACAGCCCAGCGCGAGATATGGAAGAGGAGGAGGAAGATGAAGAGAGGGCAGACAGAAAGGTGGGTGTCTGATGCCACATTAAAGCCTGTCTGCATCCCCGATTCAGTTTGACTAACGATATCACCGCATTGTCGCGCTCTCCTTTAGGGTGATAGACTGAAAATATATAGAATTAAAACATATTATTATGCTATTGCAAACACTTAAAAATATATGGGCAAATATTAAAATTATTGGCCCTTTGAGATATTGCATTTTTATGTACTCTGCTGTGAAATATATTTCATTGTTATATATTTTTTTAAAAGCCCAAATATTTACAATATATCATGGTGTATTTAATTTGCATAAATTCTGCAAACAGATTTTGCAGCGGTTTTGTAACTGCTACTTTGTGTGAAGTAACAAGTAACAAGCTCTGAGTTAAGTAGTGTCCATTAGGTACTGTTGCTTTAATTTAACCATTGGGGTCAGGGGCGTATACTACGAAGCCGGATTAGTTAGTCAGCTGGATAACTGCACTAAGTAAAACACGGAACCCTCCCAAATTTGGAACATGGACTGAAGTTAAAAAGCGCTGTTCCAGGTTTTACTCAGTGCAGTTATCCAGCTAACTAAGTAATCCTGCTTCGTAGCATACCGCCCGGGTCTTCAAATCTGTAGCGGCTTTGTTTTCTCATTGAGCCTCTTCCTTGTGTGACTCTACTCCCCCCGTGTGCACAACAGGAGCTGTTGGAGATCGAGGCAGGGCTGCACAGAGTGGCTGCAGAGCTGCAGGAGCTGCGCAGAGGCTGAGTGATGACTGGGAAGGGTGGCGCACAACACACACGGAAAAACACGGACACACACATACAAACACAGATAATCACTGAAAAACACCGGTACGCAAAATTAATCCACTGATAAACACAGACGCACATGGATACACATGGAAGCGCACTGATACACACTGATCTTAGCAACTGTGTCCTTTAGCACTGGTCCTCAGGGAGAAAGATGGTTTTCACTCCGACTTTGTTAATGCAATTCAATCAATCCACAGGCTTAATTGTATGAGCTGAAGACCTTCTTAGCTGTAAGCAAGCCGTAAGTAAACAAGAGAGTCATAAAATCTAGTGCACCATAGCCACGACTAGTGCTGAGGGACCTTTCAATAAACACTGAGGTTAACTAGCTCATACACCACTGTACACATACAGCACACTCATACACTTACTCTGTTGTATATATATACTACTATATGCCAATATAATACTGTATACTCACACAGGCCCGTAGGTCTATAACACTAAAATGGCTGTACTTGTGAAAATGTTCACCAACTGTAGTTCACCAGAGTAAAAGCACTGCAAAATATCAGAATGGGAAGTTATTGCAAACCATAAAGCAAGTTTAGCAGAGGAATAATAAAAGCTAATTTCATCATCGGGACCATCATTTCATGGTACTGTGCACCTTTTCTGCCAAGTGCTAGATATAATCACAGACACCTACTGAACTGTAGAGGGAATACAAGCACACACACACACACACACACACACACACGCTTCTCAACATGCCAGTTTTCCATATCCTTTACAACCCTGCCAACCTTTAAGCTTATCTGTGCCGCTCATGTTGGTTGGATATTGTCTCTATGTCTTTTTGATGGCAAAGATGCTGAAGTAGACAAGATGTTTAGCTCCAATAGGCAGCAAATCAACTTTCATCCCACTTCCACTGACTCTCAGAATGCTGAAGCAGCAAGGTGAAGTTTAAGCACAGCCGGAGATTCACCCAACCGTGTGTTCTCAACGGCAAACAAGTTATGACTTTTTAAATTACCATAAACTTAAAGTAGCTGAGTTCCAAGACACATTTCAGACATCCGAGAAACTCCAGTATGACACTCCAGTATGTATCTGCAATAAAGCAGATCGATGTCAATAAAAAGTAAATAAAGATATCCATGCGCTTCTGGCCCGACTCAAAAATTCAAGCACCAACTCACTCTTTAGTGCACACGCTTAACTTCCTCAATGTCTGAGATCATTTTTGAGTGTAATGGGATGGAAGTTTCTGCATAAAAAAATGTTTTGCATCCATGCCTGCTTAATATCATTATCAATTACTATTATTGTGACTGTTATTATAACAATAGAGTATTGTAATATGTGCATTTACTGAGAGTAGAATAGCAGTAGAGGACTGTCTAGTTTCTGGCTCAAGCACTGTTACTTAGACTGTTATGAAGAACTAGAGTCACACCAGGGGCTTCATGGGATATTCTACAGCCAATACGATAATACTACTACAATTATACCAGACCTTATGTGAAGTTCCTTGCAGCTAAAGCTGGTTTGGAGCTCTGAGTTGTGTTCAAAGAGTGGGATGCTGTTAGACACAGTAGTGTTGACATCGAAAGTGTGTTAGTGTACCTTATAAACGGCCCCCACAATTAAGGTGAAGGACTCTAGTTCTTTTTCAGCTTTGTGCTGTACTTTACCTTCTACCAGCAAGTCAAAGCCAAGACAAAGAGGGGAAATGACATAGCCATTTGTTTCTATCGCTTCTCAAACTTTTGTAACGTATCGGGTGTTTATCTTATCATTAACGAATCAATAATATTCAGTTGTCTTGCATTCAGTGGACAGTTGTGGCTTCTAATAGACAGAAAATCATAATCACTGTCGCCAAATTGTAACGGGAGGGAGAAATGTTTGTCAAAAGTGCCCCCCTGTGGTGGATCAAGGTATTGTCAGTCCACTGTTTTGCAGCTGGGAGCTTGTTGAGGTTTCTGTCTTCTTATAGGAAATACTATACACTCAAAAATGCTTTGGTTGGAACATATACAGACTATATAACCTATATAGTCTTCATACATTGAACATATATAGATATAAGACCAAATAGATATACCTATATTTTGATATGTGGTTAATAACAGGGAAGAGAATGTTGGAATAATACAAATGCAATGTATTATTTATTTATTTATTTATTTACAATCAAAACATTATATAAATATATATTTCCAGGAATGTGATCACCATTGCAGCAATACATTTTCTCTTAGATTAAACCACTTTTAAACACCATGCATTTAGTCTATTAAGACAATTGCAGAAACAGATTACTGAAGAATGTAAAAAATGTAAAAGGTGCATTACTACAAATGGAATCAATACCAGTTTTGTGAATTGTACAATTTTTCTTAAATACTGCCTTCTGATAATACATTATGTTCTACTAATAGATACTTGCTGGAGATTAATTTAGAAGCAACCAAGGAGCTTTAATGGACGTCTGGTCTATAAGCCTGTTTAAAAAAAAAAGAAGTTTTCATCAGGGAGGTCAAAGGTTTAATCTAGTCCCAAAGAGGCTGCAATGCCTGACAGATGGATAACGGGAGTTTTCAGTGGCCAATCAAAGTCCTGCATTTGTGCCTGCTGTGTCTTCTATGGCAGTGGTTTTTTAAATTGGTCCTGAGAGCCCACCTGTATGCTGGTTTTTCCCCACAGTCAATAAATATCTTGATCAATTAAAGTTGTTGAAAAACATAATTTTGAACTTTAATTTATTCCAGCATAATGCAGGTTTAGTGCATTGGCATTTGCTCTGTCATTAAACTAGTTTCAGAGTCCTCATGACCACACTTTACTAATTGGGACCCAAGTAATTTCACCATTAGCCAAAATTAGAGCATTTGCTGATGTGACTAATTAAAGGTCCAGGGATATGAAAATGAAATTGTTTTGTTATGGTCATTTCTGGTGTAATTTAACAATAAAATGGTAAAATGTCCTCAAGTAGACATTAAGTCTTTAATTAACAACTTGTTACTATTCAGAGAAATTATGGCAGGAACAAAAAAACAGCACACACAGTGGGTCCTCAGGATCGAGTTGGAAAACGCCTGTTCTTTGCTACCTTGACTTGTCAATCAATAAACAGCACAGTTAAAACAAACCTGCTCGACCCTGCCTGTCTGTTCAGAGACATTCTGTAGCATGTGAATGTGAATCCTACAAATGAAAGATCAATCTGACCCACAGTTTTTATATGCAGTTTTATTAGGGTCAAGTTCTATTAGGGTCAAGAGTATATTTTTAAAAGGTTCCAGCTGTTTGACCTCTGACCTCACCAGACAGATCTCTGCTCCAGCCATGCATGAGATGGCATTACCACATGCTACTCTAGAAGAGGGGTGTCCAATCTCATCTGAAAAGAGCTGTTTGTGGGTGCAGGGTTTTGTTTTAACACAGCACTATGACACCTGATTCACCTAATTAACTCATCTTCAATCAAATGGTCCTAAATCAAGACCTTGGTCAGTAGAATCAGGTGTCTTAGAGCTGGGCTAAAACAAAAACCTGCACCCACACCGGCCCTTTTTGGATAAGACTGGACATCCTTGCTCTAGAAGATGACCCCTGAGGGGTGAGCTACCAACTGTTGATCAGTCGGTGGGGCTATACAACACATTTCACTCTGAAGCCTTGTCTGTAGAGGCAGTCGGCTGGTAATGGGAAGACACCGTCAGAAACCGCTCCTCAGAGAACAGATGGGTGGGACAGGGAGGGGAGAGGGGTCTCGAGGGCGGGACGGTCCCTCTGTGCTTCAGGACCGATTCGATGTGACTTAGGAGGGAGGAGAAGAACTGTGGCACACCCTCGTATCCTAAGAAAATGAGAGGACAAGCAAGCACTGAGTTGCAGCTGTGGTGCCACATTCCAAAATTTTATTCACTAACCGATAATTCTGAGAGTCACTTGTATGTTCCACTGCACAATATGCTCTGACTCATACTCATGTTGAACAGGAAATGGCCATTTGGTCTTTGGGCTGCTTTCAGTTTATTTGTGAGGGTAATATTGGCACAAGCCGTTGGTGAGGGGAAAAAATGGCGTCTATGTGTCATTTGACCAATTCAGCACGTACCCACTTCCTTAAACCAATTATCACCTTGAACTAACCTCAAACAACCAGACTCACCTTCTTCAGGGAGGGTTGATTGTTTAGAGCAATATTTCTTAAACTATGAGTTGGACCCAAAATGGGTCACGAGAGTGTATGAGGTGGGTTTTCGGAATGAGTCTGTAGACCACTAGGGCTAGGCTAAGCTAGTATGTTTACGAACCCCAATTCCAAAAAAGTTGGGACAGTATGTCAAATCCACATAAAAGCAGAAAGCAGTGATTTGTAAATTCTCTTTTACATATATTTAATTGAAAATAGTACAAAGAAAAGATATTTAATGTTTTAACTTTATTGATTTTTGTATATATACGCTAATTCCGAATTTGCTGCCTGCAACACGTTACAACAAAAAAAGGGACAGTTGCAAAAAAAAGACTGGGAAGTTCAAAAAACAACTGTTTGGAACATTCCACAGGTAAACAGGTGATGCTCTCATGACTGGGTATAAAAGGACATCAAAATATGTCTCTTGATGTCCAGGTTCTCTTACAAGCAATACTGTAACCTCTCTGCATTTGAATGGATTTCTATGGGAATTGAGGGTGGGACTAGATTAAGATGTAAATTACATGGGAATATATGTATGGAACTCATGGTTGGCTAAATAGCTGTAAATTATCAAGGGTCTGAGGTATCAAACGAGCCTCAAACCATCACTCTGCTGCCAGATATGCAGTAGATATGGATGGATCGCTTTAAGGGTTGTTTCTCCTGACTCATTTTATTATTGAACTCTATGGAAAAATAATATCGCTTGTAAAGTACCTGAAAATAAGGTACCCTGTCATGATAGCATAACCTGTTTACCTGTGGAATGTTCCAAACAGGTGTTTTTTGAACTTCCCAGTCTTTTTTTGCCCCTGTCCCAACTTTTTTGGAACGTGTTGCAGCCATCAAATTCGGAATTAGCGTATATTTACAAAAATCAATAAAGTTGTTATGGTAAAACATTAAATATCTTTTTTTTCATTGTTTTAAATTAAATATATGTAAAAAAATAATTTACAAATCACTGCTTTCTACTTTTATGTGCATTTTACATACTGTCCCAACTTTTTTGGAATTGGGGTTTATATATGACGTCCCTAAAAGGTACTAAATTTCTAATTTGGGTCCCGATATTAAAACGTTTAAGAAACCAGTGGTTTGGAGAGCTGCAAATCCTGTTGCAGTTTCACTCTCCAAGAACCCATGCAGGCAGATGAGTAGCTAGGAACACAAGGTTCAACACATAAACATGGGTGAATGAGACACGAGAAGAGTCAGCCACATGTGGGCAAGTTTGTAGAGAGCAAGACAAACAGACAGACCGTGATAAAGGGGTTGTGGAAGCACAGACGTGCACACGGACCGGGGAAGATGTTGATGTCGATGATGGTGAGGGTACGCGTGCGAATATTGACGATAGTGTCCACCCCGAATAATGCCATGCCCAGCTCCGCCCGAAGCTCCTTCACCAAGGCAACCATCACGTCTCCACTAGGTGGGGGCAGCCGGGGCATGTTCTCGTCCAGCTGTTGGGGAAGAAGTGTGAGATTTAACTGACCAATCATCAGTGAGTTATCCATCAACGTGAGTATGCAGTCACATAAATTAATTTTGGAGTATTAAATGTTTACATTACATTATAGGCATTTAGCAGACGCTCTTATCCAGAGCGACTTACACAGCATTTTTTTTTTTTTTTATATAGTATCCATCCACAGCTAGCTATATATATACTGATTCAAAGGAGAAGTGAAGTACCTTGCAGGGTACAACACGTCCAGTGTCTACGTGGGATTTCGAACTGCGACTTTCGTTACAACAAACCCAGTCCTTAAACCACTACTACACTGCCGCCCATACTACTGTTTATTTGTAAAATACATTGCTAATCACAGCTGTCACAGAATCACAGAAGTATCCTTAGTGCACAGCTATTTTACATTTGACTTTTGACTTTCTGACAATTTTCCAATTTCCATTGGGTAACTCGCTCAAATGGCTGGTGTAATAATCTGATAGGCCATTTGAGCTGGTTTAATGATCTGATATAGGTCGTTTGAGCTGGTTTAATAATCTGATAAAGGCTGTTTGATCTGGTTTAATAATCTGAAAAAGGCCATTTGAACTGGTTTAATAATCCGAGAAAGGCCATTTCAACTGGATTAATTATCTTATGACAAAAAACAAAGTTTTAAATGAGATGTTTGTTTTGGTTAAAAGCCAAAAAAGTCAATTAAAAGCCAATGAAATTCAAATGAGCACCACCAAAACAAACATGTTTACATCAGGTATTTCCAGTACTCAGTTTTTCTTATATCTGACTGCTATACAGTTCTGTAGCTATGTTGGTCTACTGAATTCCAAAAAACATGTAGGCCTACTCATCACTGGGCACAAATTGCTTCAAACCTCTCAAAGAGAGAAAACCGCACATACAGGTGCAGCTCAAAGTTCTATATTTTTTGTCACTCATGTCAGAAAGTGAAACTCATATATTATATAGATTCATTACACATAGAGTGAAATATTTCAAGCCTTTATTTCTTGTAATTTTGATGATTATGGCGTACAGCTAATGAAAACCCAAATTCAGTGTCTCAGAAAATTAGAATATTACATAAGATCAATAAAAAAGGATATTTTAAACAGAAATGTCAGCCTTCTGAAAAGTATGTTAATTTCTATGCACTCAATACTTGGTTGGGGCTCCTTTTGCATGAATTACTGCATCAATGCGGTGTGGCATGGAGGCGATCAGCCTGTGGCACTGCTGAGGTGTAATGGAAGCCCAGGTTGCTTTGATAGCGGCCTTCAGGTCGTCTGCATTGTTGGGTCTGGCGTCTCATCTTCCTCTTGACAATACCCCATAGATTCTCTATGGGGTTCAGGTCAGGCGAGTTTGCTGGCCAATCAAGCACAGTAATACCATGGTCATTGAACCAGCTTTTGGTACTTTTGGCAGTGTGGGCAGGTGCCAAGTCCTGCTGGAAAATGAAATCAGAATCTCCATAAAGCTTGTCAGCAGAAGGAAGCATGAAGTGCTCTCTAAAATTTCCTGGTAGATGGCTGCGTTGACTGTGGACTTCAGAAAACACAGTGGACATGGCACCCCAAATCATCACTGACTGTGGAAACTTCACACTGGACTTCAAGCAACGTGGATTCTGTGCCTCTCCACTCTTCCTCCAGACTCTGGGACCTTGATTTCCAAATGAAATGCAAAATTTACTTTCATCTGAAAAGAGGACTTTGGACCACTGAGCAACAGTCCAGTTCTTTTTCTCCTTAGCCCAGGTAAGACGCTTCTGATGTTGTCTCTGGTTCAGGAGTGGCTTGACACGAGGAATGCGACATTTGTAGCCCATGTCCTGGATTCGTCTGTGCATAGTGGCTCTTGATGCACTGACTCCAGCCTCAGTCCACTCCTTGTGAAGCTCCCCCAAATTCTTGAATGGATTTTGCTTGACAATCCTCTCAAGGCTGCGGTTATCCCTGTTGCTTGTGCACCTTTTCTTACCACACTTCAACTTTCTATGAATATGCTTGGATACAGCACTTGAACAACCAGCTTCTTTAGCAATTACCTTTTGTGCCTTACCCTCCTTGTGGAGGGTGTCAATGACTGTCTTCTGGACATCTGTCAAGTCAGCAGTCTTCCCCATGATTGTGTAGCCTACTGAACCAGACTGAGAGACCATTTAAAGGCTCAGGAAACCTTTGCAGGTGTTTTGAGTTAATTAGCTGATTAGAGTGTGACACCATGAGTTTCCAATATTTAACTTTTTCACAATATTCAAATTTTCTAAGACACTGAATTTGGGTTTTCGTTAGCTGTAAGACATAATCATCAAAATTACAAGAAATAAAGGCTTGAAATATTTCACTATGTGTAATGAATCTATATAATATATGAGTTTCACTTTCTGACATGAGTGACAAAAAATATTGAACTTTTTCACGATATTCAAATTTTTTGAGCTGCACCTGTATATGTTAGGTCATTTGAGCTGGTTTAATAATCCGATAAAGGCTGTTTGAGCTGGTTTAATAATCTGATAAAGGCTGTTTGAGCTGGTTTAATAATCTCATAAAGGCTGTTGGAGCTGGTTTAATAATCTGATAAAGGCTGTTTGAGCTGGTTTAATAATCTGATACAGGCCATTTGAGCTGGTTTAATAATCTGATAAGGGCTGTTTCAGATGGTTTGATAATCTGATAAAGACCATTTGAGCTGGTTTAATTATCTGATATACAGTAGGCCGTTTAAGATGGTCTAACAATCTGATAAAGGCTGTTTGAACTGGTTTATTGATCTGATAATGGCCATTAGAGCTGGTTTAATAATCTGATAAAAGAAGTTTCAGCTGATTTAATTGGCTGATGAGTCAGTGGACAGGGGCTAGGGGTCAGGAGGTCTTATCTCACTCACAGCAGTCAAGTGAGAGCAGGACTCTGGCTTGGACACCTCGTGGCTGTTGAAGAAGATTGTCTTTCTGTCTGTCGCAGAGAAAATGAGAGCCAACATACAATTCACACACTGATTTACACTAGAAAAAAGAAGAACACGGAAAATGATACAATATCAATTCTGCATAGAAATCCGAGTTTGACTCATTAATGCAAAAGCAATTAGAATCTAATGTATTTTAAGTAACTGACTGAGTAAATATTTCTATTTACGGTTACAAATAAATTTGTAGTACAATATTTGGAAATAGTCTCATATACTCAGTGCTTTTATATAGAATAACAACCAACACAATAGCTGGTCTTACTTCACGTGGTTGTGTACACAACCTTAAATGACCAAATACCAAAAAATACCAAATAGGCAGGAATGTATCCAGTTGATATATTCTAAATGTAAATGTAACTAATTTTATATCAGTTATTTGTGAATCAGCTGTTGCAAGAACATAAACATAATATTAAGGCTACCTGGGGTGTGCTTAATGATATGATTAAAAAAAAACAGGAATATAGAGAGTTTTCCACTACTTTGTAAAAAAAATAATTTCAAATATTCAAAAATTATTGAATTGAGGTTATTTGAGTTTTGATTTTTTTTTTTTTAAATGTCGGGCCGAAATTTGCAAAAAAAAATTCAAATCTTCCTGAAATTGATAGTTAGTTTTTTTCATTTGCATTTTCAAACAGTCAGTCAATCATTGTTGGTTTTTGCGAGTGTGCGAGAGTGGAAGGCGTCAGAAAAGAAAAAAGAAAAATAAATAAAACCTGATGCAACAAATTTGATATGCACTAATAAAAAGAAGTTTGATTGTGTTGTCGAGCCATTTTTTATATATATATATAATAAAATAATCAAACGTAATTTTCTAATAAAAAATAAAATTGCTAAGGTGGTTCCTATTTTATAAATTTATACAACATACTGTATAAAATTAAAATACCTAGTCAGTGTAATTGCCTTTTCAATTTTCTAAAAAAAAAAAAAAATTAAAAAAACATTTTAGATATTATTTATTGAGATTGAGAGAAAGATGAGTGATCAATTGAGTGATCATCAAGCGATCGCGATCGCAAGCTTTAAAACACTTTGAGCAGCAGTACAGGAACACACAGAACATAGAAAGACACATACTTACAGTATATTTATTTATTTATACTTATTTATTTGATTATTTGACACAATTATTGATTTCATTACTTTTACAGAAATTAGAACATTACATTATTACCCATCAATAGGTCACAATGGTTATAAATTTATAGAATTTATATTCAATAATATATTAATAAATATAAATTATCACATCATAGAAGAAGAACCTTAGAAGAGTAGTATCGGTTTTTGGTTATTTTTTTTATTTTTTATATTAAATATTATATTTTTATTTTTTTTTTTTTTTTTTTTCAAAAATTATTACATGTGACACATGTGACATTAGATGACAAAAAGAAAATGAAGAAAAAGAAAAAACAAAAAGAAAGAAACTGAGAAAAATAAAAAAAAAAAAAATATGTATAAAAAAAATAAAATGAAAATAAAAATGAAAAAATAAAAAAAATTAAAAAAAAAAAATGTAAAAGTGAAAAAAAAAACTAATTAAAAAAATAAAAAAAATTAAATGAATATTAAAAAAAAAATGAAAGAAAAAAAAAAAATTATAAGCTATTTATATTAGAATTATAAAAAAATTATAAAATAAAATATAAAATAATAAACAAAATAATATCTAAATCTATTGGTATTCTTTAAGAAATGTGTGTATCTATTGTGTGTTTAAAGTAATTGTAATATATTAAAGTACTTATCACTATTATATATAAATATATAATATATATATATAAACCTATAAAAAAAAAAATAAAAAAAAAAAAGATAAATAATAAATTAAAAAAAAATAATTAAATTAATAAATAAAGCTAGTTATTATGAATTTTATTATTTTTTATTAATTGTATATTTAAAAAATTAAAAACTTTAAAATTTGTTTTTAAAAAAATTAAAAAAAAATTTTTTTTGTATTTTTTTTTTTTTTTTTTTTTTAGAATTTTTTTATTATTAGTTGGGTTTTTTAATTTTATTTGTTTGTTGTGTTATGTGAGAATCAATTAATGTGTGTACGAATGGTAAAGTAAATTTGTGTAAAGTTAAGTAGTGATCTGATTAAGTTAAGTTATGGAGTGTTATAGTTTTGTTATAGTGATGATGAGATTTAATGTTGATGAATAAAAAGTAATTAAAAATTAATTAAATATAAAAAATAATATAAATTATAAATAATATTATATCAATATATAAAATATTTTCTTTTTTTTTTTTTTCTTTTTTTTTTTTTTTTCTTTTTTTTTTTTTTTTTTTTTTTTTTTTCTTTTTTGAATCTTAATTTTATATGATGGATGGTGCAGGATAGGCAAAGGATAGGCTTTGATAGGGGTTATAGAATTTTATTGAGTGTGAATTTATGTGAATGTGAATTTTTTTATGTGTATTGTGTGAATGAAAATGTTGTTGTTGTTTGTTTTGTTGTAAATTTATGTATGTTATACAATTTTGTGTTAATAAATATAAAATAAAAATAAAAATCTTTTATTTCTCCCACTGAATTAAATTATTGGCCATAGTATTTGATTGAAGTATTTTGAATTTCCTTAAAATGCAACTTGCATATTCAAAATACATTTACAATATATGAAAACACTTCAAAATACAATTATTTGCTTTCTCAAGGAAGCATTCTAACTATTTAAAACACCAGTCATCTGTTTGGGTCAGGGTATTTGAAAATTGTTTCAAACACCTCAAAAATGGCCTTTGCAAATACAGATATTTAAATACTTGTGCATTTCAGCCAGGCCTGTGATGGAGGTGAGAGATAACTGGCAGTAACTAGCTGTAATTGGCTGTATCTGGTGGTAACTGGCTGTAACTGGATGTAACTGGCTGTAAGTGGATGTAATTGGCTGTAACTGGCAGCAACTGGTTGAAACTGGCTGTAACTGGATGTAACTGACTGTAGTTGGCTGTAACTGGTAGTAACTGACCACAGGGCCCCAATGGGAAGTTCTTGAGCGAGGGTCTCTCTACGGTGAAGTGGGCCTCCCCCACCACGAAAACCTTGTGCAGCACCGCACCGTGGTTCACAAAGCTCTGCAGCACACAAGGGGGCCGGGTGTCCCTCAGCCCCGCGGGACAGAAGATTAGAGACATCTATGGAGAGAGAGAAGGGACATTATTATCCACCCGGTCTACAGAGACAGGAGGCAAGTTATTATAGGCAAAATCTTTGGAGAGAAAAGGGACATTCCTATAGACCAGATCTAGAGAGAGAGAGACAGCAAGGAAGGAGATTCGTATAGACCAGAGTTGTCTATGGAGAGAAAGAGAAGGGAAATTATTATAGTCATGGTCTTTGTAGAGAGAAAGGGCCCTCTATGGATCACTTATTTAAAAAATAGTTCTAGAAAGAGCAAGAGAGGAGACATGGACAGAGCTAATACACAGCTTGACCATATCTTTTGACTGAAGACTAGATTTATCTTCAAAGGAACACCAGACCAAATGAGAAGGTCTTTGCATGAAGAAACTGTAATCACAGGTACACTTAATGAATAAACAAACTCACAGACACAGACAGACCAGGGGCCACATGTACGTATAAACAGTGCTGAGCGGAAACATGCCCTTAGAAAGCTGCGTAAGCTAGTTTCCATGCATATGTGTAAAATAAGAAAACCTTCGTACCTCTGCACACGCTGGACACCATACGTACGCATGCAAAACTTTGCGTAAGCAGATTTCCGACTTTCTCTCTCAGCATTCTTTAACGCATTCTTTTATTCAGAGTTTTATACATGTGGCCCCAGGAGTTTGGTGGTGTTCACAGCAACATCAGTGCAAACTGAAACATAACCATGCTCACCTCATGGGAACGCGAACCATGGGCCACTCTGGTTTTGCAGACTGAGGAAAAATATACGTGGAAGGTCAGTGATGGAGGAAAAAAGAAAACAGGAAAGCTTTTTAGGACAGAGTTATAATCATGCCAAAGGTCCAGAGTGACACCTGATTACAGACCATCGGCTTAATGTGACGTACAGTGTGACTTGAGGAAAAAAGCCACACAGAAAAATGAAAACAGTGTGACTAAATCAGTGTGATTACAGTGTGATTCTAAGACAAATGTTAGTGAAGTGTGAATACAGTGTGATTCTAAGATAAATGTTATTGAAGTGGAAATACAGTGTGATTCTAAGATAAATGTTAGTGAAGCGTGAATACAGTGTGATTCTAAGATCAATTTTAGTGGTGTGAATACAGTGCGATTCTAAGATAAATGTTAGTGAAGTGTGAATACAGTGATTCTCGATAAATGTTAGTGAAGTGTGAATACAGTGTGATTCTAAGATAAATGTTAGTGAAGTGGGAATATAGTGTGATTCTAGATACATGTTACAAAGTGTGAATGCTGTGTGATTCTAGATACATGTTACAAAGTGTGAATGCAGTGTGATTCTAGCTAAATGTTACTACTGAATTGTGAATACAGTGTGATTCTAAATAAATGTTACTACTGAACTGTGAATAGTGTTATTTTAGATAAATATTACTGCTAAAGTGTGAATGCAATGTGATTATAGATAAATGTTACTACTGAAGTGTGAATGCAGTGCGATTCTAAATAAATGTTACTACTGAACTGTGAATACAGTGTGATTTTAGATAAATATTACTGCTAAAGTGTGAATGCAGTGTGATTATACATAAATGTTACTGGTGTGAATGCAGTGTGATTCTAGATAAATGTTACAACTAAAGTGTGAATGCAGTGTGATTCTAGATAAATGTTACTACTGAAGTGTGAATGCAGTGTGATTCTAAATAAATGTTACTACTGAACTGTGAATACAGTGTGATTTTAGATAAATATTACTGCAAAAATGTGAATGCAGTGTGATTATAGATCAATGTTACTACTGGTGTGAATGCAGTGTGATTCTAGATAAATGTTACTACTAAAGTGTGAATGCAGTGTGATTCTAGATAAATGTTACTACTGAAGTGTGAATGCAGTGTGATTCTAGCTAAATGTTACTACTGAATTGTGAATACAGTGTGATTCTAAATAAATGTTACTACTGAACTGTGAATAGTGTTATTTTAGATAAATATTACTGCTAAAGTGTGAATGCAATGTGATTATAGATAAATGTTACTACTGAAGTGTGAATGCAGTGCGATTCTAAATAAATGTTACTACTGAACTGTGAATACAGTGTGATTTTAGATAAATATTACTGCTAAAATGTGAATGCAGTGTGATTATAGATCAATGTTACTACTGGTGTGAATGCAGTGTGATTCTAGATAAATGTTACTACTAAAGTATGAATGCAGTGTGATTCTAGATAAATGTTACTACTGAAGTGTGAATGCAGTGTGATTCTAGCTAAATGTTACTACTGAATTGTGAATACAGTGTGATTCCAAATAAATGTTACTACTGAACTGTGAATAGTGTTATTTTAGATAAATATTACTGCTAAAGTGTGAATGCAATGTGATTATAGATAAATGTTACTACTGAAGTGTGAATGCAGTGTGATTATAGATAAATGTTACTACTGAAGTGTGAATGCAGTGTGATTCTAGATAAATGTTACTACTGAAGTGTGAATGCAGTGTGATTCTAGATAAATGTTACTACTGAACTGTGAATAGTGTTATTTTAGATAAATATTACTGCTAAAGTGTGAATGCAATGTGATTATAGATAAATGTTACTACTGAAGTGTGAATACAGTGTGATTTTAGATAAATATTAAAGCTAAAGTGTGAATGCAGTGTGATTATAGATAAATGTTACTACTGAAGTGTGAATGCAGTGTGATTCTAGATAAACCTTACTACTGAAGTGTGCGCAGTGTGATACTAGATTAATGTTACCAGTGAAGTTTAAATACAGTACAGTGCGATTAATTCTCACTGACTCAATGGATAATTGAGCTGCTTCTTTTCCACTGCCTTCCTGATTTCCAGTTGGTCACTGGTATTGATCTCCAGGTAAGGGGGGCTGCAGATACCCATGTCTGGAGAAAGGGGAACAAACTGTTAAACAGACAAGAGAGCGATAGAGAGATAGAAAGAGGGATTAAAACATATAATGTACCTCTCAGAGAATTTTGTAGCTTGTTCATGATGCGGTAGGACGCAAAGCGATCCAGTAGTTGTGTCATTGCTGGCAGAGGATCCAGCATGACTGTGAGAGGGTGTGCAGACACGTATTCCTGGAACACAAACACGGCATTCATCACCCTGCATTATGTTTCTGAAGCATCATGAGCAAGGATACATGAATTAACACATCTAACTGATATACATAAATATACATAAAATAATCCAGTGCACCATAATCTATAACCATTTTTTGTTGTTTTGACTCTGTACTCCAGAACATTGGATTTGCAATGGAACAGTGACTATGACGTTAAAGGTGCAGGCTTTCAGCTTTCATTTGAGGGTTTTTACATCCAGGTGAACCCTGTAGCAATTGTAGCCCTTTTCATACATAGCCCAACAAAAAGTAATTGGACAAATAAACATTACATTACAGGCATTTAGCAGACGCTCTTATCCAGAGTGACTTACACAACTTTTTACATATTATCCATTTATACAGCTGGGTATATACTGAAGCAAGTCAGGTTAAGTACCTTGCTCAAGGGTACAATGGCAGTGTACTACCTGGGAATCGAACCTGCAACCTTTCGGTTACAAGGCCAGTTCCTTAACCATTATACTACACTGCCACATTAACTTACATCAAAAGTCATCATATTTAATATTTGGTTTCATATAATTTGATGTTGATGTCTGTGACTCAACAACATGAAAAAACTCTTGATATCTTATTTTCAGGTACTCTTACAAGTGACACTATAACCTCTCTGCATTTGAATGTATCTCTATGGTAATTGGGGGTTAGGTTAAACTGTACATTACCTGGAAGTTAGAAAGAAGATTTTGCGATTGGCTATCATGCTCAGCTTCCACAATGACATCAGAAAGCTTGTGAACAATGACATCAAAGGGACCCTGGGATGCCATTGGTCGACTGAGGTCAATCTGCAGCAGAATTAAGTCATGAAGTTAACAACTATCTATGGCTGAGTCCCTCACTATCTGGAAGGGGCTATGGCCCGATTACACAACGAGAGCTTGCAAATTAGCTGGACTTACTAACTTGGAACACCATTGTCATACACTTCTGTTCACATCATAGGCTTATGTTTAATTTCAGCTTTGGGGGAGGCACACTGCTAGACCACCTAGTCTTGCGTAGTGAAACGTCTAGTCACACAAGCATACTAGCTACTCTAAAAATGAATTCATATGAAAATACTGAGGGGGCAACACGCCTCCCTGTCTCCCCCACAAACCCACTCATCAATATCACTCACATCGATTTGCACTGCGGAGGAATTTTTCCAATCAGACACAAATGACAAGTTTTTTATTACAAACTTGAATAGTTAGAGATGGAATTATGCCATGTTCCTCCAGGAGGACAAGTACTGCTATTCTGAATGTGACTTGTGAACAGAGGCTCCCAGGTGTAAGTGACAGAAAAGGCTGGTGAGTCAGTCACCTGCTCCCGACAGGAAGCTGAGGAGAGGACGCTTAAAATCTGGTTAAGTAACTCAATGCTGTTGCCAATCTGATGCAATTGACCTCCGGAGACCCGGCAGAAAAAAAAGGAATTTCATAAATTTTCTTGACAGAATACAAATGTTTTGGATGACCAAAACAAAGCAGTATATATATTTTCAAAAAAAAAAAAATATATATATTTTTTTTTATTGAATGCCCCTTAGGTGTAGGTTTCAGTATATTCTCAAAACAGATGTGTTCACATAACGGTAATATAAAAGTAGCAATTCTGATGAAAAATGTGTGAAAGTAGTAACACAAAAAGTGTCCTTTTTGTGAGTGTTATGAATACATACTGTAGTTCTTGTGATTAAAACTACAGTATGTAGGAGATACAGGGGAGATAATGAATTGTCTTAGGAGGTTAATGTACCACCATATTATGGATTGTGGTATACTGTCATTTTATTTTATGCTAGTATTTTGTCAAAAAAATTTATATTTATATATATATATATATATATATATATCATTGCAACTGTACATCTGCACATCTATATCTGGCAGTGTGCATTGAATGCAGTTGCTGATATGTTGATTATTGTGTATTGTGCCTTTTAACTAAATTAAATTAAATTAAACAATTGAATAGAACCACTGCACGAAAAATGGGTGGAGACTATGGGATTCTGTTAAAGAAGAGGCTGTAAAAATTTGATCAGAAAGAAGCAGAATCAATAGGCCATATCACATTCAGCGCTGAGAATCTCATATGACAGCAAAAGGAAAGTTTTGAATGTTCTGTGAGTGTGTGTGTGTGTACATTTTGTGTGTAGGCACCTCTGTATGTGTTCTTGTGAATGCACAGTGTATGTGAATCATTGAGGGTGTGGCAGTATTACATTTGAACTGAACTCTCGCAATCAAGCATGTGACCCCTGTTTTGTATGACTATCTGTGACAGTTTAGACAGTGGAACACAGTAAAATGTTCAGTGTTAAATCAGCTCTTACAAAGTACATATGGTCCCTATTGGACTCACATGTACTCTGTTAGAGTTGAATTAACACTGGACATTTTACTGTGAATCATTGCTGTGCATTTACACATATTTGTGTTGACCACAGACTAAGTCATACCACTCATATTCAGGCCTTAACAGAGCGTACAAATGGATGTACCTGCTTTACAGTGGATATCATGTAGCTACGAAGTAAAACTCTGAATAAAACTCACCTCAACCACTTCAATACCACGGTGTCTGGTGAATGAGATGAGGGGAGAGAGAGAGCGACAAAATGAATAGTGATGGATATGCTGAATATATTATTAGAAAGTGTAGGTATTGTGATGATGATTTGCTCAAGCAGCAGATGTAAAATCGTATTTTGGAGTACGGTTATACAGCCATTGTTCTCAATGCTACATGATTTATTATTATAATTTATTTATTTTTGAACTATTGTTACGAATCGCATCAGAATAATGTTCATGGCATTGGCTTGACTCACCTACAAAGCTCGGCAAAGGCCGACAGATTCATTCTTTTCCTCTTTTTATCGCTCAGACAAAAGCCCACTCTTCGGTTGGCCATTTGGAGTTGTACAGTAGCCGAGCCTACTGCTAGACAAATGTCTTCAAATGTGCGGACAGGTGAAGTATCAGAGAGAGAGAGAGAGAGAGAGAGAGAGAGAAAGAGAGAGAGGGGGCGCGCGCGGGGGTGGGCGACAGAGGATTGAATAAGATGTAATGGCGTGTATCCTAAGTGAAATGAAGAAATAAACTTTTTTAAGTTTAAGCAGGGAAACAGATCTTTTTTGTTGGTTTTGAGACCCACACGGACTAAAATGTAAAATGTTACTTAGCTTACACTTGATTGCTTGACACATGTATCAGATTTCCAGGAAAATGTGAGTTGCGCTTAGAATAACAGATTGTGAAAATACAATTTATATAATAGCCCATCCTATGCTGCATACATTTAGCCAGTCTTCACCTGCCTTTCATTTAGTTAAAGTTTGCTGTACACAGGTCTCCCGTGGCTCATTGAAAAGAGAAAGAGAAAGTGAAAGAGTATAACTCGGGGAAGTATAATAGGCTCATCGTCTCTCCTTTTCACACTTGCTTTCCGTTCTCCAAAACCTACGTTGAGGGGCATTTCACTGATTATATATTGTTAAGTTAGTGTTTTTTATGTGTTGTTTATGTTTTAACATTATTTTAAAGTATAGCAATGTCCCGAGGCACGAATGCTGGTTTTGATCGACACATTACAATTTTCTCCCCCGAAGGCCGCCTATATCAAGTCGGTAAGAATCTGCATTAATCTCCTTTTGCTTTCTTAAATTGAACCTCTGCACTTGAACTCTAGCAGACAATGAACGAATATGTGTGAAATGTTACTAAAAAGAAAACGGAGAAAAGAGCTTAACTTAATTCGCTGCAATGCACTGTCGATAAAATTTTAAATATATCGGCTAGCCTATGTATTTCCTTAGCTATTATCTTTTCATGTTGTATGGATGTGTGCTATTTCTTATGTAGGCTATCCATATGTTATTAAATTCTAACGCTAGCGTGTTCTGTGGATGGATTAGCTATCGGCTACATTGCCAACGAATGAGTTGTTTGTCTAAATGGATTCACTTTGATATGTTTTGAAATGTAACACTTTGTTGAATACATTTAAGTAAATGTACGAATGATCAGTATGCTATGTACCCTAATTTAATGTAATTTTTATTTGTATCGCAAATTCTGAAGTTACAGAGAATATATTTGAATTGATTGCTTGATTATCTGTCTCAGAGTATGCCTTCAAAGCCATTGGCCAGAGTGGTTTGACGTCTGTGGGTTTAAGGGGGAAAGACTGCTCCGTGGTTATCACTCAGAAGAAAGTTCCGGTAAGAATGGTGGTCGGCGTAGATGACACTGGTACCCAGATATTACCATAACGTTCTCAGAATATGATTGTTGTTACTTTAATGTTAGAGCCACATAGCTTCCACATAGCGTTCGATCAGCTCTGCATTGTACATGTATTGCTCATCTAAAGAGGTCAAATTTGTACACGAAGATTTGGAGTCGAGTCTTTTATATGCAAGCTGCGAAGCACAACGGAACAGCGTCCAAATACAAACGTGACCATCCGAGTCCAGCCACATTGTTCATAAAACGCGGCTGGCCTACGCTGTTGAGACCTGCACATTATACTAAACAGAAACTGTAAATCTTAAAGCGTGTTTTATGAGACGCATAAACAGTATAATCATTTGTCCAGTTATTGGCCTGAGACGGGCTTTATGACGTCGCCCTGACTACAGACACCCCAAAGGTAAAGTATGTTCAGTATGACTGCAAATTAAATGCAGAGACCACAAGCAAAGTGGGACAAGGACATTGCGATGCCCAGTGCAGGGAAGTCTGTTCAAAGAAATTATTTAACTATGGGTGTGTCATGGGGTCAGGAACTTTGAACTAGATAGGTAATTTATTGCAACGTGTTCAATTTAGCAATTGGCCACAGTGTCAAGGCAAATGTTATGTTGTTAGTTTCATGCTATATTCAGCTCATTCTTCTCTCCATTTAAAAATGTTGGGGCTTTTGAATTTGACCATATTTGACATTACATTACATTACATTACAGTCATAAACATAGCGTTTGTGTCTTCTTCTTGTGAATATCAGGGTGTTGAGCTTTAGGATTTCTACCCTCAGCAATCCACTGACCATTTTTCATCAAGTTTTTGACATCTGTGGAATTCACTTTTCAGCCATAGTCACTGCTTAATTTTTACTCTTCTTTGGGTATCCATTGCCAGAGGTACAGAAATATGCCGTACTACTATAAATGTCACGTTAAAAAGCTACATCTGACACATGAGTTTGGCATGTCTGAGCAATTAGTTGTTAGGACATTATAAAAAATAATGTACCTCTGGGAAAATATGAGGGCGAAATGAAAACAGCTGCAGTTCTGCTGCATAAATATTGCCTACATAAGTCAAGACAGTCGCCTGTTTGACATCAAGACAATGGCTTTCCCATACCCCCAGAACTATGGTTTGGTGCAGTTATATACAATACACAATTCATTATGCAGTTCAGTTATTCCATCGCTATTGTAGTATTTCGCCTGGCAGATATGCATCCTCTATATCATAACAACCTCAGCTTAGTTAAATGGACAAAGACAACTTGGCTGTTGAACTTTTGTGCCCATCTGTCCCCATGACCACAGGACAAGCTGCTTGATGCGTCGACCCTGTGCAACGTGTACCGTCTGACCACCCGCATCGGCTGCGTGATGACGGGACACTACGGTGAGGGACCCGCCCACTTCACGCCCAACACGGCCTGCACGCTGCGGCCGTGCTCTGTACACTCGCATCACAGGTGTCCCTTGAAATTAGCTGCATTTTTGTGCACTCGTTGTGCACACATTCACTCACTACATTCAACTATGAATGTTGTTATGGTGACAAAAAGATTATTGAAGCTCTCAACAGGACTGCCAGACAGAAAATAAATCATGAGAGATAAAGTATGGTCCGCACACTGTATACTGCTCCCAAAGGAGTGGACTCTACTTTATTTTTCGTATTTTAAAGTATGGTCCGCACACTGTATACTGCTCCCAAAGGAGTGGACTCTACTTTATTTTTCGTATTTTAAAGTATGGTCCGCACACTGTATACTGCTCCCAAAGGAGTGGACTCTACTTTATTTTTTTGTATTTTAAAGTATGGTCCGCACACTGTATACTGCTCCCAAAGGAGTGGACTCTACTTTATCTTTCGTATTTTAAAGTATGGTCCGCACACTGTATACTGCTCCCAAAGGAGTGGACTCTACTTAATTTTTTTGTATTTTAAAGTATGGTCCGCACACTGTATACTGCTCCCAAAGGAGTGGACTCTACTTTATCTTTCGTATTTTAAAGTATGGTCCGCACACTGTATACTGCTGCTCCCGAAGGAGTGGATTCTACTTTATTTTTCGTATTTTAAAATATGGTCCACACACTGTATACTGCTCCCAAAGGAGTGGACTCTACTTTATCTTTAGTATTTTAAAGTATGGTCCGCACACTGTATACTGCTCCCGAAGGAGTGGATTCTACTTTATTTTTCGAATTTTAAAATATGGTCCACACACTGTATACTGCTCCCAAAGGAGTGGACTCTACTTAATTTTTTTGTATTTTAAAGTATGGTCCGCACACTGTATACTGCTCCCAAAGGAGTGGACTCTACTTTATCTTTCGTATTTTAAAGTATGGTCCGCACACTGTATACTGCTGCTCCCGAAGGAGTGGATTCTACTTTATTTTTCGTATTTTAAAATATGGTCCACACACTGTATACTGCTCCCAAAGGAGTGGACTCTACTTTATCTTTAGTATTTTAAAGTATGGTCCGCACACTGTATACTGCTCCCGAAGGAGTGGATTCTACTTTATTTTTCGAATTTTAAAATATGGTCCACACACTGTATACTGCTCCCAAAGGAGTGGACTCTACTTTATCTTTAGTATTTTAAAGTATGGTCCGCACACTGTATACTGCTCCCGAAGGAGTGGATTCTACTTTATTTTTCGAATTTTAAAATATGGTCCACACACTGTATACTGCTCCCAAAGGAGTGGACTCTACTTTATCTTTAGTATTTTAAAGTAGGGTCCGCACACTGTATACTGCTCCCGAAGGAGTGGATTCTACTTTATTTTTCGTATTTTAAAATATGGTCCACACACTGTATACTGCTCCCAAAGGAGTGGACTCTACTTTATCTTTAGTATTTTAAAGTATGGTCCGCACACTGTATACTGCTCCCGAAGGAGTGGACTCTACTTTTTCTTTCGTATTTTATTGAATCTCCACTTTTGGTAGGTTAAAAATCAAGTTATTTTTGTCTCGATGCCTTATCTGTTTCATCCTGCAACATGCCTTCTTGCATCACTATTACATTAAGAGGGGATGTGACTGACCCAGTCACACAAAATCCCTCATAAAGTAAGATTTTTTGAGGACAGACAGACAGACACCCAGAAGATTGGTATGTTGTAAATACTGTAATTTTTACCATATTATTTGTCAGATCAGATTGTTTACAGTCAGTTTACCATCAAAAAATTATTTTAGGTAAGATGTGCGATCAGTAGAGCAGCCCAGAGCTGGCCCTAGGGTTTTGGTGGCCCTAAACAAGAATGTTGTTGTGGCCCCAAAATGTGCCAACATATAAATAAAATAAATTGTGTGGCCCATGCAGGGATGGTTGTGGCCCTAAATGTCTGCATAGTGTTGTTGTCAGCAGCCGGCTCTGGAGCAGCCAACTCGCAACCCATATATGAATCCCCCCTGTGTGACAAGGGGTTCTATTCCTGGCCCTGGTGCTTTCTGTAGCATGATCCCCCCTCTGCTTTCTCACCGCAGAAATGCTTCCTGATCACTAGTTCAGAAGCAATACATTTGCCAGTTAGATACAGATACATAAATACATTTGCTCGTTGTTCCAGCTAAGAGACAGGCTTTTATAATTACAGTTGAGTTTTTAAGCTTTGTGCCACACACATGCACACACACGCGCACACACACACACACACACACACATCACATAGGTAGTCCTGCTCCCACCCCTCACTCTCTTGCTCTCCTCCCCCAGCTGATAGTCGGTCCCAGGTACACCGGGCGCGGGTGGAGGCTGCTGAGTACAAGTACAAGTTTGGCTATGACATCACAGCAGACATGCTGTGTCGCCGATTGGCGGACATCTCGCAGGTCTACACGCAGAACGCGGAGATGAGGCCCCTGGGCTGCTGTGAGTGTGTCTCTATCGCTCTTTCTCTTCCTCTACTCTTTATTCTACCCCCCCCCCACTCTACCCATTCTTTTTCTTTTTCTTTCTCTACTGGCTCTAACTCCTCTCTCCTTCTACTAACCCACTCTACTCATACCTCCTTACTCTCTCTCTCTCCCATCTCTCCTTCTCTGCTACCCCCTCTCCTGCTCTTATCCTCCTCATCCCTCTCTCTCTCCCTGCTTCTCTCGCTTCCTCTATCAATATTCTCCCATTTTCTCTGATAACCAATGACACCCTGTGCCCGGCTCCCTTCCACAGGTATGATCCTGATTGGCATAGACCCCCAGTTGGGCCCTGTGCTGTTCAAGTGCGACCCGGCCGGCTACTTCTGCGGCTTTCGGGCCACCAGCGTCGGCGCCAAGCAGACGGAGGCTAACAGCTACCTGGAGAAGAAGCTGAAGAAGAAGCCAGACCTTTCCTACAACAAGACCGTGGAGGTGAGACAGCGCCACCTAGTGTAGATATACACCGATGCCACGTCGACTCTCCCAGATTTTAGTGACAGTGGATCAGTTTGGAGTACCGCTCAGACGTGTCCTCTGTTTGACCGTTTACCCTCTCAGAAAACACACAGGGCTCTTATACCCGGCGCTAAGCGGCGGTAACCCAAACGCAAGTGTCTTTGCTAGTTTCAGACCGACGCAGTTGTCATTTTACCATACAGCGCTCACATCGTTTAAATAAAGAGCAAGTGCACTTGCACCCATAGAGCTCCGTAGTCCCGCCCACTTTGGTTACAAATGCAGGTGGCTTTTAAAGGGACTGTGATATGACATTTTGATTGGTTTATTGCACGTTACGCCCAAAACACACCTAAAATTAACGAAGAGACTAAGTTCAGCCCATTTGCAACATGTGCCATACTTAGCGTCAAATAACATGCCGTCTAACTAGCGAAAATGGATGTTGGACATGCCTAATGTGTCAATGTGTCTCATCATGTAAGTGTCTCACTGCCCTTACAAAAAATAAATCTTAGATCACGGTTAGGAGTAGACTTAGATTATGGTTTAAAATACTTAAAGTCTACCAATTTAGGATATAAAGTTTAGAAGTAGTTCATAAATGATATACTTACAGGGTAGTTCCAATAAATACTTAAGTATACCTAATTATACTTAATCTGGCCAATTTAGTTTTATAAAGTACTTAAAAATATACTTTTATGTTCTACTTTTTCATAAGGGTGCTTCTCAGCATATTTCTATTTCACTTTGTTAGATCTTCGTATTGTATTCCAGCTACCAGCTCTGTCTGCACTAGGGTGACTGGACTCTCACTCTCTCGCACTCTCTCTTTTATTTTAGATGGCCATCTCCTGCTTGTCTTCAATCCTCTCTATGGACTTCAAGTCTACTGAGCTGGAGGTGGGTGTAGTCACCAAAGAGATCCCCAAGTTCAGGTACAGACGACGCCTCTTTTTTTTTTTCTGACCTCATTCAACTGTCCCCATTTCTGTGCCCAAACATGCCCAAACCCTCCTAATAGAAATATGAGTACGCATTTAAAATATCCTCAGAAAATGTCAGCCATTGGTAGAATTCATGTTACCATATCTTTTAATATCAGAGTTTGGGCATCTGTGTGAATTGATGACGACTATCTTGATTCTATCCTGTGTTTTCCCCATGAACATACCATTCTACAGAACTATCTGTGCCTCTACTGATTGAAGGATGACAAAATAATCTTACTTTCTGTCTCAAATTGAGATCATTCTGTTTAGAAAAGAAAGGT
This sequence comes from Ilyophis sp. 1 JC-2022, assembly GCA_022702515.1. NCBI lineage: Eukaryota > Metazoa > Chordata > Actinopteri > Anguilliformes > Synaphobranchidae > Ilyophis > Ilyophis sp. 1 JC-2022. The sequence goes on along the minus strand of CM040402.1, from coordinate 78,830,471 downwards.
AGTGTAACTACAAGACCTGAACTGCAGATGAAGAAAGTCTTTAAGTTCAATATTTTTAACATAGCAGTGCTATCTACTCTGTACTCACTAAAGATGATGAGTTAGACAATTGAAACTTCATTATCGCTTTTACTGTTTTTTTTGCAGTAAAAGCGAAAAAACATGTCTCTACCATGTGCATGATTATTTGGCCGTACATGCCAGAATGAAAGCAGTTCTGGATGAGAAACATGCTGGTTTGCTTATGACAATATTTTATTATTAATATCCAGTGGTCTCAAATCAGTTATTGTTTGTATCCAGAGATTGAGTAGTTTGCTATTTAAACTTTGCTTTTTGGTAGTGTTCATAGTTTCATACTATCCGTCTGCTTTCTGGTTTCACCTGATATGGGAGTGAAATATTTTGCAGTCTTTGAATCTCACCATTTTCCAGGATGTTGAGGGGCCAGGGAATCATTTTCCAGTTTTTCTAACACTGGCTCAAATAGTTTTTTTCCTTCTGCTTTTAATCCCTCTGGATAAGATCATGGTGATGTGTTGAATGTAACTTTTCCGTAACTTCTGAGTGGCTGGGTAGCTATCATTGTGTTTCCTGCCTGGGGGGGGGCTGGGGGAGACAGGGCCCACCCAGTGACCTTATGAAGAAAGAGAGTTCAAAAGCCCGCTCTGTCCTCTGTCTACAACCAAACACGTAGAAAAAGGAAAGGTTGTAGACTTTTACGAACTAAACAAACTAGTTTGTAAAAAAAAAAAAAAACAACAACATTCATTTTGTGAATGTGTTTTTTTAAAGTCTGCAACAACAAACAAAACACTAGTACAAAACTTGGATTTGCACAAATAAACTCATATTGAGCTATTTGGCTTTGTGTTCCCCATTGACCTACATGCTATAACAATGATGGAACCTGCTTTCTCAATCGCCTTCTTCAAGCATAATTACCATGAATATGATTAAGAATACGAATCAGAATAAGACTGGATAAATAACATTTTTTTTTGGAGGTGCGCTGCGACATACAGCCATCGGAAGACAGCCTCATCCACCACCTGTTTAGCAAAGGATGTCAGCTACTCTGACCACATCTATTTCCCAACAGGACACTCACGGAAGCGGAGATCGAAGGGCACCTGGTGGCCATCGCTGAGAGGGAATAGTCGCACACTCTTGTCAGACAGACTGACGGGCAGACAATAGCGGGGTTTCCGTTGGAGATTTTTTAAATGGCTTGAGCCTCTGGTGTGTCAGTCCTAAGTAAATTAATATATATCTGGCTGCTCATGTCATCAGGAGTTTTATGCACATGAAATTCCATCCCAATTTGCATACAAGTCAGTGCCATGATTTTCATATTCTGTTGATGTTGAATAAAGTCATTCAATTTGAATTATGTGACAAAGAGAGAAAACATATCGTCTTCCCCGAACTGGCTGTAGTCACAAAGTCTGAAATTTGACACACTGATTACCAGATACAGAGAAACACATGTTAGTACGCGCTTACCTACACTAATTTGTAGTGCTTCTTTAACCACTTTGAGTGAACATCAAATACTTATTGTGATCCAGTTGCATTTTTTCATCTCGTCTTCTTCCTTAAAAAGCTTTTTCAGAAAACAGATCATAACAGTATTTTGGCTGTTACTAGACTCTTAGAAACAATATTCTGTACTTAACTCACTCTCTACCTATGTGTCCATTAACATGAATTAATGCAACTTGATGATTTCATTTCCCAATTTTGTGTGACTTACCTAATGAAAATGAGTATTTTGCACATTTTTGCTAGACTGCACACAAGGAAAATTAGTTGTAGCATCTCAAGATAAAATTGACATTTTTATGGAATCATAGCTAGTGACTGTTCAATAAGTGCACAGTTCTGCAGATCTTAAACAGTTATTGTTCATTTCTGATTGAAACATGAAAAAATGCTATTGGACCATAGTACGAAGTGAGCTTCAACGTGTGCATTTTCCCATGAAATATGGCTACAATGAGAGGTACACTAAATCAAGTTTCCCATTGTCCATGTCATCTGTCTTTCCACAAACTGTGGTGTGTGTGTGCAGATGACATTTTGTGACCGTTACCCTCTGAACCACATGATCCCACTTAGCCAATCAGCCTACACGTGTGCCTCGGGCTTATCCTATTGGTGCAATGCCATTTTATGCATATTCTGCCCCAGGATCACAGTCTTACAAAATAAAACACACCAAACAGGAATACCGTGTTGCTTTCTTTTCACCATTTTTCAAAGGGCAAGAAAAGCCTAATGTTTCTGAAAGTAGATTTTTGTCTATGTTCTAAGGTTTCATTGTAAGGAAATCTTTGTATAAAGGCTTCATAGTTGCGGGAAGATTAATGGATTGAACAAGGATATGGTGTAAGAGGACTTTATAACTTGTTATAAAATTGAAAATAATAATACTAGCCTCTGTATTTGGCGTTAATGAATACACATCTCATACATCCTTTTTAGTTTTCTGCCTCTTCGACATGTCAAGGTACATATGGCCTTCAAATGTATGTATATGTTTAACAAACAAAAAGATGATTTAAAAGAAGTAGTACCGGTATATAAGCATCATATGATTTTATGCACAGATAAACAACAATATAATTTTATGCACAGATAAACAACAATATAATTTTATGCACAAACAATAATATAATTTTATGCACAAACAATAATATAATTTTATGCACAGATAAACAACAATATAATTTTATGCACAGATAAACAATAATATAATTTTATGCACATATGAACAATAATATAATTTTGCGAACACTTTTGAGAAATAGTCCAATGGAAGAGCTACATAGAGCTTCATTTATGTCAATGACCACATCACTGCCAGAGGGGTGATGTCAACATACATGTGACCTTACCAAAGCAAGCTTTTGCCAAAGCAGGATTACCATTTGGCTTCTAGGCAGCACAAATGGCAAATGCTTTTGTGCTTGGTGCAGCATGAACAAATTCATTAAGTTATTCAATCCGGCAGACCTACTTCATTGATATGAAGGAAGCACTAGTGTCTTTTTGTCACAAAATCAATGATCACATGTACATTTTCATCAGAATGGTTTCTTTAGTTTGACCAATCCTGACATTATTACTTGATTATTCAAAGTCGTTTTACTCATTAATGTGAGAAAATGTTGGAGAAAATCCCATGGACTCCCGTTCGAATCAGAACACGACTTCCTCTGCACAATATTGTAGTTCATTGCACACAGGAAGTCCACCTTCCCTGCCTAAGCCTCCCTGGGAACTCTTAGTGGGGAAGCAGCAGTTGGCTGACTGCCCAAAATTGACATTACATTGAGGGGATAGGCTATCAAAATTGTGATGGAACATACAAATTTGGATAAAAATGGGGGGTGAGGGGGGGGGGGTATTCTTCCATTTTTCTCCGACTCAAGAGTGCATTTCTTTACAGGAACTCCATTGCCATAAATACAAGATTCATGCAACTGATATTGAATCGGGGGGTTTTGTAAGTCATCGTATCCTGATGATGCCAGTATAATCTCTGGAGAATTAAATAATCTCCTTACTGTTGATCTTTTGTTTGTGTTCCCGTCCTTAGAAAACTGTTTCCACAGCTTGTTATGGTGAAATTTCCTGGCAACTTATTCTTGGCAGAGAACAGACTCACAATAGCCTTGAAATTCCAGATAATAGAGGCTAGAGTGAAGAGTTCAATCTTTTTGTGTTTTTTTATTTTTATTTTTTTAAACCGGACTTGAGGTCAGCAAGCCTAAAATTAGTTTGAAATGTCTATAAAGTACAAAGACAAACAAACACTGACATATTCTGGGCACTGCGTTTTCATACATGCTAACACAGGTAGAAATAAAAATGTAACGGTAAACTAGTAGAAGCTGATATTAACTTCCAGAAAATGGAAAGTTGCAGCAGGTCTATACATGATTCTATTTTGAGATATCCATGAGGCTTTTCTTTAAAGTAATGATTGTGTTTTTGAAAAGCCTGCAATTGTTTGCAATACGCATTCTGTTGCTTTGTGCTCGCCATGTTAATATAATACGTATATTCATTCATTAAAAAAAATACTACCTGCCCACCTTAAGTTCCTTTATGAAATCATATTATTGTTACATTATATTATGTTTTGTGAGTGCATTTGAAGGTAGCTGTCTATTTGCAGTATCAACACACAAGGTCATACTGACTGTACTCCAGAAGGTTAACATGCATGTGCGTGTTGGAAGGGCTCAAGGTGCTCACGTTAGCACACGCGGATATACTGGACAAAGACAGGAGGCTATATCCATCTCGTTTCAATGGTTTATTTAAGTTTTTTTTTCCTCATGGAAAGCATTCTTGTGAAGAAAACAAAAGCAAAAAGCGAGACAGAAATCTATCTATCAGTGTTACGGTCAGCTCATGCCATCACTGCTAGGAGGCTCTGTACTCTTTCAAGATTATTAGAAAAAAAATTAAAATGCACATGCACTGATGTAGACAGTATTTCTTTAGAATCAAGCTACTGTACAAAGAGCAAGGAAGCTAAATTAAGTGCGGCTTCACCGTTTTTTCCCTGTACCTTCTCCCTTTCTCCTTCTCTCTCTATCCCTTCTTCACTCAATCTTTGTCTTCCGGCTTCCTTCATTTTCGTTCCCGAACATCCTCTTTTCCCCCCCTCTTTATTTACACCCTCAGTCACTCATCCTTTGAATCTGACCACTTACCCAAGTCACCTTTAGCAAACCTTTTGTTAAACGGAAGCCCACACAATTTGTGGTGCCTCAAATATATAAAGTCAATAATTAATTTACAGAAACAGCGAAGCTAACAACAACTCCACATGCTCCCAATGGGGGTATTTCTCCCCTTAGCCTCAATCATGCAGGTTCATTTGGGAGCACAGAACAGCACTACCTCTCTTTAGTTTACAGGAAAAAAAACTCATGACTGCAAACTTTAAAGCTGCACCTGAACTATGTCACGCTGAGCAGTCGCATTGGGGGCAGTAAAAACACTATAAAGTAAAAGAGATGGACAAGCTCAAGTCCAATCCCAGCACGCCCAAACCCCCCACCCCCCCAGAACACCTTCTACTACAATAGTACAGTCCTTTACAGAGAACTTCTACTCAGCCAAATGTGGGATTCTAAAATATGCCATCTCGCTCTCTCACGCACTCACACACACACGAAAAGCCACAAACCCCAGAGCATTGTTGTCTTTATCAGCAGTTTGATGTAACTTAGGGTACAATAATTACAATATTTGCCTGAAAATGCCCCGGACTGTCTTTATACACACGCACACATACACATACATACACACACACACACACCCCCACCCCACGCAGGTACATAGCTCAGTCCCCAAACTGCCATGCTGCACGGAATGACACGTTGTTTGTAGGCTACAGGCGTGTCTCCATGGCAACACTCATGGTTTACAGCACTGGCTGGCCGTTGATGATCAAGTCGTCAAACTCCTCCTGCAGAGAGACGACGTGGAGACACAGAGGTCAGAACCGAGCCGGTCCACATTACTCCCCTACCAGCTATATTCTGGTTTGCCCCCACCCCCGAGCCGAGCCCAAAAGAAGAATCCAATTCCCCAACCCACCCCTTCGTTCCCTCTCACCTCCTCGCTCTCCCGGTCCTCCTCTTCCTCGTCTTCCTCCCGACCCCAGGGCGCAGAGCCCCCTGCCTCCCTCAGCAGCCGGCGCACTTCCCCGTTGGGCCTGTGGAGGGCGCAGTAGAGGGGCGTGTGTCCCGCGTAGGATGGCTGGTCCACGGCTGCTCCCGCCGTGAGGAGGAGGTGCACCAGCCCAGGGCTCTGGGACTCCACGGCCCAGTGCACCGGCGAACGCCCTGCGCTCAGGTCCTGTTAGGGGTGCAAGAGCAAGGCCACAAAAGCGGTCACCCACAATGGGTCGCGGCAGGTCACGGCATGGGCAGGTCAGTTGTGCGACGGGTATAGGGAGTGCCGCCAAATGACAGAGTCATTGTGAATCATCCAATGTGTTACTGTAGTTGTTTAGTAATTACTGTAGAGGTTTAGTAATACTCATACAAAACGTGGGTAAAACTGTGAGAAGCTGCTGGTTACTGTAGTTTTATGAGGTTCAGCATTACTCATGTGGAACATGGGTAAAACTGTTATGAGCTGCTGAATGACTTCACTGCTACATTTTGCTCGGGCTGACTTATTGGGCTGTCTGTCAGAGGTAATCTGGGCTGATCTGACTCACTCTCTGGTTGACATCAGCGCGTGCGTCCAGCAGCATCTTCACGGTGTCCTCGTCTCCCTTCTGTACAGCAAGGTGCAGCACGGTTAGCCCTGAGAGAGAGAGAGAGAGAGAGATGGATAGACAGGTTAGCAACAGGTGATAGATTGGAAGCAAGGAATGGTGGAGGAAAAAAGGACAGGAAAGAGAAGAAGCAGAATAAAAAGTCAGAAAGGGAGGATGAGAAAAGGGTTGAGTCAAATGCCGGATTTACACCAAAAGCGGTTCGCCATGTAGTGCCGCGGGTATGAATTGCTGATCCTGAAAATGACAGCGTTGAAGTTCGTAAGGTGGGCGTTCCCTTCTGGTGTCAGTCAGGTTCAGAGGAGATTCACTTCAGATTTCATCAGCTTCATGTAGCTACAGCATAGTTAGCAAGCTGATTTCAGCTTGTTTAGTTAGTTAGCTATGCAAGCTGAAACACAACTTAAGCAAATTAGTTAGGAAAGATTTAATAGCGGAAGCAAGTATGAATAGATACGAACGACAGTTTGAACGGAAATTACGTGTTCTAATGCAATGGCCCTCCCCCTTTCATATGATTGGTTTGCGCACTGGCTGGTCACGGTGATTGGCGCAGAAGGTAAAATATTTTTAACTTGAGCAAATAGTGCGGTACTTGCGATTCGTACCGCTGCCAGAGAGACTGGCAGAATCGCACCTTGTCACCCTCTCCATTGGAATTGAATGACTTCCGGCTGGACTGACACGGGACTGCCGCTCTTGGTGTAAATCCGGCATAAGGCTGCAGATGTGAATGATTCTAACACAGGCACGACTGTACTGCTTGTGTGTGTGTGTGTGTGTGTGTGTGTGTGTGTGAGTGCGCGTGCGTGTATGTATGTGAGCTCGTGTGTGTGTGTGTGTGTGCGCGAGTGTGTGTGTGTGTGTGTGCGCGAGTGCGCGTGTGTGTGCGTATGTCGTGCATTTTTGTGAGTCTGTTTCATCTACTTCAACCTGCAGCAGGCCCAAGGCTCTGTACCAGAGTAGTTGGTGATACGCAGGTGCTCTGGGTTGGCGGGGCTGGAGGTGAGCTCACGCACGCACGCCACCCTGCCCTCGCGCACTGCCAGGTGCAGCGCGGTGTGTCCCCCCCGCTCCTGCAGCTCCATGCTCGCACCCCCCCACAGCAGCCCCTTCACACACTCCGGCTGGTCTACGATCACCGCCAGGTGGAGTGCCGTCTGAGAGGAAGAGAGAAAGAGAGAGATCAATATTAGCTACAACTACATAAAACATGTATAACATCTTCTATATATATGTATATATATTTATGGTAGGGTTGGGGTGGGGCCTTAAAAGGCATGGGCTGCATTTGGATCCGAACGTTATGCTTTCTTCATGTCGTTCCTTTCCGTCGCTTCAAGGGGGAATCCCCAAAATGCCAGGATGAAATATGGCAGCCACACCAAGTGGGATTTGGTTCCAATTTAAGAAAGGGGAGGGATGTAATTATATTCCCTCACTCCCTTGTTTATCCTCCCGTCCACCAAGGGGATAAAATGCAAGCTTCCAGCATGAAGGGAAATCCCACAATGCAATGTCCTACACTGAAAAAGTGGGTGGTCACGTTTCAACTCTATGGGGTAGCACTTACTATATCTGTTGCGAGGTGCTGTTCAGTTTCGTTTTGGTTTGTTTCTCATCTATCCTCCCTTGCAGAGAACCTGTTAAGTTTGCTTGCTGCACGCCACAAATGTTGTTACAAAATAGCCTACTCAAGGAAAGAGAGCTAGGGAAGGGAATGCGTTAAATTGGATCCGAATGCAACCCTGGACTAAAAAAAATTGGGAAGGGGGCCCACAGAAACTGCATTTGCACAGGGCCCATACTACACCCGTTTCTAAATATTTGTTTTTTTTTATAACATACACAAATTCCTTGGCAATAGAATTGAATTGAGAAAGGGAGGAGGGAGATAGAGTGGCAGAATAAAGAATGAGAGAGAGAGGCAAGGAGAAAGAAAGAAATGCACATAAAGGGCAGGGTGACAGATGAAGAAAGTAAGAGGACTTAATTTAATCCACAGAGTAGCTTAACGTCAAGCCACATCGAGAGTATGGGGCAAGTAGACTCGTGTGTCATGTTAGGCCCTACAAAAACCAGAGGGCATGAACAGGATGGTACCCCAATAATGAACTTTGCACTCGGACAACATCATACCAGCACCTTCAATAACAGCAACTCAAATAGCAGTCGCGCACGAACACGAACGCACTGCACACCTGCCCCAGGTCGTTTTGAATGTCCAGGTAAGGCGTCCAACGCTGATCCAGAGATATCACCCCCAGTAGGTACTGCACAAAGGCCCAGTGTTCATGGATGAGTGCCAGGTGGAGTGCCCTGTGAGACAGTAGAGAGAATATTGTCTATTGTTAGAAAGTCTAGAATGCTAAAGAAGTTCATTAGCAAAGCCCGTTATGAATAGTAGGCTACATGTTACAAATCATTCGGAAAAGGCATGGGCTACAAAACAAGACCACCCCGTCATTATCTAATTAGCCACTACCACCACCCGAGACCAGTTTTGTCACCTAGCTAGCAGACAAATCAGTTTATGTTGAACCTCTACTCACGTGTCTCCGTCCTCCGACACAAAGTTCAAGGTGTTGAAGATCTCCCTCATCTGGCGCTCCTCTGGCGGGCCCATTTCTACTTCTCCCCCGGCAAAGCTGCTACTCCGGTCCACGGGACCGCTTCCAGCTCCCTCTCCCAATCGCATGGTTCCCATTCCCTGGGAAATGCAACTCAACATCTCATCCGTTATCGAGTCGCCCAGAGCCGAGTCCAGTCTCTCACCGCAGCCAAGGGACACGCAGGAGTCCTTGGGCCTGGGTTCGGATCTGGTTTCGGTGCCGACGGTAGTGGACGGGGTCGATTCCCAAGTTCGGGGGGATTCGTTTTCGTTACTAAATGTGACATCGAGGCCGAGTGCCCCGCCACTAAGACACCCAAGCCCGCTGTCGCACCACTCTTCCGACGGGACTGCATGGATCCCTTTGGAACTTTCGTGTTTCACGAATCCGATGCCGAACTCGGGCCGTGCATGTTGATCCCCAGATTCAGGCAAGATTTGCGAATGCACCGACTGCGACTGCATGTCCTCCATCTGGACCAGAAAATGGGCTTTAAAGCGAGCAACAATAAAAAGTATGCAATATTTTACAGTGAGAAGGCAGCGATGTTTATGTCCTTTTAAGGGTGCAAGTGGTCCCCTTAAATTTGCAGATTGAACCGAGGACAGCTGAAAACGCTGCGACGGTTAGCAAGTCTTTTCATCGAATTTCATCATAACAATTTGGGTTCTGCGTATTAGCCTACTCCTATGAACTCATAGCCATGTATTTTCAGTTTCTGTCGGACGAAAGGTGTTTTCGCCGTTCTGGGGAATTCCCAATCGTCCCTCTTATCATATCTTGACTGCCTGCACTCCACTCTTATCCAATGACAACTGCTAGAAAGCGCTTCCTTTCCAAGCCGGAAGTTTACCAATTGTTTTCTCGCACAGCTTTCTGGGTTATGAAGTTAAAATATAACCGCAGCCCAAAACATTTCCATAGACAAATAAATGTAATATTTCAATATATAAATAATGCTTTAAAGTTTTTATATGTGCACATATTATATATGTAGCCTACATATTTCTGTTTGTGTTTATATGCACATGAAAAGGTATGATTTATGTCATCAAATCCATAAACGCAAAAATAATGTAGCCTATCATCGAAAAGACTCCAGTCGAAACGTATTTTATTGTAGTGTTGGCGATCTATTTATATTCCTGTAACCGTAAAATCCTAATATAATTCTACAAATGACAGTTATGTTCATTCAGATTAAGCGGTGAAAATTAAACGTGACATCAAAAAGCACAAGGTGGCGCACACGCTTCATGCCAAAAAAAATCACCCAACTTGAACAATCTCCTCAACGACTTGTGTTGTTTTGGAAAATGAGAACAAAGGAACACAATTTTTTCAAGAAAGGTTACAAAAGGTACCATCTGCCCACGAAGCTTTTTTAATCAATATTTTTGGGGGAACTGTAAACCACATCGACATATCTGTTATAGGCCTACATGTAAAATTCGAATTTGTTTGTACACCCCCCTTTTCAACAAAATAGGGTTCACAGCACCGGCTCATGTAGGCTACTGCACGCGAGTGCCCTTGAGCCAACAGTGTCAACCGCGCACCCTCTGTGTGGTTGCCATTTTTAGGCAGTAAATGCAGTTCATGCTGTAGAGCAGGGATGAACTACAAACGTTTGAACCTTTAAAAAAACGAAATTAATGTATGCTTCTTGTAAAATATCATGGAATGGCCAACGTGAGGATTTAGTTTTTTTGCTTATTTAAGGCCAGACACTACAGGCAAAATGACATTTTTTCTTCCACTCATCAATTTTCAGATTTTTAGTCATTCTTCTACTATAACACGTAGGCCTATACTATCATTATATTAACACAAAAATGGCCAGACTTTATTAAAAACTGCTATTTTTAAATGTTTTATCTACCCACACCGATTAAAACATCTTGAAATTTCGTATCTATTGGCTTTTTTTCAACCGGGCGCTACCTCGCGATTCTATCACTGTTGGAAAGCTCATTTTGTCCTCCGTAGTTTTAGCTTGATCATATATGGTCATTGCCTTTGTAGCTATGACGATTGGTGATTGGAGACGAGCTGCTTCGCGAAATCTGATGGAGTTTCTAATAATGCCATTTTCTCAAAATGACATTTTTCATCACTTGGTACCAATTATCCAGGGAAGCTGCATTCACTGATCCTTACATACTGATTCTCAGATGTATTCTTACATACTGATTCTCAGATGTATTCTGCAGATATTTACAGAAGGAATTGTGAATATCTTGTTGTCCTTTCATTTTGGGTTGCATTTTCTGTCTAAAAATAAGGCAAAATGCATTTTTAATAGGTCTATGCAGTATTTTTTATTTATTTTAAAGACAAAATAAGCTTGTATTCACAAACCCCTCTGTAAAATATTTAGTACTTAGTATATTGTCCAAACAAAAGTAAAACTTTAAGCCTGACTTTATCCATTGTTTCGATATTTGGTACCGAAATATATGCAAATTTACGCATATATGAGATATTGCCTGAAATATTTCATATTTAAACAAATGTTTTTTAAAACAAAGTGTAATACAATTTGGTAGAAATTCATGAGGATATCTTTAAAGGAAAAAAAAATCCTATTCACCTGTAGTGTCGTCCCTTAATGTTACTCAATTGCAAACACTGGATTGCTGCTCTGATATTTACCATATTAAGTATGGTACATTTTAAATTACTTTTCTGAAGGTAATTTTAGTAGAGTTTAGTTGAAATCCCAACAGTTCTAGTAATGCCATCGTCATTTAATACCTGGATTTAGGTTAGCCTACAGATTAGATAGCGTATACCAAGGGAAATTACTTTAGCATTTACATTTATTTTAAGGAAATGCATTTGATCTTATTAGGATTAATTTTAAAAAGCCAGCAAAAGTGTATAGTGGTCCATACTAGTTCTTCCTGGAAGATATTATCACAGGTTTTTGGTTCAACAGCAGCTGATTGACTGCACAAAGCTCCTAAGAGACGCAGAGATTGCGGTCGGATGCAGAGGCGATAAAACATACAATGTCTTGGTAAACTTAAAAGCTGATTTTCAAGGCTGTTTTTAAAATCTTAAAATGCTTTCATATTTGAGCATAAGCCAGCTGAACACTCAGAGGATAGATAAGGCAAGAGCCGTGTTGGATGAAACTAAGCTTTGCTTTTCATTCTCGATTTAACAATACACTCCCCTCCCACAATACACGGTTTTGCTCACACTATAACCTAAAAGCCAAAACCGTCCATCCTGTTTGTTACGACAGCGTTGAAATTTCCTGCAAGGCTCATCTTAGTCCTGTGTTTGTGTATTGTGCCTTACGAACACTATGACTTATGGGTCCAGAAATCATCAGCCGACTGGTGATTGTTTAAGCTTGATGAGGTCTAGCACCCCATTAAGGCGTGAGTTTAAATTGATGGAGTCATTGAAACAAACGCTTCATACCTCACCTAATGCAGGGTGCAGGACTGGAAGAACAGAAGGCGCAGAGGGGAAGGGGAAGAGGGAGGGGGTGAAAGACATTGAGATAGAGAGGGAAAAGGGACGAGGTGGAACGGTAGTGAACAGGGTGAGCGCAGAGTGTGCCCGGGTTGTAAGCGAGGATTTAACGTAAAAGCATGATGTGGTGTGATACAGCTGTTGTGCCCTTGAGCAAGGATTTTTTTTGTTTTTTTGCCTCAGGTGCTCCTGCAAGAGCTGCTTAAATGGGTTACATGGGGGGGGTTGGTGAACTAGAGACACAGCTAGGGGCAGAACGTGTAGTAATAAGTGAGACAGGAAGAATTGGGAACAGTGTGTGGACTGTGAAATGAAATTAGGGAAAAGGTGTGTGAAGCAGATGGAACGGAGAGAGATGAGATTATGGGGGAACGTATATGAGTTTGATGGGGGCTGGCAGTGCTGACTTTGCAAGTATCAATGAGTAACATGGGGAAGAGAGAGAGACAGGGGTGAGAGTGAGAAAAGGAGGGTTAAGAGAGAAACAGGACCTGGGCGGGAGGAAAAAAGAGAGGGAGAGAAAGAGCAATAATGAATCTTTTTCTCTTTCTGTACCCCTCCCGCTCCCCTTCCTGAACCACTGGTCTAGGTTAATCGGAATAAAATACAAGCCTGACGGAGGTACGGTCAGACTTACGGAGGTACACCAGTCAGCCTGACGGAGGTACGGTCATACTGTTGGAGGTACGGTCATACTGATGAAGGTACGGTCAGTCCAGACGAAGGTACGGTCAGCCTGACGAAGATAGTCAGTCTGACAGAAGTACGGTCAGTTTGACAGAGGTACGGTCAGACTTATGGAGGTACGGTCAGTCCAGACAGAGGTGCGGTCATACTGATGGAGGTACGGTCAGCTTGATGGAGGTACACCAGTCAGCCTAACAGAGGTACAGTCATACTGATGGAGGTATGGTCATATTGATGGCGTTATAGTAAGCCTGGCAGAGGTACGGTCTGCCTGACAGTCAGTCCAGATGTGGAGGAGAACTCATTCCCCTTCCCCAGCGTGCAGAAAGTCCCTGCGTGCACCTCTGTGAGGTGCAATTAGGAAATAACATTAGCCTTGCATTTAATTTACTGACTCACAGGGACAAGATATTGATTGGGCAGGGAGGGGGTTACGCTGTACAAAAATAAAGAGAAAATATAGGCACAGAATGGAATGGAAGTCCACACAGGGGACAGGGAGAAGAGGAGGGAGAACAGCTGCTCCAGAGAAGGGGGGATGAACAAGCGGATTATTCGCGTGGAATGGACCGTCTGCCACGCTGGGACGGAGAGAGGGAGCGAGGGAAGGGCGGGACCATCACCTCCCCAGAGAATGTGCGCGTGACCGAGGGCCCTCAGTCCCGTGCCTGTGGGGGAATGCGTTTTGGAACGGAGAACTGCACCAGATTAGCATGCGTTTATAATAATAATCGTCACTCAAGAGAAGAATGCTCATCCAATTTTTATTAATTTTCTGGCAGATTTTCAAAAAACAAGCCTGCCTGGATTTCTTGGCTACATTTTACAATGTTGGCCTACAAAAGAGGGATAAAAATACTTTGCTTTTCAAGTTATGTTTTAGAACAATATTGTGCTATCATTGGCATGTGGGCTCATTCCCTTTATTTGTGTATGCAAACAGTATATTTATGTTTGTGTATGAATGCATTTTTAAACATGATTACTGCATATGAGATGAAGGGATATATATTTGCATGCACAGAGGGTGAGCGTGTGTTTACCTAACCAGAGGGAGTGTTTGAGACGTTCCCTGTAATGGAAAGCCTTCCATTGAATACCAGGAGCTACTTCACATTCAGTAAGTGTGTCGCGTGCACCTCCTCAATCAATGTTTACCATGATTAATCTGAGTGGCTATTGGCCCTTTCTCTTGCGACGGTGCTGCTGTTATGAACTACCTCATGAACGACCCTTGTTGCAAGCGGTATGTTGTGGAGGCTGATTGAAAAATTGTTTCTATTTTTTTCTGAATGAAGGAGCAGCCACCTGGGAGTTGTCAGGTTTGGGGAAGTGTTGGGCATTTGTTCTGAAATTAGAAATCCATTCCAGAACCGGTTCTCAGTTTTGTAATGTTTCTTGATGATTCGGAAAGTCACACGCAAAGGTGGGGGGATCAGAACAAGTCAGCTCACAAGCCGCGAGGACCAATAATTTAGGGAGAGAACATAATAATGGAAGAAAGAAAAAACAGGAACGCAATTTCTTAAGGCTAACAGCCAAAACGAAAATCAACCCACAAAACGGGTGAACTAAAAAACGAGTAAATAACAACTAAATCTCCCGAACACAAATAATGACACAAGAACGGGAAATTTAGCAAACAAAAGAACACCCTCGGCAACCTTAGCTCAGAGCCGGAGAAGTGTAAAAACAAAATGAAAGGACAAAGAAAAACTGTCTCAGAGAGAACAGCAAAGTACTAAATAGATAGCGCAGAATGCTACCAGGAGGAAAACAAATCTTATACCCGATTAAATAGCTAAATAGCAAGTCCCCCCTGAAGATAAACAATGTTTAATATCAGGAGGTCGCTAGTACCTGGCTATACCTGGCTCGAATGCAATGTCGTAAGACAAACAAGCACTGGAGAAACAGGAGTGAGGAACTTAAATACCCTGCAGGCAGAAGCACAGGTGGAAGCAATAATGAGGCTGGCAAACCACGAAACGGAACGTGGAAAAAATCTGATTGATTCACAATCGTGGAGACTGGACGAGAGCCGCACAAGAAAAGAAAACAAATTGCCATGAACCACGACAAGAATAGAATAACTTTTATTTTCCCGCTAGGGAACTTCAGTTGTAGCCACCAGTATCAACAAAAAAGACATAGACTGTGGGGCAGACCCACAACACACAAACAAACATATCAAACAAAGACATTCAATAGAATCATTGCATTAATCAAACTAATTAAGTGAATTAAAGTGTAATACCCTACAGCATAAACGTCATGATTAAAAATAGCCCCCGCTGTCCCGAGATGTCCAGTGTTATCAAGCAGTCCAACACACAAACTCCGCCTCCACAACTTTCCTCCATACATGCAGTGTTGTGGTCTCTGTCCACTGTCAACAGTGCTGCCGTCACCTTCTATCCTTCTTAACTTTGTCTTAGCTATTAGTTTTTTTTCCAGTAACCTGTTGTTGCCACAGCAAAACACACCCCCTTTTATTTTCACTGTAATGAGGTCCTCTATTTGCAGACTCAATTAAAAAAATTTTAAAACGCTGGGGAAAAAATGTGTTAAACAAGTGTTAAATCATGTTCAACTATGCAGACGATGAAGAAAGAAAAAATAGTGATATGCGGCAATCATAGTAAAGTAGCCTATAAAGGAGCCTAACATAGGCATATGTAGCTAAAACTTGCTTGCTTCACTGCAAAAGACAGACTTGATGGAGCATTCTGTTTCTTTCCAATGTTAGCTTAGGCTACTTAGGCTACCAAAACAAACCAAGCAATTGGTCCACGGACAAACTTTTCCTTTTTGGAGTTTGGAGAATCGCATATAAAGTTGGCCTATAGTTGTTTATTTCATTTGTAAAATAGTCTTACTGCACCTGACACTGCGACAGAAGACTAGCTACACAGGAATTATTGGTTAACGTCCACTAAAATTGTTTACATGCAGAATTATGATGTAAATTAGCCTATACCACGATGACATTAATCGGGTGTTTAATAACACAGATTTATTTAAATGTACGTTAATGTATATCACTTAGTTTCACGTTCAATGCTTGTTAATTCAAGCATGCGCTGCGTCACATGAAGCATCACTGATCACTGCATGTGCTATCCAATCATCTTTTTAAAGTAGCCGGAAGCTCAGCCAGATGGACAGAACTTGGTCAGATAAATTTTTCCAAATGTAGGCTATTTTATTATTACTTTTAAATCTGCAACTGCACTCAGGCATGGGATAACTTGTTACGTTCTACAATTTGGAACCGGGTCTCGGGTTCCGCGTTTGGAATCAAACTGTACTTCAGCTCCATTTCTGTCTGTATTAAATAATGTTATTCATTAATAATAGATGCAATGCGTGCATGTGTATGTGCATGTACCAGTGAGCATGCGTGTCCCTCTGGGCTGTTACATATAGCCAGGTGGTGTATGGCGGTGACCTTTTGAATCTGGTAATCAGGAACAGCTCAGGTGATGCAATGTTCGCATTATCCCCTGGTCTGACGTTAAGCCGCGGTAAACCGGTAACTACGCGTCCCGGCGGCCAGTGGCCTAATTAATCTTTTCAGGTCAGTGCTGGGCCAGACTGCCACTCCCACCCCACTCCCAGGAGCTTCCTGATCAACGTCCTCCATCATGTTCAGGTAAAGACTTCTTCCATCACATGAAAGCATGGTTAATGAAGTCTAATTGGGCAACATTAATAAACCTCATCCAGTATGAATGATTAATCTCAGTTAGCTCCGAGACGCACTTTCACGCACGCGTGCACATGCGCTCACACACACGCGTCCGTACACGCTCACACTTTAATGCTCTCGTTGCATTTATTAGCACCAATAGTTTCCAAGCAATACTCTAATGATGTTTTGGCAACATTGTGAGAACATCATGTATCTGGTGGACGCACATCAAACAACAACAGCATACATGCACATCATCTGTAGCAGTAAGTCCACCTCTTAAATGAGTCTTAATTGTGTTTCATATTAACTACATGTTGCTAGTGGTGAGCATATGGGGGAAATTACTGCTTGTGGAGCGCACACTAAACCACGTTCTTCGGTGATTACCATACATAATTA
The DNA here is from genome assembly GCA_022702515.1 of Ilyophis sp. 1 JC-2022. Classification (NCBI taxonomy): domain Eukaryota; kingdom Metazoa; phylum Chordata; class Actinopteri; order Anguilliformes; family Synaphobranchidae; genus Ilyophis; species Ilyophis sp. 1 JC-2022. The sequence goes on along the minus strand of CM040402.1, from coordinate 78,813,277 downwards.
CCGTAGTGATGTATGGTAATGGCTGTGGACTGTGAACGAGTCTCATGCCACATCAAGTCGTTAATGTGCCATTTGTTATATCTCCCAGTGACTGGATCTTTATGGCCAGAACGACCGGCGTGGAGAGTCACCCGGGTATTCTGAGCTTGTGCACTCTCTGAAAAAAAAGTTTATTTTGGCTTGTCTCCACAGGGGAACAATTTTTAGTTCTATATGAAACCCTCTATTGTAGGTGTGAATATTGTGAAAGCTCCCAGATTTAACCATTTTGCCCGACAAAGCACACTTGAACTAGATATTTGGAAACACAGACTTTTGGAACCCTTTCTACTGAGAGTGTAGATATGGTTCCTCTATGGAAACACAGAGGAGACTTTTGGAACCCTTTCTTCTGAGAGTGTAGATATGGTTCCTCTCTGGAAACACAGAGGAGACTTTTGGAACCCTTTCTTCTGAGAGTGTAGATATGGTTCCTCTATGGAAACACAGAGGAGACTTTTGGAACCCTTTCTTCTGAGAGTGTAGATATGGTTCCTCTCTGGAAACACAGAGGAGACTTTTGGAACCCTTTCTTCTGAGAGTGTAGATATGGTTCCTTTATGGAGACACGCAGAAGAGTTTTTTGGAACCCTTTCTTCTGAGAGAGTAATTAAGCAACCAGCCCAGCTTCATTAACGAAAGAAAGGGGGGGAGGGAAATGGAAGGGTGGATGAGGGTTATCAGTGGAAGGAATGAGGGACAGAGACTGAAGAGGGAGAGGGGGTTGGAGAGGAATGCCGGGAGGCCCAGGAGGTGAGGAACGTGGCCCTCCCGGTTTTCCAGGCGTGGGCGACAACACGTTGTTTCATGTAGCTAAAATTGGCTCCTGCTACTTAACATTGTTCTTTTTTAATGACATTTCCCTTGTGATCAAACACTCGACAACAGCATAAAGAAAAATGTATCAAATATTCTTAGGGGGAAAAAAGACTCAGTTCAAGCCCTTTTAGAATGTACTTTTAAAAATGAACTTTTTTCATCCTGCGAATTAGCGTAGGCAGATTCGCCTGCGTTTGATTTGGCCCGTGGGCCCGTGGGGCTGTAATTAGGACAAGGTCAGCACTGGATTAGCGGGAGCTCTACAGGGACATTTTTTCCCTTATCGTGGGGATGCCCGTGGAATTGTACTGAGTCAGCGAGGATGGGCGGGGGCAGGGGCGGGGGCGGGGCGGGGGCGAAGCGCTCCACAGGGATGGAAGTTCAAAGAAAACCCCCTTTCAGCCGCCGTGTGACGGGCTGAACGCCCCACCGACGGCACTGAGCGGGATGAATATTAATGCATCGGAAATACAGCGGCTCAGCGGCTGGAGGGGATGGATCTTCTGAGACGCCGTCGGTCTGCCCTAATCGGCGCTGATGCGGGGTCACACGCGTGCGCTGCCGTCCAGCACTTACAGTAATTGCACCATAAGCACCGTCTCCCTCTGCACGGAGCCAGTTTCCGAGAGAGCCCAAACCCCCCCCCCCCCCCCACAGCGCACACGGTAGAATCCGAGCCGTTCGGAGTCGCCCGTTCGTTGTTGCTGTAGTTATGCACGGCTCGGGGGGCTGGTGTGCCGGGGGAAACGCGAGATTGATGATAAGTTTAAGCAGATGCGTTCTCCGTACAGCAGGACCGTCTCTCACTTCGTTCTCTCTGTCTTGCTTTGCCCCTTTTCCCCAGTCCCTCATCATCACCTCCCCCCCTCTGTCGCCTCCCCCTCTGTCACATCATCAGTTTTCCTCTCACATTTGGTCTTTTTACTCCGTTCATCTGTCTCTCCTTTAACCCCGCTTACGGTCTTCACTGTCGTTTCCCTTCATCTCAAAAGTCTCCCGCTCCTCTCTCTCTCTCTCCCTCCTCCTCCCCTTGGCCGTCTTTCTCTCTTTTATCTCTTGAGCCCCCCTCCCCCTTTTCTCCATCTTTTCCAAAAATTCTTATTCTGCTTCAAACATGTGATCTGATTTTTTTCACTCTCCATATTTCTCTGCTGCCCCCCCCCCCTCCATTCCATGGTTCTGACAGTCAGCAGAATGGATAATACACACTCTTCTTCACAGCACAGTTCTGGCTGAGTGAACACACATAAAGATTTAAGAGCGGGAGGAGGGGTGCGCAAATTACATTACATTATAAATACCTTATAACCCGCTCATATATTATCAGCAGCACATTCATGGTGTCATCAATCTGGGGCGGCGTAGTAGTCCCTCAGCTAATAATGGATGGCAGGGTGCTAACAGCAGGCTGGCTCCCCTCATGTAGCGCACACGGTTTGTAGCGCCGCGCACTAGCGCCGCACGCCACGGATTTTAATTAGTCTTTTTGTTCCCCATTTATATTTATATTATATTGTTAAGAATGTTCTGGGCATCTCTCTTCTTCTATGTCTGTTTGTCTGTCACTCCTCTGTCTCTCTCTTCCTACCCCCCATGCCCCACTTCCCCTTCCCTCACTCTCCTTCCCTCACTCTCCTTCCCTCACTCTCTTTCCCTCACTCTCTTTCCCTCACTCTCCTTCCCTCACTCTCTTTCCCTCACTCTCTTTCTCTCATGCTCCTTCCCTCACTCTCTTTCCCTCACTCTCTTTCTCTCATGCTCCTTCCCTCACTCTCTTTCCCTCACTCTCTTTCCCTCACTCTCTTTCTCTCACGCTCCTTCCCTCACTCTCTTTCCCTCACTCTCTTTCCCTCACTCTCTTTCCCTCACTCTCTTTCCCTCACTCTCTTTCTCTCACACTCCTTCCCTCACTCTCCTTCCCTCACTCTCTTTCCCTCACTCTCTTTCTCTCACTCTCTTTCCCTCACTCTCTTTCTCTCATGCTCCTTCCCTCACTCTCTTTCCCTCACTCTCTTTCTCTCATGCTCCTTCCCTCACTCTCTTTCCCTCACTCTCTTTCCCTCACTCTCTTTCTCTCACGCTCCTTCCCTCACTCTCCTTCCCTCACTCTCTTTCCCTCACTCTCTTTCCCTCACTCTCTTTCCCTCACTCTCTTTCTCTCACTCTCTTTCCCTCACTCTCTTTCCCTCACTCTCTTTCTCTCACTCTCTTTCCCTCACTCTCTTTCTCTCACGCTCCTTCCCTCACTCTCCTTCCCTCACTCTCTTTCCCTCACTCTCTTTCTCTCACGCTCCTTCCCTCACTCTCTTTCCCTCACTCTCTTTCCCTCACTCTCTTTCTCTCACTCTCTTTCCCTCACTCTCTTTCCCTCACTCTCTTTCTCTCACTCTCTTTCCCTCACTCTCTTTCCCTCACTCTCTTTCTCTCACTCTCTTTCCCTCACTCTCTTTCTCTCACGCTCCTTCCCTCACTCTCCTTCCCTCACTCTCTTTCCCTCACTCTCTTTCTCTCATGCTCCTTCCCTCACTCTCTTTCCCTCACTCTCTTTCCCTCACTCTCTTTCCCTCACTCTCTTTCTCTCATGCTCCTTCCCTCACTCTCTTTCCCTCACTCTCTTTCTCTCATGCTCCTTCCCTCACTCTCTTTCCCTCACTCTCTTTCCCTCACTCTCTTTCTCTCACGCTCCTTCCCTCACTCTCTTTCCCTCACTCTCTTTCCCTCACTCTCTTTCTCTCACGCTCCTTCCCTCACTCTCTTTCTCTCACGCTCCTTCCCTCACTCTCTTTCCCTCACTCTCTTTCTCTCACGCTCCTTCCCTCACTCTCTTTCTCTCACGCTCCTTCCCTCACTCTCCTTCCCTCACTCTCTTTCCCTCACTCTCTTTCTCTCACTCTCCTTCCCTCACTCTCCTTCCCTCACTCTCTTTCCCTCACTCTCTTTCTCTCACGCTCCTTCCCTCACTCTCTTTCCCTCACTCTCTTTCCCTCACTCTCTTTCTCTCACGCTCCTTCCCTCACTCTCCTTCCCTCACTCTCCTTCCCTCACTCTCTTTCTCTCACGCTCCTTCCCTCACTCTCCTTCCCTCACTCTCTTTCCCTCACTCTCTTTCTCTCACTCTCTTTCCCTCACTCTCTTTCTCTCACGCTCCTTCTGTGGTGATTACCTCATTAATTCAGTAACCTTCCTGGCCAGGAGCAGTTGGGTTAAAAGAACTGAAACTGGAAAGTCTGTTAAATTAGACTAATGCTCATCAGCTCTATAATAACACCAAAGCATACACTTACACTCGCTATTGGCAACATCTGCAATGACAGCACTCCCTCAAGGCCAGGAGTATACTCATACCCACAGACACACACACACACACACACACACACACACATACATACACATACATACACAAATACATGCACACACACACACGCGCACACACACACATACATTCACAAATACATGCACGCGCATGCACACACTTGCACGGGCACCCACTCACGCACACGCTAACACACAAATACATGCACGCACACAGGCACGCTTGCATGCACACTCACACACACACACACATATATATATATGCACAGACTTGCGTACTGGTCTCTACTATTAATAACTGACATCAAGTCATATACTGGATACATATTCTATATAGAATATATTTTAAAAAGGTATGACTTCAGAAAGTCTGAAGATGCAGTGTTGCCAATGCATATTTCTTTCTGGTAAAAGAGCGTTGTGACCAGGCTTTGACGCCAGTCTGAATTATAGTCACAGGGTCCATCAGCCGCCTACAGTGTGGGGTCTGTGTTGGGCTGAGATTACCCTCCACCCTCTCCTCCTACCTCTTCACCGTGATTGTCAACCCGAGCCTCTAGCACCCCCCCCCGCCATTCCCATACTACACTCCCGCTTTATCAACACCCCCTCTTGCTACATTCACTCTGACATAATCATAATCTTCCCCCCTCTGTCTCTCTCATTCCGTCATTCTCCCTTCACCAGCTCCCCCCTCTTCACTATAATTTTTCTTATCATTATCTCTAAGAATAACCGCATATTTATATGGGCGGTACTTAATCTCGTACGTCTACGTTACCGTGCTGTCTGGCTTCATTTTGTATGGATTTGTCGGCATTCTTTGTGATGTTAATGGCAGGAGGGTGATGAGATATTGAGCTGTGTTCCTGGACGGCCTCACGCACTGAGTCGCCTGTTTGGTATGTTCTGGATGGATCATGGCAAGCACGGTCTTGCTCGGCCCACGTCCAGTCCGTGAATCCAGGACGGGCCCCCTCAGGAACACCACGATCTGTGTTACCGACGACCTTTGCGCTGTTTCCGCTCTTGACTCGGCCCGTCAACCGCTAGTCGACTCAATCTCTGGAAAGCATCGCTTTTATGCGAAAAGTATTCTTTCTCTTTTGTGTCCTATGCGCAGCCCCATGTGGAATCGCTGTGTTCGAGTGATGCACGCGAGTCTGCCTGCAGCAGCGCCTCTGTGCATAAACTGAGCCTTCCTGCTTCTCCTAAAGTCGCGTTATTACTGCTTGTGCATGGTAATACCAATGTAATAAAGCCATTAATATATCGTCCACAAAGGTGCATGTGGAGCTATTCAGCCGTTCAGAGCTGTGATGGATGCCATGGCGATATGAATGATTGAGCTCAGAGAGGGAACTTGGGCTTCCCGTCCTTCAGAGAGTATACTTCGAAGAAGAATTGGGATAGGAATGTAGATTTAGATGAAAACAGAGGGAAGAGAGAGAGAGAAAGTATATGTTTAAATTAGGAGAGAGAGAAAGAGTGACAGAGAGAGAGAAAAAGAGCGTGAGAGAATTTTTTGGAAATAATTTTAATGAACAACCATCATCCATTTAACCAACACAACAATAACAGATACCTCATGTAGTGGCATCAAACTCAGTCTCTCTATTTATCATAACATATTCGGGTGTTAAAAATAGCGAGAGAGAGAGAGAGAGAGAGAGAGAGATCCTGAAGAACAAAGTTGTCCACTGTGCGCCATGGTGCCCAAAGTGATACCGGAGGGGAAGATTCCGGCTGTGCCTCAACGTATGGTCGCCTGTCTATATGTCTAACATCATTCTGCTTCTCCATTATAAGTCCATGTGAATCAAGCTTTCACACTCTTGTGTTTCAAATAAATAATGCATAATGCAACTACAGATGCACATTATATTCATGAATGGACGCCATTTTGTAAAGGGAAAAGCAAGATTAACAATCGTGTCTCCTTGTTTTGATGTCTCCCCTGTTCACACAAAAAGGTTCTGGAGGTAATTTATGTAAGAAGATCAGTAATTGTGATGTTCTGTTATTATGTATGTCTGTTTGTTTATTATTATCATTCATCATTGCATTCCCCTCTGTTCGTGGGTTGTCTGAGTCGCATTCGTGTGTTTGTTTACCCTGTCTCGTGTATGCACTGTTTAGGTGACTTCGGGATTTCCCAAGGTTTCGTGTTCTGCTACTTCCTGGTTCCCTTACGCTAATTGTATAGATTACTAACTCGTGCTAACAATCACTCGGGTGGTTTATTAATTAAATGCACTTACTAAACCTATTAACATAAATGTCTACTAACGAACTAACGGTCTGTCTTATAGTTAGGTATTAACAAGATTAACCAGTTTGTCCGCGATCTCTTATTCGCCCCAGCTGTTTGTATGTAGTTTCACCTCTCGTGATTACTGAGCACACTCCGCTCCACTTCGAGCCCGTTGTTTGTTATGCATGTTTCCGAGTCCCTTCCATGTCTTTGTTATGTTTACGTGATTGTTTCATTTCTACCTCATGTGTTAACCTCACGTAGTTTGTTACCCCTCCCTTTCCTATACGTATATATAGACCCACATATCCGTTTTGTTCCCTGTCAGAACGTACCCATTATTTCCTGAGCCTAAGATTGAGAAAGCCAGTGATTTATTGCATACCTGAGACAACCTTTTCCGAACGACCCGAGATAGCCTACCGTTTTTGTACCTCTGCCTTTGATTTCTGGTTTCGACTTTTGATTGTTTTTTGACTTTGCCTTGCCTGCCGATTTTGTAACTCTGCCTCTGATTTCCGGTTTTTGACGTTAGCTTCCGAACTACTCTTTGCATTCCGATTTTGTACTGTACCTTTTGATATCCTGGCTTTTTGACCTCACCTTTGGAAATAAACCTCGTTCTTGCTATTCCTTGTCTGCTATTGGGTCTCTGTGTCTGAAACGTAACAGTACGTTCTGACCAGAGATGGACCCAGCAGACAGCTCCCGGATGAGCCACGCCATCGAGCAGCAGGGTGCCATACTGGGTCGCCACCAGAACCAGTTGGATTCAGTTTCGCAGCATCTGCAAAACCTCACCCTCTGTGTTTCGCAGCTGACGGCTACGATCCAGACATTTCAGCCTGGCCACGCTCCCCAGCAACCTTCTGTTCCTGTTCCGGTTTCTGCTCCTGCTCCCTCAGCACCCCCTCCTGTTCCGGTCCGGGAACCTCGTCTTCCTCCGCCGCAGAGATACTCCGGAGAACCTGGCGGTTGTCGGCCCTTCCTCACCCAGTGCCAGCTCGTCTTCCAGCTGCAGCCTACCACCTTCCCCACTGAGCTCTCCCGGGTGGCTTATATCATCACACAGCTATCTGGTCGAGCCATGAAGTGGGGAACGGCGGCCTGGGAGGAGGGTCTTCCGTGCATCCAGACCTCATACGGGTTCGCGGAGGAGATGAAGAGGGTCTTCGACCGTTCTAAACATGGGCATGAGGCGGCAAGGGAGATGATGATGATGCGCCAGGGCAATCTCACTGTATCGGATTTCGCCATAGAATTCCAGACGTTGGCGACGTCCAGCAGATGGGAGAGCAGGGCGCTGTACGACGCATTCCTCATGGGACTGGCGGAACGGATTAAGGACGAGCTGCTGACTCGGGATCTTCCGGAGAACCTGGGGGACCTCATCGCGCTCGCCATCCGCGTTGACCATCGCCTTCAGGATCGCAGCAGGGTTCGTCAGCAAGGTACTTCTAATCAGGGAGCCTCCTGGAGAGCCCACATCAACGATACATCCATTGCCACCAAGAAACCGCCGTCCCGGGCACCAGAGACGGAGGCCATGGAGGTGGATCATACTCGTCTGTCTAAGGAGGAACGTGATCGGAGGATGAGTTCCAGAGCCTGCCTCTACTGTGGCCAACCGGGTCACTTTGTTGCCAAGTGCCCGGTAAAAGCCAACGCCCGCTAGTGACCAGAGGAGCACTAGTGGGTGTTATTCCAATTGATCACTCCTCTAGGAACCGCACCTGCCTTCCTGTGACGCTCGAGTGGGCAGATCAATCGAGGAGGACATCCGCCCTCGTCGACTCTGGAGCGGAGGAGAGCTTTCTGGACGCTGGGATGGCGTCCAGATGGGGAGTTCCTCTCCTCAAGCTGTCACACCCACTAGCCGCCAAGTCCCTCAGCGGCCAGAGATTCGCCAGCATAAACCACATCACCGCCCCACTCAAGCTGCGGATCTCAGGCAACCATCGGGAGGAGCTTCAGCTCCACATCATCGATTCTCCCAACTCTCCAATTATCCTGGGACACCCCTGGCTGGTCAAGCACAACCCCACGTTCGAGTGGTCGACACATGAGATTTTGGGCTGGAGCCCATTCTGTTCATCTCATTGTCTCCGAGAAGCCCACTCTCCTCTTCCGAGTCCCCTTCCGAGCCCCCCCTCTTCCGAGATGTGCGAGGACCTGTCCCGTATCCCTTCCGAGTACCTGGACCTCAAGGAGGTGTTCAGCAAGTCCCGAGCCGTTAATCTGCCTCCTCACCGTCCCTATGACTGTGCCATTGAGCTACAACCCAGCGCAGTTCCACCTAGAGGGCGAGTCTTCTCTCTCTCCCGACCTGAGCACGAGGCCATGGAGAAGTATCTACGGGAGTCATTAGACCTTCCTCCTCGCCCGCTGGAGCGGGGTTCTTCTTCGTGGGAAAGAAGGATGGTTCCCTAAGGCCCTGCATCGACTACCGGGGTCTCAATAACCTCACGATCAAGAACCGCTACCCGCTTCCTCTCATGGCGTCCGCGTTTGAACTTCTCCAGGGGGCGTCCATTTTCACCAAGTTGGACCTCCGCAACGCATACCACCTGGTGCGTATCCGTGATGGGGATGAGTGGAAGACGGCCTTCAACACACCCACGGGCCACTGGGAATACCTGGTGATGCCATTCGGCCTCACTAATGCCCCTGGCGTATTTCAGAAATTGGTTAATGACGTGCTCGGCGACCTGCTCAACAGGGTCGTTTTTGTGTATCTGGACGATATTCTTATTTTCTCCAAGACCGAGGCCGAGCATGTTACCCATGTCCGCCAGGTGTTGAGACGCCTCCTGGAGAATAGACTGTTCGTCAAAGCAGAGAAGTGCGACTTCCACTGTTCCACCACGACCTTCTTGGGGTACATCATCTCCGCAGGGAGTCTGAGCATGGACCCCGAGAAGGTCAAAGCCGTCATGGAATGGCCTCAGCCGGAGAGCCGGAAAGACCTACAACGATTCCTGGGATTCGCTAACTTTTATCGGCGTTTCATCCGAGGATACAGCTCATTAGCCGCTCCACTCACTGCTCTCACCTCTACGAAGACGTCGTTCTCATGGAATTCTAGAGCCGGAACAGCGTTTAAGGAGCTGAAGAATCGCTTCACCACCGCTCCCATCCTGATCCACCCTGACCCCAAGGCCCAGTTCATTGTGGAGGTTGATGCCTCCAATGTCGGAGTAGGGGCGGTGCTGTCCCAACGGTCCGCTAAGGACAACAAGGTGCACCCGTGTGCATACTTTTCCCATCGTCTCACACCTACGGAGGCGAATTATGACATCGGCAACCGGGAGCTCCTGGCAGTCAAGATGGCTCTGGACGAATGGAGGCACTGGCTAGAGGGAGCTCAAGAACCTTTCTTAGTCTGGACCGATCATAAGAATTTGGAATATCTGCAGACAGCCAAGAGACTTAACTCCCGTCAAGCCCGCTGGGCTTTGTTCTTTACCCGCTTCCACTTTGTGCTCGCCTACAGACCGGGATCCAAGAATGTTAAGCCCGATGCACTGTCCCGCAGATTTGACACACCTACCAAGGAGGAGGACCCTGACACCATCCTTCCGGTTAGCTGCTTCGTCCACGCCATGGAGTTTGACGTAGAGACCACCGTGCTCAATGCACTCAAAGGCGAATCAGGTCCCAGTGGTTGTCCGACTAACAGACTTTATGTTCCTGAGGCAGTCCGGACCAACGTCCTGCAGTGGGGTCACTCCTCCAATCTGTCCTGCCACCCAGGGGTCACCAGGACACTCACGTTCATCCAGCGACGGTTCTGGTGGCCCCATATGAAGGAGGAGATCAAGGACTTTGTCGCTGCCTGCTCAGTCTGTGCCCAGAATAAGGTACCACACTCACACCCTGCAGGATTACTTCAGCCCCTCCCTATTCCTCACCGACCCTGGTCACACATCGCACTAGATTTTATCACTGGGTTGCCCACTTCCAATAATTACACCACAATTCTCACCACTGTCGATAGATTTTCTAAGGCTGTTCACTTTATTCCCCTCACTAAACTCCCCTCCGCCAAGGAAACGGCATCCATCTTAGTCCAACACATTATTAGGTTACACGGCATCCCCACAGATATAGTTTCAGATAGAGGTCCACAGTTCACAGCTAGGTTCTGGAAAGCTTTTTGCACTCTCTTAGGCACCACTGTTAGTCTGTCATCAGGTTTTCATCCCCAGAGTAATGGCCAGACTGAGCGGGCTAATCAAGTTATAGAGACAGTTCTACGGTGTTTGTGTTCAAGGAACCCCACGTCCTGGAGTCACCAACTACCTTGGGCTGAATATGCCATAAATTCTCACACCTCCTCTGCCTCTAAACTATCCCCTTTCGAGTGTTGTTTAGGCTACCAGCCGCCTCTGTTCCCGAGCCAGGAGGAGGAGGTGGGAGTGCCGTCGGCCGAAGCCTTCATCCGGCGCTGCATCCGCACCTGGAAAACTACCCGTCAGAATCTGCTTCGTGCCAGCGCCAGGATGAGGGTAACGGCCGATCGGCGTCGGTCCAAGGCACCCCAGTATCGGGTGGGGCAACGGGTGTGGCTCACGACACGGGACATTCCCCTCAAAGTGGACTCCCGCAAGTTGGCACCTCGTTACATTGGGCCCTACACCATCACTAAGGTTTTGAGTCCCACAGCCGTGAGACTCAAGTTGCCTATCACCATGCGTCGGATCCACCCGACTTTCCACGTCTCACGGCTCAAACCGGTAGTCACCCACCCCCTTTGTCCCGCCCCTGATGCCCCCCCTCCCCCCCGTCTCATCGATGGAGGCGATACGTACACTGTACGTAAACTTTTGGACTGCCGTCGTCGGGGTCGGGGCCTCCAGTACTTGGTTGACTGGGAGGGCTACGGTCCCGAGGAGAGAAGTTGGATTCCCACCAGTTTTATACTGGATAAGACTGTCATTAAGGACTTCCACAAGAACCATCCTGTGCCACCTGTTAAAGCACCAAGAGGTGCTTCTTAGGGGGGAGGGTACTGTGATGTTCTGTTATTATGTATGTCTGTTTGTTTATTATTATCATTCATCATTGCATTCCCCTCTGTTCGTGGGTTGTCTGAGTCGCATTCGTGTGTTTGTTTACCCTGTCTCGTGTATGCACTGTTTAGGTGACTTCGGGATTTCCCAAGGTTTCGTGTTCTGCTACTTCCTGGTTCCCTTACGCTAATTGTATAGATTACTAACTCGTGCTAACAATCACTCGGGTGGTTTATTAATTAAATGCACTTACTAAACCTATTAACATAAATGTCTACTAACGAACTAACGGTCTGTCTTATAGTTAGGTATTAACAAGATTAACCAGTTTGTCCGCGATCTCTTATTCGCCCCAGCTGTTTGTATGTAGTTTCACCTCTCGTGATTACTGAGCACACTCCGCTCCACTTCGAGCCCGTTGTTTGTTATGCATGTTTCCGAGTCCCTTCCATGTCTTTGTTATGTTTACGTGATTGTTTCATTTCTACCTCATGTGTTAACCTCACGTAGTTTGTTACCCCTCCCTTTCCTATACGTATATATAGACCCACATATCCGTTTTGTTCCCTGTCAGAACGTACCCATTATTTCCTGAGCCTAAGATTGAGAAAGCCAGTGATTTATTGCATACCTGAGACAACCTTTTCCGAACGACCCGAGATAGCCTACCGTTTTTGTACCTCTGCCTTTGATTTCTGGTTTCGACTTTTGATTGTTTTTTGACTTTGCCTTGCCTGCCGATTTTGTAACTCTGCCTCTGATTTCCGGTTTTTGACGTTAGCTTCCGAACTACTCTTTGCATTCCGATTTTGTACTGTACCTTTTGATATCCTGGCTTTTTGACCTCACCTTTGGAAATAAACCTCGTTCTTGCTATTCCTTGTCTGCTATTGGGTCTCTGTGTCTGAAACGTAACAGTAATTTACTGATGGTTGTGTCTTAAAGGAAAGTATGCAGTTAATAGGATGAAGAATTATGGACATGTTTCATTTAAATAGAATATAAATCCCAAAAATCATCCCTTTGAGCTGGAGAGCGTGTCAGGCTATGAGATATCTGTTTATTCTGTAATGGGGTGTACACAGGCTGTGGCTGGTCATTGCAATGTGTGTAGTGTGTGTGTTTGTGTTTGTGTGTATGTATCTATGTGTGTGTGTGTGTGTATATATATATATATATATATATGTCTGTATGTACAGTATGTGTATGTGTGTGTGTGTATCTGTGTGTGCATGGGTGTGCTTGTGTGTGTGGGAGTGTGTATGTGTGTTAATGTAGGTAACAGCTTTCAAGTGATATGTTCTCATTTTAAGGTAATTATTGACTGCAAACCTATAAAATCACAGGAGCCGGATAAACTCAATAGACTTTTTCCTTCTTAAAAAATCTATTTGTGCTATAAACATGGTAGGCCTACACTGTGTTTTGAAATCAATTAAGCTATATTAATGTCACTGGGGTTGCTGAAACACCTGTGAAATCTTGGCCAGTCAGTACAAAATGTGTAGTGTGATGAATACAACATATCAAAATCTGCATATTCATGAGTGATGAATATTCATAAAAGTGCTTCGAGATGCTTGGAAATGATCAAATTGATAAATAAAATAGAGCAACTTGGTTTTCCCAGGAGGTTTCCCATCCAAGTATTAACCAAGCCCACACCTGCTTTAGCTTCAGCCATTCAGCAGGAGCAGATTGCATGGTGGTATGGCTGCTGGCTGATGAGATGCTCTTCTGGGGTTAGGACCTTAGATTTCCCCTAGTAACTTTATTAGTTTTGTACATACTTACTGCTGTCTCACTTCCTTTATGCAAATGTGATATGTGGCGAGGAGCAAAGGTTCAGAAGACTTAGCAGTTGAAACATAGGATTGATTGAATAATACGACACAATAAAAGCTTCATATAGGGCTGATCACACATGCACAAACAGAAGCAACAACACACTCATGCACCTCAAAAGAAACATTTGTTATACAACATTTAGTGTATAATATAATTGTACCCACAAAACCCATTGACCTATTAAACCATCTCCCCAATTTTGAGGAAAAACTTTTCTAAAAGGGGTAGCTTTATAAAATGACATTTGTTGCACATTTTCTTTGGGTATGTGCTGTTTTTTTAATTTGAATGTTTTTGAAATTAGGTGATTACTGTTTTTATATTAATATATGCTATCAGATTACTCACAAAACAAATATTGCCTTTCATCTGCCAATATTTTCAGATATAAAGTTGTTTTATTCAAGTTAAGTCATACCTCATGTCACCATAAAACACTCAACTTAGTGCCTGATTTACTAAGACTTTAAGCATGTGCAAAACCTTTTAGCGCATGCAAAATCAACAACATGACCAGTGATTGGGCAAGGTATTTGTTTTGCACCAATCATTGGTTGTGCTATTCATTTTGCATGTGCTAAAAAGTTTTGCACATGCTAAAGGGTCTAAATCAGGCCCTTAGTGTGGTGCAAGAATGTGGTGCAATGTTAATAGCATACCATGTTTTAAATATATGTTTTCATAATTAAAAGCATTTTTTATAGTTAAATGATGCATGTTCATACATATGATGTACAATGTAAATAAATATAAGTTAATATTTGTAAACATAAAGTAAACACATATTTCATAATATCTTCATCTCAAATGTAAAAGAGTCTATACATTACCTCATAAAACTTGAAAAATCAAAAATGTAACTTTCATTTGTCATTCTAAATGAAGAAAATGTCTAAGCTGGGTGCCTCTAAAAGGTACAGGTACCTTACATCTACATTTAATTTAATCTTGCATTGTGGCAGTACTCATGCATTATAGTTTTGGAGCATACATTTCCAATGGGCAAATACAACTCCATACTTTCTTTAACTGAAAAATAACTTTTTGAAGCACGGCTAGGACTTTACATTAATTGACACTTCTCCGTATTGAGACTGAGGATTGTTATGCCGAAACATTTACTTTGAGCCTTGCATGCTTGATGGTCTGTTGTTAAAACATTTTGTAAATGTTTATCATTTTGTATATCATAAATATTGACGGTGGAATTTTGTTCTGAAGCTGGTTTATAGCTGTTTATCCTTCCACGAGATTTCCCCTTTTCTAACTCAAGGTCTGCCTGAATGCTTACATCACCATTGCCATTATTACTCACGTCAACCCGACAGCTTCCCCCAGAACAAATGACACGTGCTGGAAGTCGATTCTTGATTCCTGGGACGATTCTCCCAAAGCCCATTGCCCTTTTCCAGAACTTGAACCATCTTTCACAAGGTCAAAGCCCTTAAGCTTTACTTCTCCAACATGCCACCAGTACAGATGATGTCACACTAATGCGTTTGCTGGATGCAATGCGCGGCAATTCTACCAGTCGCACTCCGGCTTATTCAGTCCATTATCTGAGTAAGGCTGAGAAATACTATAGAACTCTCCGGTGATCTTTTCCCAGAATGTGAGATGTGTGATTATTTATACACTGATCTCAAACCTTTTAGCTCCAAAAATAATGACTTTCACAGAATGGCAACTTGTCTTTTTTGAGCTTGTCTCCAGGGCCTGCGTAGGGCTTAACTTTCTGCATTCTTAGGTGATTTTCTTAGCACCGCACTTCTTTGCTATGAGATCCCGCCTACCACTCCCCCCCACCCCCGCTCCATGAAATCACGCGGAAGGTTATCTGACGATTACTTTTACTGTAAATCCTCAATTATACTTTTTTAGTGAGGAATGTGAGAATGAGTCCAGTCTTGACAACCTGCTGTCTTAATTTGCCGACCCCACGGCAACTCAACCTGACAGAGCTAGTTAGGATAAGGGGATGACGTTTGCCCTCAGAGGTTTGTTTTTTAATTTGTTCATTTCTGATTGACAGGGTCTGTGTCAGAGTGGTCTAGTTGCCGTCCTTCTCCCGCCCCCAAGGATGCGCGACATCACTTTGAATCACAGTCTTCCAACGGCACTCTTTAGAAAGGACGGCATTTTCGAAGGTCATAGTTCAGTTTGTACAATCAGCACAGACTTTACATCTTCTCTTTTACCCTGGAATGTCACAGCCACTGGTAACAAATTGACCTATGGCAGACGGAAGGTGACATTTAATCGGTTCTTTTAACATTTACTCACAAAAAAACATTCACTATCATCTGGGAGTGCAGTGCTAATTAGGCCCCTTGTCACACAAATCGTGATCACGTTTGTACGAACAGAAGTGATCACGTTTGTACGAACAGAAGTTCAAAGATGCCCTGAAGTTAAAAAACAAAAATAAATGATTAACTGCGCTCAGTTTCAATTAAGATCTGAAATTTTGTATACAAATTAGATAATTTTGTGTATTTCTCATGTCATGACCATGATTATGTATGGTCCTGTGGCCATTAATCCATTAAGCACCAGTGGGTAGAAAGCAGATACGACACTGCGCTATCTGTGTAATACATATTTGTGTTGCCTACATAAATTTAAGTGCCAAATGAACTAATTTTATGCAAATAGGTCTCACCACAAGGCATGTACAATTCACAATTATGTTGGCAAATTACCACTTGTGGATTTGTTAAATGTAACCTGAAACCAATGGTGGAAAAGCAAATCTTTCGTACAAGCTTATCTTTAGGTTAACAGAGACAAAGATTATTTGTTATTATTATACTAAAATTGTTTAGGGACAAAGATGGTATTGAAACTACCTCATGTCATTCTGTTTTCTGCTATAATTCAACTAGGCCTTTTTTTTTGTATGGAGACAAATATTTGGACAAATCCAATAGCCATTTTACTTTACAGTTTTTCCCGATTGCTAAAACACAATTTTGCTAACTAGGCTGGTTTTATCAAAATACTTAACACAATTCACAAAACCACACACCCAAACTGCAAAATACCTCATATATCCTGCAAAATGAAGCACTGCAACCAAAACTACATATAGCATTATCAAAATCAAACTTTTGCACCAAATGGCACACACTTCATTCATAGTACCAGATTTTTGTCGAACCAACTACACACTGTTGGGCATAATGAAAAGCACTCTCATCTTTAGTATGCTTTGCCATAATACTAAAATAGTTCAAATTGTAGAGACTTCTTCAGATTGTTCACATGCACAGAAATATTTGCAGATACACACACATGCTGTTGAAACATTTTTATTTTTATTTTTCACCAAACAAGTCAGTGCAACATATGCACAGCGGATATATTTACATTGGAGTGAACAAAAATATGCTTTGATGGTTGATGACATGATCAACTAAGGTTGCTCTGAATTCATTTGAAAGTTGTTGTCTTCTTTGGCCATGACCTCCTCTACCAGCTCTACCCCTACCTCTCACTCTTCCTCCCCCCTCTTATTCTCACCCTCCCTCGTCCTCTTCCTCTCTCTGCAACATCTTCCATTGTTGTTGTAAAAAGAAAGGTGCTCACCTGTGGTCTTTTTATAGTGCTTACTTCCTGATTGAAGTGGTAACAATTAACCATTGAGGTGTTTGGCCAGGTGGCACATGTATTGGCCAATTAGCTCATGTAGTGTAATTTTGAATGGCAGTGTTTTGAAATGGCAAACATGTGACTTTATGTCAGATTGTTGTGTCTTAGGCAGAGAACGGTGTTCAGTGCATTTAAAAAGTGTCATTTTGAATAGCAAAATGTGTGTAAAGCAGAAAATGTGTTTAGAGTTTTGGAGACTTGAGAAGAGGTTTTGCTCTCTGTGTGTCAGTTTAAATAATTGTGCTATGCATGTCATTTTATTGTGTTAGCAATTGGAAAAAACTGTAATAAAACACATTCATTTGAAATGGTCCAATTTTATGAATTGAGATCGTAAGTTGTTCCAAGAAATATAGAAAAAGTCCATATGGTGGGCAATATCTCTCTGCCACTTTTTATAGTCATAATTGTTCCTGCAGAATTATTTGCTTGCCAAATTAAAATTATGTAAAATCATTGGCAAGCTTCCAGGGCATATTATTGAATCAACACTGGCTCAACTTCAAAAATAGATGTGAGCAAAAACAGCCGTTAACCATCTACAGTATGTTATTTGTGATTTCAGAAATAACGTGACACCAAGACCAGTTTCAAAAATTGCACTTGTTGAACTGAGTGGTGATGCAGTCTCAAATGTAAACTAATACAGCAGAGAAGATGAAATTTAGCATGAGCCTTAGTTAAACAAAATGTCTTATGAAGGCCGATGAAATGTTATGTTTCACAACTGAAAACGTGAGATAAGAAATTATTATACTTGTGTGAACTGATCTCACTAAGTATCTGGTGGCAGTTGTGCGTTACTTTGTATTTGCATCAAGTTTTAAGGGAATCAGTTGCTAAAATGGCGAAAGTGTGCAAACTGTGCTGTTATTACTCCTGTTGTGTGTTTACATAGAGCATTACTCCTGTTGTGTGTTTACATAGAGCATTACTCCTGTTGTGTGTTTACATAGAGCATTACTGCTGTTGTGTGTTTGCATAGAGCATTACTGCTGTTGTGTGTTTACATAGAGCATGACTCCTGTTGTGTGTTTACATAGAGCATTACTGCTGTTGTGTGTTTACATAGAGCATTACTCCTGTTGTGTGTTTACATAGAGCATTACTGCTGTTGTGTGTTTACATAGAGCATTACTCCTGTTGTGTGTTTACATAGAGCATTACTCCTGTTGTGTGTTTACATAGAGCATTACTCCTGTTGTGTGTTTACATAGAGCATGACTCCTGTTGCGTGTTTACATAGAGCATTACTGCTGTTGTGTGTTTACATAGAGCATTACTCCTGTTGTGTGTTTACATAGAGCATGACTCCTGTTGTGTGTTTACATAGAGCATTAATGCTGTTGTGTGTTTACATAGAGCATTACTGCTGTTGTGTGTTTACATAGAGCATTACTGCTGTCGTGTGTTTACATAGAGCATTACTGCTGTTATGTGTTTACATAGAGCATTACTGCTGTCGTGTGTTTACATAGAGCATTACTGCTGTTGTGTGTTTACATAGAGCATTACTGCTGTTGTGTGTTTACATAGAGCATTACTGCTGTTGTGTGTTTACATAGAGCATTACTGCTGTTGTGTGTTTACATAGAGCATTACTCCTGTTGTGTGTTTACATAGAGCATTACTGCTGTTGTGTGTTTACATAGAGCATTACTCCTGTTGTGTGTTTACATAGAGCATTACTCCTGTTGTGTGTTTACATAGAGCATTACTCCTGTTGTGTGTTTACATAGAGCATTACTCCTGTTGTGTGTTTACATAGAGCATTACTCCTGTTGTGTGTTTACATAGAGCATTACTGCTGTCGTGTGTTTACATAGAGCATTACTCCTGTCGTGTGTTTACATAGAGCATTACTCCTGTTGTGTGTTTACATAGAGCATTACTCCTGTTGTGTGTTTACATAGAGCATTACTCCTGTTGTGTGTTTACATAGAGCATTACTGCTGTTGTGTGTTTACATCGAGCATTACTCCTGTTGTGTGTTTACATCGTGCATTACTGCTGTTGTGTGTTTACATAGAGCATTACTCCTGTTGTGTGTTTACATAGAGCATTACTGCTGTTGTGTGTTTGCATAGAGCATTACTGCTGTTGTGTGTTTACATAGAGCATGACTCCTGTTGTGTGTTTACATAGAGCATTACTGCTGTTGTGTGTTTACATAGAGCATTACTCCTGTTGTGTGTTTACATAGAGCATTACTGCTGTTGTGTGTTTACATAGAGCATTACTCCTGTTGTGTGTTTACATAGAGCATTACTCCTGTTGTGTGTTTACATAGAGCATTACTCCTGTTGTGTGTTTACATAGAGCATGACTCCTGTTGCGTGTTTACATAGAGCATTACTGCTGTTGTGTGTTTACATAGAGCATTACTCCTGTTGTGTGTTTACATAGAGCATGACTCCTGTTGTGTGTTTACATAGAGCATTAATGCTGTTGTGTGTTTACATAGAGCATTACTGCTGTTGTGTGTTTACATAGAGCATTACTGCTGTCGTGTGTTTACATAGAGCATTACTGCTGTTATGTGTTTACATAGAGCATTACTGCTGTCGTGTGTTTACATAGAGCATTACTGCTGTTGTGTGTTTACATAGAGCATTACTGCTGTTGTGTGTTTACATAGAGAATTACTGCTGTTGTGTGTTTACATAGAGCATTACTCCTGTTGTGTGTTTACATAGAGCATTACTGCTGTTGTGTGTTTACATAGAGCATTACTCCTGTTGTGTGTTTACATAGAGCATTACTGCTGTTGTGTGTTTACATAGAGCATTACTCCTGTTGTGTGTTTACATAGAGCATTACTCCTGTTGTGTGTTTACATAGAGCATTACTCCTGTTGTGTGTTTACATAGAGCATTACTCCTGTTGTGTGTTTACATAGAGCATTACTCCTGTTGTGTGTTTACATAGAGCATTACTGCTGTCGTGTGTTTACATAGAGCATTACTCCTGTCGTGTGTTTACATAGAGCATTACTCCTGTTGTGTGTTTACATAGAGCATTACTCCTGTTGTGTGTTTACATAGAGCATTACTCCTGTTGTGTGTTTACATAGAGCATTACTGCTGTTGTGTGTTTACATCGAGCATTACTCCTGTTGTGTGTTTACATCGTGCATTACTGCTGTTGTGTGTTTACATAGAGCATTACTGCTGTTGTGTGTTTACATAGAGCATTACTCCTGTTGTGTGTTTACATAGAGCATTACTGCTGTTGTGTGTTTACATAGAGTATTACTGCTGTTGTGTGTTTATATAGAGCATTACTGCTGTTGTGTGTTTACATCGAGCATTACTGCTGTTGTGTGTTTACATAGAGCATTACTCCTGTTGTGTGTTTACATCGTGCATTACTGCTGTTGTGGGTTTACATAGAGCATTACTGCTGTTGTGTGTTTACATAGAGCATTACTCCTGTTGTGTGTTTACATAGAGCATTACTGCTGTTGTGTGTTTACATAGAGTATTACTGCTGTTGTGTGTTTATATAGAGCATTACTGCTGTTGTGTGTTTACATCGAGCATTACTGCTGTTGTGTGTTTACATAGAGCATTACTCCTGTTGTGTGTTTATATAGAGCATTACTCCTGTTGTGTGTTTACATAGAGCATTACTCCTGTTGTGTGTTTACATAGAGCATTACTCCTGTTGTGTGTTTACATAGAGCATTACTGCTGTTGTGTGTTTACATAGAGTATTCCTGCTGTTGTGTGTTTACATAGAGCATTACTGCTGTTGTGTGTTTACATAGAGCATTACTGCTGTTGTGTCTTTACATAGAGCATTACTCCTGTTGTGTGTTTACATCGAGCATTACTGCTGTTGTGTGTTCACATAGAGCATTACTGCTGTTGTGTGTTTACATAGAGCATTACTCCTGTTGTGTGTTTACATAGAGCATTACTGCTGTTGTGTGTTTACATAGCGCATTACTCCTGTTGTGTGTTTACATAGAGCATTACTGCTGTTGTGTGTTTACATAGAGCATTACTGCTGTTGTGTGTTTACATAGAGCATTACTCCTGTTGTGTGTTTACATAGAGCATTACTCCTGTTGTGTGTTTACATAGAGCATTACTCCTGTTGTGTGTTTACATAGAGCATTACTGCTGTTGTGTGTTTACATAGAGCATTACTGCTGTTGTGTGTTTACATAGAGCATTACTCCTGTTGTGTGTTTACATCGAGCATTACTGCTGTTGTGTGTTTACATAGAGTATTACTGCTGTTGTGTGTTTACATAGAGCATTACTGCTGTTGTGTGTTTACATAGAGCATTACTGCTGTTGTGTGTTTACATAGAGCATTACTGCTGTTGTGTGTTTACATAGAGCATTACTCCTGTTGTGTGTTTACATAGAGCATTACTGCTGTTGTGTGTTTACATAGAGCATTACTGCTGTTGTGTGTTTACATAGAGCATTACTCCTGTTGTGTGTTTACATCGAGCATTACTGCTGTTGTGTGTTTACATAGAGTATTACTGCTGTTGTGTGTTTACATAGAGCATTACTGCTGTTGTGTGTTTACATAGAGCATTACTGCTGTTGTGTGTTTACATAGAGCATTACTGCTGTTGTGTGTTTACATAGAGCATTACTCCTGTTGTGTGTTTACATAGAGCATTACTGCTGTTGTGTGTTTACATAGAGCATTACTGCTGTTGTGTGTTTACATAGAGCATTACTCCTGTTGTGTGTTTACATAGAGCATTACTGCTGTTGTGTGTTTACATAGAGCATTACTCCTGTTGTGTGTTTACATAGAGCATTACTCCTGTTGTGTGTTAACATAGAGCATTACTCCTGTTGTGTGTTTACATAGAGCATTACTCCTGTTGTGTGTTTACATAGAGCATTACTCCTGTTGTGTGTTAACATAGAGCATCACTGCTGTTGTGTGTTTACATAGAGCATTACTCCTGTTGTGTGTTTACATAGAGCATTACTCCTTTTGTGTGTTTACATAGAGCATTACTGCTGTTGTGTGTTTACATAGAGCATTACTCCTGTTGTGTGTTTACATAGAGCATTACTCCTGTTGTGTGTTTACATAGAGCATTAATGCTGTTGTGTGTTTACATAGAGCATTACTGCTGTTGTGTGTTTACATAGAGCATTACTGCTGTTGTGTGTTTACATCGAGCATTACTCCTGTTGTGTGTTTACATAGAGCATTACTCCTGTTGTGTGTTTACATAGAGCATTACTGCTGTTGTGTGTTTACATAGAGCATTACTGCTGTTGTGTGTTTACATAGAGCATTACTCCTGTTGTGTGTTTACATAGAGCATTACTGCTGTTGTGTGTTTACATAGAGCATTACTCCTGTTGTGTGTTTACATAGAGCATTACTCCTGTTGTGTGTTAACATAGAGCATTACTCCTGTTGTGTGTTTACATAGAGCATTACTCCTGTTGTGTGTTTACATAGAGCATTACTCCTGTTGTGTGTTTACATAGAGCATTACTCCTGTTGTGTGTTAACATAGAGCATTACTGCTGTTGTGTGTTTACATAGAGCATTACTCCTGTTGTGTGTTTACATAGAGCATTACTCCTTTTGTGTGTTTACATAGAGCATTACTGCTGTTGTGTGTTTACATAGAGCATTACTCCTGTTGTGTGTTTACATAGAGCATTACTCCTGTTGTGTGTTTACATAGAGCATTAATGCTGTTGTGTGTTTACATAGAGCATTACTGCTGTTGTGTGTTTACATAGAGCATTACTGCTGTTGTGTGTTTACATAGAGCATTACTCCTGTTGTGTGTTTACATAGAGCATTACTCCTGTTGTGTGTTTTCATAGAGCATTACTGCTGTTGTGTGTTGACAGTTGCGTGTGGCGTGACGTGCTGGCATTAACGTGAGCATGACGTTGCCAACCAGCCCGTATGTGAATGCGTGTTCTGGGCCACGAGACTCTGGTGTTTGATTGGCACATGCCGGTCATTAGACCACACTTCTCTTCACCCATGCAACAACTTTCACTCTCCCTCTCCCCCCTCTCTCCTCCCTCTTCCTCTCTCTTCTTTCCTTCCCTCTCCCTTTCTCTCTCTCCCCTTCTCTCTGTCTGTCTCTCTCTCTTCTCTCCCTCTCTTCTTTCTCTTCTGAGTCTCTGTTTATCCCTGTTTTCTCTTTGTCTCTTTTAATTTCAACCTTAAAATCTCAAAATCTCTCCTCCGCCTCTTTTCTTTATCGTCCTCCCTCACCCTCTCCCTTCCTTCCTTCTTTCATCTCCGTCCATGCTATCGCTTCCTTTATCTTTTTCATCCTCCGCTGTGGAACCCTTATCTTTCCTGCCTTCCTCCATCCACCACCCCCTCCCTCCTGCTATTTTTTCTGTAGAGGAGACGCAATTAAGCTATGAGCACCCATGTAGAGCTGTCAGCCTCTATGACTGTTACCTCTCTCTGCCTCTCTCCTCCTCTCCTTACCTCCCTCTCCCTCTGTCCTTCTCTCCCTCTCTTTTTTGCTTTCTTGCTCCTTCTCCCCTAACTCTCTCTCCTCTGCTTTCTCCCTACCTCCTTCTTTCCCTCTCTTCTTTCTCCCTCTGTCCTCTTCTGTCCTTCCACACTAGGGTGGAAATAATGCCTTTGATGGAAGGCCTTTGCCCTTACATTCATTGCGGTGGGGGGTTTGATTTAAGACATACCCTTACGTATGGGCCGTACATGTGTGAGGGCTGCGTGTGTGTGTGTGTATGTGTGTGTGTGTGTGTGTGTGTGTGTGTGCGCGCGCGCACATAGGAGTGTGTACACGCCTGCATGCATGCATGCATGCGGAAGGACAGGGCCAGTAATTTCAAGTCATTCTCAGAACCTAATTATAGCGATGACTTGTTGAGGTCAGGGCAGTGACAGTATTTACTAATTAAAGAATGATAAATCTTCCACGCGGAGGAGGCATTGATGAAGCCTTCCTCAGTCCCTTTAGGACCTCTTTATTCAGGCTGCGCGCCTGCAGGGGTCAGGAGCTCCACTGGTGCGGAACCTGTAATATATTAACACCGAATGCCGTGCAAAAATTGATCGCAGATTTGTCATCTTTTCTCTCTTATTGATCGTTTTATTGATGACTGTTGAGGGTTTCCGTACGGGGTGTCGATGTAATCACCACTCCCTTACCCTCTGCTGACCGGAGCAGTGGTTTGGTGGGATTTGCATTGTCTTTGGGGACATATTGGCGTGGGATGACCAACCCTGGTCCCGCGGAGCTGCCACGCTCTGCTGGTTTTAGTTGTTACTCAATCATTAACTGATCAATTAAAACAGCTGATTACACAGTTAACTCAATACCTGGTTTCTTCGAACTCACTTGCTTGCTGATTTTGATAGTAAAGAGGAGCAGACCTTGGCGCTCTCCAGGGCCATGCATGGCCACCTCTGTATTAGAGCACATAGAGCCCTGTAGATCTGACTGATAGAGTATTTACTGTTGTATGTTTACTGTTGTATGCTTTTTGCATTGCTGTGTGTGTGTGTGTGTGTGTGCATACCATCCTTTTTTTACCTATATCACTCTTTTAAAAAAGACTCATAATCCCATCATCAAAAATGATAATGTGGAATACTTGTTTACTGTTTTTATGGAAGTCATCATATGATATGATATGAAATTATGGCGGATGTGTGAGGGGATCTCTGTGTCAGAGACACAGAGGGAATATTGGAAGTCCAGATGCGATAGCTGAGCAAACTGAAAATGTTCGAAAGAACACCACCGACGGACAATACTCCGTAGTGGAATAGAGGAAAATAACAAAACACAAATAACCTCGCGATAAGAACGAGGAACTCGATCTCCGAGCGAAAACAAAGAAATAAGCTATACGCTTATCTAACTCCTGTTAGTGGAGCGAAACAAAAAGGAAAACACAGAGAGCTCAACAGAACCCCAAACGTTTTGGGTAAGAGCACTCTTAGATAAGAAAGGAAAACCAAAAGAAACGAAAAGCCTCTGCTCTGAACTGAGAGCGAACAAAGAGAACTTACTTTCTAAACTTCCTAACCTTTCTTTTTTAAACTAGCTTCTTTTTAACTAACCTCCTATACCTCTTGTACCGGCTCGAATGTTACGTAGAATAACATGGAAGCAACGAGAGAGGCAGGAAGCGGAGTATAAATAGTCAACGGAAATTAATCACAGGTGAACTTACTAATGACGAGGCGAAAGCAAAACCCCGTCGCAGAACAAAGGAAAATCCGATAGATTACCGGTAACGACAAAAAAGAATAAAGAGGACGCGGAGATAAGAGAAGGAAGGCAAGATCCATGACAGGACCCCCCCTCTAAGGAACGGCACCGGACGTTTCCACAACCTTATCTCTGCGGAAGTCGGTGATTAACTGAGGGTCCAGGATGTTTCTTGATGGAACCCAGCAACGTTCCTCTGGGCTGTAGCCCTCCCAGTCTACGAGGAACTGCCACCCTCTGCCCACACGTCTCTCGGCCACAATGCGCCGAACGGTATAAGCCGGACCCCCCTTAATGAGTCGGGGAGGCGGAGGTGGTCTCTCCACCGGGGCGAGGGGACTGACGAGCACTGGTTTTAAACGGGAGACGTGAAACGTGGGGTGGATGCGCATTGAGCGCGGCAGTTGCAGTCGAAAAGTGACTGGATTGATCTTCTTTATGATCTTGAAGGGTCCCACAAAACGAGGGGCGAGTTTGCGGGACTCGACCCGCAACGGAAGGTCACGCGTAGAAAGCCAAACCCGCTGACCAACTCTATAGGGTGGTGCGGCTCGACGATGCCTATCAGCCGTGGCTTTTTGTTTAGCCGATGCCTTTATGAGAGACAAACGCACTTGTCTCCAGATCGACCGACACCTCCGAACGAAAAATCCTGCGGATGGCACGTCCACCTCCTTCTCCAGCTCAGGAAAAAGAGGTGGTTGATAACCCAGCTGAGCTTCGAAGGGTGAGAGGCCGGTGGAGGCGTTACGCAGCGTGTTATGAGCGTACTCAGCCCAGGCGAGGTGACGACTCCAGGAGGTGGGCTTGGACGCGGCAAGGCAGCGAAGAGTACTCTCCAGAGTCTGATTCGTACGCTCTGTCTGGCCGTTAGTCTCCGGGTGAAAACCGGAAGACAGACTAACCGAAGCCCCCAGCAAAGAGCAAAACGCCCGCCCGCGATCGGACACCACATCCGACGGAAGACCGTGCGGCCGAAACACATGGTCAATCATAAGTTGCGCTGTCTCAGGTGCAGAAGGCAGCTTGGGCAGCGCAATGAAGTGAGCCGCTTTAGAAAAACGGTCGACCACCACTAAAATGGTGGTATTGCCTGCGGATAACGGCAACCCTGTGACGAAGTCCAGGGAAATATGACTCCAGGGACGGGTGGGAATAGGTAGGGGACGAAGAAGACCCGAGGGGGGAAGGTGAGAGGCCTTGCTGCGAGCGCAGACTGGACAAGCCGTGACAAATGAGCGTACGTCCCTCTCCAGACTAGGCCACCAAAAACGCCGGGATAAAAAATCCCTAGTACGATGAACACCGGGGTGACCGGTGAGTTGGGAGGCGTGACCCCATTGGAGCACCCGAGACCTAAGACGAGGAGGCACGAAAAGACAGTTGGCCGGTGCCCCACCTGGACCTGGGTCCGAGCGCAAGGCTCTTTGCACCGCTGCCTCAACCTCCCATATAACCGGGGCAACAACGAGGTCAGTGGTGATAATCGGCTCAGGAACAGAGTCAGTCTCAGAGCGGTCGTAAATCCGCGAGAGAGCGTCAGGTTTTACGTTCTTGGAACCGGGGCGATATGTAATGATAAAATTGAATCTTAAAAAGAACAGCGCCCACCGCGCTTGCCGTGAATTGCGCCTCTTAGCCAGCTGAACATACTCCAGATTTTTATGGTCGGTCCAAACCGTAAACGGATGTTCCGCTCCTTCGAGCCAATGGCGCCACTCCTCCAAAGCCAACTTGACCGCAAGCAATTCTCGATCCCCTACGTCGTAATTCCTCTCCGCCGATGTTAGGACACGAGAGAAATATGCGCAGGGGTGCATCTTGTGGTCAAGTGGCGAGCATTGGGACAGAATGGCCCCGGCGCCTAGCTCGGAGGCGTCCACCTCTACCACAAAGGGAAGGGAGGGGTTGGGTGTGACCAGGATGGGTTCGGAAGTGAATCTTCTCTTCAATTCCGTGAAAGCTGCCCCCGCCTTGGAATTCCATTGGAACTGACCGCCGCGATTTTTTTTAGTAAGTGCAGTAATAGGCGCTGCTACCGCACTAAAATTGCGAATAAATCGCCGATAAAAATTCGCAAACCCTAAAAAACGTTGTATCTGTTTTATGGAAGACGGCGTGGGCCAGTTTTTTACCGCGGAAACTTTCTCCGGATCCATCAGTACCTTCCCCTCCTTTACAATGAAACCCAAAAATGACACAGAGCCAGTGTGAAAGACGCACTTCTCTGCTTTTACAAATAATTGGGCCTTGAGAAGAGCCGAAAGAACCTGACGAACGTGACCGACATGTGTGGTAAGATCGGGCGAAAATATTAAAATATCGTCAAGATAAACAAAGACGAATCTCTCCAGCATCTCCCTCAGCACATCGTTAACTAACGCCTGAAACACCGAGGGGGCGCTAGTGAGCTCAAACGGCATAACGAGATATTCGTAGTGGCCGCTGTGCGTGTTAAACGCGGTCTTCCATTCGTCGCCTTCACGAATTCGAACGAGGTTATAGGCGTTACGTAAGTCCAGTTTCGTGAAGACAGACGCCCCCTGAAGACGCTCGAAGGCGGAGTTCATAAGAGGAAGGGGGTACCTGTTCTTCACCGTTATGTCGTTAAGGGACCTGTAGTCAATACAGGGTCTGAGACCTCCATCTTTTTTTTTAACAAAAAAAAAAACCCGCCCCTGCAGGCGAGGTGGAAGGTCTAATGAACCCATTAGCCAAGGCCTCCTCAATATATTTACGCATAGATGTGCTCTCCGGAATGGATAAGGAGTAAAGAGAACCTCTAGAGGGGGTAGTGCCCGGGTATAGCTCTATGGCGCAGTCATAAGGTCTGTGAGGTGGAAGTGAAGTGGACCGTTGTTTGCTGAATGTCTCTGCAAGATCGGCGTATAGTTTAGGGACATTAGCGGGAAGCTGAAATTCGAGCGCCCCTCCCACTTCAAACTCCTCTGTGTCCGAGACAGAGTGAATCTCCCAGTCGATCTCTGATTCAGACCTCAACTCCTGCCACGCATGAGGTTGCTCTCCAGAGTGATCCCAATCTAAACTCTCCTCTCCATTCTCGGAGGGAGCATAAAATAACTCCTGTTTAACGGAGTCATCACTCTCTGAGTCAGACTCAGCACAATCATCACCCCTTCCTCCCGACAGAGACGGCCTGGAGGCAGAACAGTGGCGTTTACATCCGGGCCCCCATTGACGAATAACGGGCCCCGCCCCCCCCCAATTAATATGTGGGTTATGGCGAGTAAGCCAGGAATGACCCAAAACCAGCGGATAAGCTGGGGACTCCACTAAAAAAAAATTTAACCTCCTCCGTATGCTCTTGATACGGAACACGCATGCGTATGGCGGCGGTAACCCGGGAAATAGTGCCTGTGCCTAGCGGGCAGCCGTCCAACGCCGTAACAAGGCGAGGAAGAGAAAGAGGGTGGGTGGGAATCTTGTGGGATTTAACCCAGTCGGAATCGACGAGGCACTCAACCGCCCCGGAATCAATAAACGCTTTGCAGTGAATCCGCCGGTCGTTCCAGCGTAATTCAACCGGGAGGAAGGTCCGAGGGTAATTTAAATTTCATCCCGCTAGGCGACTCGGTTCCCCTAGCGAGACCCCTCTTTTCCCGAAAGTTTGGGACAGCGGTCCTTTAAATGACCCCTCCTCTTACAGTACATACACCACCACTCGCGAGACTTAGCATCCCCTGTTTCGCGCATGGAGGAGCCATCGACCTGCATGGACTCCTCCTGCTTAGTGGGAGCTAAAAACGGAAAGCGAGACAGCGCTGGCGTGGGAGAGGAAGAGTAACGGGCTGGGCGATGTTTAAAACCCTTATCAGCCCTCTCCTTCTCTCTCTCTAAACCGGTTGTCTAACCGAATAGCTGCAGATACCAGAGCCCCGAATGTAGCGGGTGGTTCGATACCCGCAATGGCGTCTTTTATGGGTTCTGATAGTGCATTCAAGAACAGTGCACAAAGAGGCTCATCGGCCCATCCTGTCACCCCCGCGAGAGCACGGAAAGTAATTGCAAAGGCCGCCACGGTGTCGGTGCCCTGACGAAGACGGGTCAAACGCATGGCAGCTTCCTTGCCAGAAACGTCTTGATCAAAAACTGACACCATCTCCGCCATAAGCCCCTCTGTGTTACTCATGATTGGTGAATCTGCCCTGATCAGTGGGTCAGCCCATGCGAGAGCATTTCCAGTTAAAAGAGACAGAATAAAAGCGACTTTTGATTCCTGTGCACAAAACCGCGAGGGCTGTATTTTAAAAAAAATTAAGCACTGCGTCAAAAGACCCTGACACTTTCCTGATTCCCCGCTATATCGCAATGGGAGTTCGAGTCTCGGCTCCCTAGCGTTAGGTGGAAATGACGGGGGAGTGGCCAGTGTATGTGCTTGTGCAACTGGGGGCGGATCTGCCCTGAGAGAGAGAGTCCGGATACTCTCTGACAATTCTCGCAGAGCTATTGCCTGCAGTTGCATCTGCTCGTGCAACGCTTGCTGCGAATATTGCAGAGAACGAACACTCTCTCTCTGTTCCGCCAGGGCTGCCTCCTGAGTAGCTATAACTCCTTTCATATTTGCAACTATCGCTGGAACTTCCCCTGTGGCTTCCATGTTCTGTGAGGGGATCTCTGTGTCAGAGACACAGAGGGAATATTGGAAGTCCAGATGCGATAGCTGAGCAAACTGAAAATGTTCGAAAGAACACCACCGACGGACAATACTCCGTAGTGGAATAGAGGAAAATAACAAAACACAAATAACCTCGCGATAAGAACGAGGAACTCGATCTCCGAGCGAAAACAAAGAAATAAGCTATACGCTTATCTAACTCCTGTTAGTGGAGCGAAACAAAAAGGAAAACACAGAGAGCTCAACAGAACCCCAAACGTTTTGGGTAAGAGCACTCTTAGATAAGAAAGGAAAACCAAAAGAAACGAAAAGCCTCTGCTCTGAACTGAGAGCGAACAAAGAGAACTTACTTTCTAAACTTCCTAACCTTTCTTTTTTAAACTAGCTTCTTTTTAACTAACCTCCTATACCTCTTGTACCGGCTCGAATGTTACGTAGAATAACATGGAAGCAACGAGAGAGGCAGGAAGCGGAGTATAAATAGTCAACGGAAATTAATCACAGGTGAACTTACTAATGACAAGGCGAAAGCAAAACCCCGTCGCAGAACAAAGGAAAATCCGATAGATTACCGGTAACGACAAAAAAGAATAAAGAGGACGCGGAGATAAGAGAAGGAAGGCAAGATCCATGACAGGATGTTGACATATACTGTAGATTTAAAATTTTTTACATTTTTAGCTAGCCCATCCAATTCTATCATTCACTGCAGTTATAAAAAGTACGAAAGAAACACACAATGAGACCGAGTATGATGATGTCGCTGTTGGTCACCACCTGGATAAGACTGAAGAGAAACCAGATAAAGTGGCAATACACAAGGCTGGTGGGAATGATGATGAAGATGGTGAGGATGATGATGATGACGATAATAATGACGATGATGATGAGGATGATGATGAAGATGGTGAGGATGATGATGATGACGATAATAATGACGATGATGATGAGGATGGTGAGGATGATGATGAAGATGGTGAGGATGATGATGACGGTAAGAGTGATGATGACGGTAATAGTGAAGATGATGATGATGATGATGATAGTGAGGATGATGATGATGATGATGATGATAGTGAGGATGATGATGATGATGATGATAATAATGACGATGGTGATGATTATGATGATGATGACGGTAAGAGTGATGATGACGGTAATAGTGAAGATGATGATGATGGTGAGGATGATGATGATGATGATTATGATGATGATGATGACGGTAATAGTGAAGATGATGATGATGATAGTGAGGATGATGATGATGATGATGATAATAATGACGATGGTGATGATTATGATGATGATGATGGTAAGAGTGATGATGACGGTAATAGTGAAAATGATGATGATGATGGTGAGGAGGATGATGATGATAATAATGACGATGGTGATGATGATGGTGAGGATGATGATGATGATTATGATGATGACGGTAATAGTGATGATGATTATCGTGAGGATGATGATGATGTTGATAATGATGATGACGGTAGAGTGATGACGGTGGGGAGGGCCGTAGCCTTGGTTTGTGAGGAAATACAGCACTCCCAGGCCATCTGTCTGTGGATTAAACCCTGTGGTGCTTAGTGATTTTACAGCCTGGCTTATCGCCGGAGCAACCAGCTCTCAATCCTAACGCAGCACTGCCTGGGGCCATGTGACCCTCCAGAGCATGGGGGTGGAGGACAGAACAGAGTGTGTGTGTGTGTGTGCATGTCTGTGTGCGTATGTGTGTGTGTGTGTGTGTACGTCTGTGTTGTGTGCGTGTGTGTGTGCGCACGAGGGTGCATGCACATTTCTGTGTGTGTCCGTATGCTTGTGTTTCTTTGTATGCATGCTCAACTTTTTCTACACACACTTGTGGGTGTGCGCGTTTATTTCTTTGCATGCTTTTGTGTGCTTATGTGCATGTATATGCTTGTGTGTGTGTGTACATCTGTATATATGTGCATGCATGTGTGTGTGTGTTTGTACTTGATCAGTGTATTCCAATCCCTGACACATTCACTTTCATATATAAACACACACATGTTATGGAGGTGCACACACAGAACATTCCCTCTCTCTCTCTCTTTCTTTCTCTCTTTCTCTCTCTCTTTCTCTCTCTCTCTCTCTCAGCGGCCCTGCTTCTCTATGGCGGTTTAATCCTGCTAAAAGGTTTCTGCGTTACTCTGCTGCTATTATCACAGATGCCATTCGTGCCGCCATTATTTGTTATTGTTATTTCCGATCGAGTTTATCATCAACTGATCACAATTTAATGTTATTGTGCCCTAATGCCATTATCAAAAGCATTTGTTATGACGATTAAGGGCATCGTTCTTCGTTTGCGAATTTCAAATGGGGAGGGGGAGAGCTTGATGTCATCTAGATTAAAAGTGTGAGTGCTTTATCTCTTTCACACACACACACACACACACACACACACACACACTTTCTATCTCTTTCTCTCTTTCACACACACTCTCTCTCTCTATTTCACTCTAAGTGTTATAAAACTTTCACGTATATCTGCCTTTATACTTGACCCTATTAATGAACACATGATTCACTACAGGACATTTAACATTCAATATTTTTATTCAGTCTTTTTAAATTCATATGTTATATTATATGTACAGGTCACATACAATATGTACAGAAAACAACCTTAAAATAATGTCAATAGCATATAAATAGCATGACTATGCGCGTGTGAGAGTGACTCCGCCATTACTGTAAAAACGTCGCCTTCCTTGAACCCGCTCCTCGAGTTTCCATCCATTCTCATACTGCTTGCCCATGCCAACCAAAAACAGTGTTAAATTCAAATACAGCGGGGGAAAACAGCAACACCGCCTGTACGGCGGTGGGTTAGGCGGTCTCTGTCTCCCGAACGTCATTGAGGTGCGGGAAGGTGCGAGCATTCCCAGTGGTCTTTACTCAGGATTTGGGTTCTGGGGGGTTCTGGGGAACACAGGAACACCACTGCACACAATTAACACTCGGTCCATGTTACATTTCATCTTAAAATTACTTCGCAGACGGCTGATCCTTTGCAGCGGAGCGGCATTTCGCGACGCTCAGCCAGATACGACTGCTGATTTGATTTGTTGAACTAATCAAGCTGTTAACTTTTATCTGTTAGTAACGCGAGAGATTAAGGGGTTGCAGATTGCCTTTATAAACTCTTAATATGCATAATCCCACTCATGGTAGATTGAAAGCGTATAGAGATGACTATTATTACTCCCTCTCACCAAATGAATCTGGTCTTTTTCACGTTATTCACAAGAATATATTTTTTAAAACCTGGGAGTATCTGTATATTATATTTTAAACAACCAGCTGGCCGTCTGTGTGTAATGCAGAAGCCTTATGCAGATCCATTCTCTAATAATATCTGTGGCTTTTCCATCAGTCAGTGCATTGCCCAAAATCTAAATTTGGTAGTACATATGCTGTTAACCCGAACCTGTGTTTTCATCCAAAAGTAGCAGCGGGTGACTTTTGGAAACGGATAAATAAGCCCTTTCCACTGTTTGCATGAAAACAGCTGAATCGAATGGTTAGAAGATTAGAAGCAGGAACTAGATTTAGACCATTCCAGCAGAGATACATACTGAAAAGCCTCAAATCTTACAGGTTTATTTGGTCTCGACATCACCACCCACTGAGCAGACCACCTCCTGCCATTTGGGTTAATTAAGCCTGCCAATTAAGCGCATTACCTGATTAAGTGTGAGGGTAAAACGGAAATGAGGAAGTGCTACAGTATGGCTTTCCTGAAACATGGCTGACCCCCCCCCCCCCGTCATCTTGCCTGATTTATACTACTAAGGGACCACCAGTCCAATGTAAAAGTGGTAGAGACCCTTTTAGTTTTGGAGTCTAGGCTTAACGCAGTGCTAATTATCTACTGCTAATTAATTACTGACAAGCCTGAATGGGCCGAAGGGACTGTTTTACTCCTTACATGATCTTATGTTCTTCTTCTGTTGTTCTTGTACATGGAGGAGCAGCGAGACAATGGACTAAGGGAGGAAGGCGTCTTAAAAACATCTGAATGAAATTGCAGGGCCTTTCTCACAGCAGGGAACAGGAACAACCTCAAAAAAAAAAGACAAAAGAAGTCAGTAGAGGGTTTTTGTGTCTGCATTTTCAGAACGTCCGTTAGAATGCGAGCACGCCTTCATGCATCGCCTACAGATACAGCCGCCCGAAATATGTACATTTTTTTCTTTTTTCAAAACCCTGAGCAAGTGCGTTTGAAAACAAACAAAAAAAACCCTGCAAAAGGCAAAGTCTGAGAGACATCTCGCTCCGGAACTTTCTGGAGACGTATTTATATTTCTTTTGGTTAATAATTCAGGAAGTCATGCAGAATTTCACAGATCCCGGAGACATTGCTCGGGGGTTGGGGGGGAGGGGGTGCTTCGGTTTTCTCAGATGCCAGAGCCTGTCTGGGCGAAAACGCCACCGTCACAGTACTACTACGTTGCCGATGGCAGTGTTTTTTCCCAGCCTGCCTCTGTTGTGAGTGCCTTTGATCTACGGAGTGTCTTAACACACATTGACCTCCAGATTTACATCTTCCTTTTAGGCACACGCTTCCCGCACCATGTGACCAGCCTCTCGCCATTAAAGGAACGGGCCGCGAATAAGCCTCTGGCCAAGTTTTTATAGGTGCCTCTCAATTAGGAAGCAATTACAGCCTGAAATAAAATAAATTGACCTTATGTTCAGCTAATGGTTTTGGTTAAACAGCTATTGCCTGCTACTTAAGATTAAGCAACACGCAGTGTCTTAATGATCACTGCTATTCAGGAGAACCATTGGGTCTGGATGTTTAAGTTGACTCAATTCTGTCAGAAATATATTTTTAAATATACTGGAATATATTTGAATAGAAAATATTTCAAATTGCATCATCGGATTTGCAATATGTGTCACTCTCAATTAAAATACATGAATGATGAAAATGTTATTATTTTTTTGTACATATGATTGGATATTGGCCATAGGGGTGTGGCCAGGGCACAGAGGGCCGCCCTAACCCTCATTCCACTCCTGTTCCCTGTCCTCATTTACATCAGAAAATACAGCCGTCACAGCAAATGGAACATTTTCTTTTGAACGGGAACGTTGGTTTTATGACATTGTTTTTTTTGTTGTATTATTGAGAAGGAGAGTGAGAGGGAGAGGGGGGAGAGGGGGTTCTGTTTAGAGGTCAGGTGTGATCACACGCCAGACTTTAAGCTCTTATTTATAATAGTGTCAGAACACCTGGGCTGTTGTTAGAAACCAGCCTCGTGCCACATAAATACAGGGCTGCGGTTGTAAACCAGGGATGCTCAGCCAAGTCACAGATGGAACAGCGGACATGAGGAGGTACTTAACTCCCCTTAAACGAAAGAGGGACCGGGGGCTCCTTGACTTTGATATACGAGTCAAAGGGCCGCCGAAAGACGAAACCATCCAAAAGAATCACACAGGCCGCCCCGTGCCAGAGCGAGTTAAGATTCTGATCTGGCAGCAGCACTGTCATCAAACTGCGATAGTCTTAACCTTTTGAAGAGTAGCTTTTTATGGAATGTTTTTCCACACTTATAAATTCCAATTCAGTGTTCTAGAACTCCATTGCTTCCAATAGAGGCCTGTCACATAGAACCAGCACTGTAGTTACCAATGGTTACAGGAACGCGCCGCCATGTTGGAGGACCAACCCTAACAGACGCTTAACGTTACCACTGAACTAGTAGTGTTTGCTACTCCATGAAACGAGTTTCATGCTAACGCTACTATGATTGCTGTCCTACAATGACAAACTTCTGCACTATTGATGTTCGAATAAAGCTGGGGAAAGGGGAAAATGTCCTTTTACATGATAATCTGAGTACGTACCATAGTAGCTAAACCACCAGGCAGGGTGAACGAACTAAATTTTACGACCAAAAGAAGAGACTGGTGGTTGAAAGCACTGAGGAGTGAGCTAGATTTAGACAGCAATCAGGCTCGGATCATTACAGCATAGGCTCGGATCATTAATGGCAAATTACGTTTTATGAACAAATTATAAAGTTAGCCAGTTAATATATACATAACTAGCTGGCCTAATGTATATTTATGTGCATTATCTTAATGTTAGAAAGTTAACCTTGAATTAGGTTTAGCTAACGTTAGTAGCTATATCATTTGTATGGACGACTGCTACGCCTGCGAAACATTAACGTTAACATAATGCGATACGTCAAGCATATTGTGAACTGTAAACATTACCTGTGCTGGCCAGGCAGGGTGCGAGCAATATGAGAGAATCCAGAAGAGGGCGAAAAGAAAATGTAACGTAACGATATTAAGCACCAAATAACAATGTATTTGAAAGTAATAATGAAAGTAACGGTAAATGTACTTTATGTGTTGAACTGATTTGCCTTTTATGGTGTCTACAACTGAAGTTTCCGATCGGGAAAATAAAAGTTATTCTATTCTATCCATCGAGCTAAAATATGTTTTATTGCTGAAGTAGGCTACTGTAGCCTACCATTAATACTTTAACATGTAACGTATCACTTTGCTCCCATATGAATTGCACAAGCACTTTACTTACCAAGGTGGTATAATACGAAGCAGGATTACTGAGTTAGTACTGGCTGGATAACTCAATAAAAGCCAGAACAGCTTTTTTTACTTCAGTCCATGCATGTTCCAGATTTGGGAGGGTTCCGGGTTTTACTCAGTAATTAATCCTGCTTCGTACGTATACCCCCCCAATACTTCTTATAATATTTGTTTATGTTGGTATTATTAGAATAGAATAGAATATAATAACCTTTATTTCCCGCTAGGGAACTTCAGTTGTAGCCCCAGCAACAACAAAAAAGACATAGACCGTGGGACCCACAACACACAAACAAACATATCAAACAAAGACATTCAACAGAATCATTACATCAATCAAATGAATTAAGTGAATGAAAGTGCAATACAGCCATGATTAAAAATAGCCCCCGCTGTCCCGAGATGTCCAGTGTCACCAAGCAGTTCAACACACAAACTCCACCTCCACGACTCTTCTCCATACACGCAGCGCTGCGGTCTCTGTACACCGCCGAAACTGAGAAATTGTTTCGTGATGTTGTGCACTGTATATTTTGTATATTGCTGAGCTACCTGTAAGCATTGCGCAAAGCAAATTCCGATGATGGCAATAAAGAAAAATCAAGCAACCTCCTGATTAAATGTGATAGCCTATAAGTTTGGTTTGCATAATATTATGGAACACCGGCATCTGGTCCTCCAAGATGGCGGTTGGCGTAAAACAAAGTGGGCGTGTCTGGCCAAATGGAGGCCTGTCACCTACGTCACAATTTGGCCAGACACGCCCACTTTTTACGCAAACCGCCTTACTGGAAGACCAAATGCTGGTGTTCCATAACGTTATGCAAACCAAACTAATAGGCTATCACATTTAATCGGGAGGTTGCTTAATTTCCCTTTATTGCCATCATCGGAATTTGCTTTAGAGTAAACCCCGGAACCCTCCCAAATCTGGAACATGCATGGGCTGAAGTAGAAAGAGCTGTTCTGTGTTTTATTGAGTTATCCAGCTAGTACTAACTCAGTAATCCTGCTTTGTAGTATACCACCTTGGTAAGTAAAGTGCTTGTGCAGTTAATATGGGAGCAAAGCGATACGTTACATGTTAGGTAGGCTACAGTAGCCTACTTCAGCAATAAAACATTTTAGCTCGATGGATAGAATATAATAACTTTTTTTCCCGATAGGGAACTTCAGTTGTAGACACCATAAAAGGCAAATCAGTTCTACACATAAAGTACATTTACCGTTACTTTAATTATTACTTTCAAATACATTGTTATTTGGTGCTTACTATCGTAACGTTACATTTTATTTTCGCCCTCTTCTGGATTCTCTCATATTGCTCGAACCCTGCCTGGCCAGCACAGGTAGCTAATGTTTACAGTTTATCCAATCTATTTGTGAGACATCGTACAACGTAGCACCCCTAGCAATGTAATAATAGTTCAAATGAACACTGTTTTGATGTTCACAATATGCTTGACGTATCGCATTAGGTTAACATTAATGTTTCGCAGGCGTAGCAGTCATTCACACAAATGATATAGCTACTAACGTTAGCTAAACCAAGCGATTAATTCACTTTTAACTTTCTAACATTAAGATAATGCACATAGATGTACATTAGGCCAGCTAGTTATGTATATATTAACTGGCTAACTTTATAATTTGTTCATAAAGCGTAATTTACCATTAATGATCCGAGCCTATGCTGTCTAAACCCTGCTCACTCCTCACTGCTTTCAACCACCAGTCTCTTCTTTCGGTCGTAAAATTGAGTTCGTTCACCCTGCCTGGTGGTTTAGCTACTATGGTGAGTCCTCAAATTATCATGTAAAAGGACATTTTCGCCTTTTCCCAGTTTTATTCGCACATCAGTACGCAGTGCAGAAGTTCGTCATTGTAGGACAGCAATCATAGTAGCGTTAGCATGAAACTCGTTTCATGGAGTAGCGAACACTACGAGTTCAGTGGTAACGTTAAGCGTCTCTGTTAGGGTTGGACCTCCAACATGGCGGCGCGTCCCTGTAACCATTGGTAACGACAGTTCTAGTTCTATGTGACAGGCCTCCATTGTGACGTAGGTGACAGGCCTCTATTACCAGTAGTGATTGTTACATCAGAATTAGAATGTTCATGTACAAGAACATTCTAAATCAAATATTTATGATTAATGAATGAGAGAAGGGCTGGTTAGGAGACAGCCTGCAGCCAGTCAACCTTTGCCTTGTCTTGACTCACAATATTCAGCTTCTTCTGAACAGGAACTCACAGTAAAAGGCTCAGTGTCAATTCGAACAAAAAAGTGTGCAAGCGTATTCTATCAGACTCGATTTGAACGCTGAACATTGTACTGTGCAGCTTGGCGAGTTTAACTTTTTGTGAAGTAAAAAGCTAACGTGTGTATTTGTTCAATGTCAAAGCTAAGCATACGTGTGGATTGTTGAAGTCAGGCCTACGTGCTCTCTTTCGGTTCTCCTAAGCACAGTCGAGTCCCACCCTTGCCTCAGATAAGAGAATGTTTTTGGGGAGCACCCCGAGTTCGTGTCTCCAGACATTCGGAAAAAGGGGCCCCCGCTGTAGCCCAACTGAAACTGACGGGAGAGGTCACAGCCTTTGTCTGTTGTTTAAAATGGTCATCCCCAGGTTTAATCTGGACATCACTCTCCCTGCACACTCTGCATGCATAACTATGCATTTCGCTGATAAAATTGGTTGAATATATAAATCCGGCGCACAAATTTGAACTAAGGTGTATCAATCAAGAGACAATAAAATTAAATTCTGTTTTAAATGTCATGGGGTTTTAGTCAGTCCAAAGTACACGTGTCTTGTGTGATTCATTTATTGGTCTTAAGTTTGGGCTACAGAATCAATGAACCCTAATAAAAGTAAACCCTGATAATCATTCATTAGGGAAGTGTTTTCAGACCTTTCATAGATTCACAGACAGATATTTGTGGCAAAAAATAGAATTTCAGTACAGCAAAGCAGGGCAAAAGGACAGCGTGGCACTGTCTCTATCAGGCTCAGATCATGCCACAATTAGAATGAAAACGCACTGAAAAGCACATACATCCCATGCAAGGGAACTCTAGCCCTGGGGTGGGTAGGCTGTCACGCAGGCTCATGCTTGTTGCCGAGACGACGGCGGGGTGGCCGTGCGTGACGGAGCGTGTGGGCCAGCTGTGTCGCCAGGGGCGCCGGCAGATGTGGGGCGGCGCAGGCGGTCATGCTCGTTATTCCGCCCGCTGCCTCCCGGAGTGCCGCTATCACGACCAGACACCAGCCAGCTCCACCCGCCCCTCTGCCCCCACCCCCAGGCCTTTCCGCCCCGCCCCTCTGCCCCCACCCCCGGGCCTTTCCGCCCCACCCCTCCAAACTCTCTGTCCTGAAATCCTGACACTATGCCTTTTTAAAATCTCGCTTTCTTAGAGGTGGACATGACCACGTCGTCCTTCTTTTTTTTCATGACGTGATTTTGCAGCTGATGATCATGAATCCTGACCCCCTAAACTGTGGTTAGATTATCCCCCTGTTGGCGCTCTCTCCTGGGCAGCAGGAAGTGGAGAAGAGTGGGGCTTTTCCATTGGATACGGAGCTGGCAGGAGTTAAAGAGGTGGGACTGGAGAGCATCCGGGTTGGCTGTTCCTTGAGGGTGGGGCCCCTCTACCTTTGTTGGTCCAGAGCACTAGTCGGATCCCTGAGCGTGGTTGCCGAGAGTAGTCGCAGCCACCCAGGGGGAGCTCCCAAAGTCGTCAGCACACCGCAGACCCACGACCACAAAGTCCATAAAGAATGGACGAGACCCCCTACCGTACCGTCAAGGACCCTCAGGGTTCCGCGGACCCTCTGTTGAAAACCCAGGCTCTATGCAATTTACGCAACTGTTTACAGTAGATTCCGTGAGGGGTGCCATCCATACCTCTGTTCATGTACATGTGCTTTTTTGTGTGCGCTTGCGTCCGTGGCGTGTTTCGTGTCCTCGCAGAAATTTTACTTACAGTCCTGAACCCCCCTTATCCCCCACCCCATCAAGGTGGCAGGATTTTGTAAAAGGTGCTTTCACGCATATAAATGATGACCGTTAGCGGTGCATGCATTCGCCTGTAGAAATATTGTGTCTGCTTCAAACAGTCATTTCATTTGCCATTTTAATATATTTTTGACTTTTTTTTTTTTTTTTTGCAATCTGTAAAAATTGTATGGCTGTCATAAAATGCATATATAATTTGTGACTTTGCGTGATCAGCAGAGGGAGCATGTGGTATGACTTCAGCTGTCATATATGATATATTCTACAATACATAAAAAAGGGCAATAAAATATATCAAAACCAATTTGGGAACGGAAAATTCCTGAGACGATTGGGGGGTGCAGTTATGGCGTATATACAAGTTTTTCTTCATATCTTTCTTCAGCATTTGTGCTGATAGAAACTCGGTAACCTAGGAAACAAAAAAAGTTTGACGGCGCACAGCGTTCTCTGAATCGCAAGTGTAAGACTGAAACCCAACCTGTTCTATCATTATCTACTCATCATTCAATTCAAGTCATTAACTGACTGTGAGGCTGGAATGCACTGGGCTATTTAAACAGTAGTGACTGTTTTAAGAAAAAGTCTTAACTTTCAGTGAAGTGGGATCATGAATACCCCCTGACGCTGGGAAATATTATCCAAACTCCTTCACTTCATCATCCGTCATTTTTCCCGCAGGTAGAATAGCCACTTTCTCTTGACTTATGCATTTTTAGACTTTGGACTTTTAGTCTAGACTTTTCAACTTATGATTTAGAATTATATTTATTATTATTAATATCATTATCATCATGCTTATTCTTATTATATCACATCATGCACTTAGCTTCACTGCTTTTTTTATGGTTAAAAACCATAAGTAAATAACCCAAAAATGCATGCTATATGCTGGCTTCATGCCTTCCAGAGAGCTTTGTTACCCTCGCCCTCCCCCTGTTTGCTAATTTCATGCCTCTGCAATGTTGTGTTTTTTAACACATTAATCTCCCCATGTTGACCCATCATAACTTACCTTTGTAATGGGTCTTTAATGGTTCAGAGATTCAAACGCAAAGGTCGGGGAATCAGAACAAGTCAGCTCACAACTAAATAAATGGGACCAATAAATGGGAGAGAAAATAATAAAAGAAAAGAAAGAAAAAACAGGAACTAAAATAAACCCACTAAAAAGGGGTGAACTAGTAAACTAGTGAAATACCAACTAAATCTCCCGAGCTCACCTAATGAGCTAGAACGTAAAATCTAGCAAACAAAAGAACACCTTCGGCTACCTTAGCTCAGAGCTGGAAAAGTGTAAAACCAAAACAAATGTACAAAGAAAAACTGTCTCCTAGAGAACAGCAATGGACAAAATAAATAGCGCAGAATGCTAACAGGAGGAAACAATCCTATACCTGACTAAATAGCTAATAGCAAGTCCCTCGTGAACATAAACAAAGTTTAATATCAGGGGGTCGCTAGTACTGTCTGTCTATTACTTGGCTGCAATGTCGAAAAGACAACAAAAC
Source organism: Ilyophis sp. 1 JC-2022 (assembly GCA_022702515.1). Lineage (NCBI taxonomy): Eukaryota > Metazoa > Chordata > Actinopteri > Anguilliformes > Synaphobranchidae > Ilyophis > Ilyophis sp. 1 JC-2022. The sequence continues at coordinate 78,771,359 of CM040402.1, read as the reverse complement.
AACCGGATACCGAAGTGAGGAATGATAATTACTGCAGGTAGAAGCACAGGTGAAAACAATAATGAGGCTGGCAAACCCCGAAATGGAACGTGGAAAAAATACAATTGATTCACAATCGTGAAAGCAGGACGAGAACCGCAAAAAAAAAGAAAATAAACAGCCACAAACCACTACAGGACCCCCTCTCTAAGAGACGACCCCAGATGATCCCTCAGGCCGACTACTGCGGAAATCTCTAATTAAATTAGGATCCAAAATATTTCTGGCCGGAACCCAACACCGCTCCTCTGGACCATACCCCTCCCAGTCAACCAAAAACTGCCACCTCCTACCCACCCATCTCTCCACCAAAATGCGGCGGACAGGGCCTCCATCCATGAACCGAGGAGGAAGAGGGGGTCTCTCAGAAGACAACGGACTGATAAGCAGCGGTTTCAACCGTGAAACATGAAACGTGGGATGAATCCTCATGGAGCGTGGCAACTGAAGACGGACTGTTACTGGGTTTATCCTACGGATAATTTAAAACGGTCCAATGTACCATGGAGCAAGTTTCTGCGACTCAACCCTCAAGGGCAAATCTTGCGACAAGAGCCAGACTCGCTGACCGACCCGATAAGAGGGAGCTGTCTGCACCGAGCGACACCGCCGAACAAAAAAACAAGCCGAGGGAACCTCCACATTCCTCTCCAGTTCAGGGAAGAGTGGAGGAAGGTAACTTACTTGAGCCTCAAAGGGAGATAGGCCAGTGGAGTTATTGCGCAGAGTATTATGTGCATACTCAGCCCAAGGGAGATAACGACTCCACAAATTAGGATTGGCCAAACTCGCGTACATCTTTCTCCATGCCAGGCCACCAGAATCGTCTGGATAAAAAATTCTTAGTACGATGGACACCAGGATGCGCTGCGAACTGAGACGAATGGCCCCACTGTAGGACCCGAGGCCTGACCTCAAGAGGAACAAAAAGGTGACCGACGGGACCCCCACCCGGATCCGGGGTATGCAGCAATGCCTGCTGAACCGCCATCTCAACATCCCACAACACCGGAGCAACTATCTGAGAAAGAGGCTCCAGAAAAGCAGAACCATCCGTTAGCTCAATAACCTGTGACAGAGCATCAGGTTTTCACCTTTTTTAGTACCAGGACAATACGTTAAAAGAAAGTTAAAACGCGTTAAAAAAAACAGTGCCCAACGTGCCTGTCTAGAATTACGTGTTTTGGCCTTTGGACGTACTTCCGATTCCTGTGATTGGTCCATACAGTAAAAGGGTGCTCCACTCCCTCAAGCCAATGATGCCACTCTTCTAGAGCCAATTTGACTGCTAGTAATTCTCGATCACCTACATCATAATTCCTGTCGGTCCCGGGGTAAGGGCATGAGAGAAATATGCACACGGATGCATTTTACGGTCAATAGGTGAATGCAGAGACTAAATGGCGCCTACGCCCTACTCGGAAACATCAACCTCAACCACAAAAGAGAGGGAGTGATTGGGCGTGACGAGAATGGGCTCAGAACTGAACCTCTTCAAGTTCATCTAATGCAGAATCGGCCCTCTGATTCCACACAAATTGCGTAGCCGATGTTTTCTTGGTAAGGGCAGTAATGAGTGCGGCGAGCGCACTAAAATTGCGAATAAAACGGCTATAAAAATTTGCGAACCCAAGAAAACGCAGGACCCGCTTCACAGAATTGGGAGTAGGCCAATTAAGTACAGCAGAGACTTTCTCGGGATCCATAGAGACCTTGTTATCGGTATGTTCGATATAAATTGGTCACCAGGGCAAGATATTTGGCCAATATTCTGAAATGACTACACATTAACCCTGGCTAAATGCTACACTATGCTAACTGGAACTCCATTTGAGTATAACATCTTGTCACTTCATGCAGTCCAGTGTCCTCATCTATAATAAGGGAAACCCATCTACAGCACAATTTGTTCACCACACACCAGCCTGATGCACTAGCTGCTCTGCCCAGCTCTACACTGATGTGTGTAAAAAAAAAAAAAGTCAAAGAAATAAGGCTCTGTTTTGAACATACATATTTTTTTGATAGCACTTTCTATGAATGATCCTTTGTGAGTGATATATAACGCCTTCATGAACAACAAAAGCCGAGGTGAAAGCGTGCAGCTGTTGATTTGTGATTGGCTCCCCGGGTAAACAATTTGATTTAGGAAAAGGCCATTTTGGGACCAGCCCCTTTCTTCTAATAACCCTCCCCCTCCCCAGGCGATGAATATGCATCAGGCTATGTTTTGGAGGCCTCAGAGCTGAGCAGTGTCAAGGCTCCTTTTATTTATTCCTTCATTTCCTTTATGGATGTCACTTACTCTCCCTCCAATCAAATAAATGTGCAACGCATGAGAGGTTTTTATCAGCTGAAAATAGCAGTCAGGGGGCAGTTTGTTTAGGTGTCATGATCATTCTGTTTTTCTTTTTTTGTCATTTTGATTTGGTGGAGGTTTTGGGGTGTGTAATGGAAATTGGGGGTAGAGGGCGGGTGGGGTTGGGGGAGGGGGGGGGGGTTGTTGGGTGGCATGTTTTTGTTCTTTCTCAGTTGGGGAAAGTCCTCTCCTCTTCCTGCCCCCCTCCCCCACCCTAAAGCTCGTCTCATGCGGTCTGCTTGATGTCAGCTGGATGTCACTGACAGCTCCAGCAGGCCTGGTTCCGAGCCTCCGAACTGCACAATGTGCGTCAAAACAAGACACGCTGTTCCTGAAATGAAACCAGGCGCGGTTCTCTCTTTTCTCCCCTCTCTTTCTCTTGTCTTTCTCCTCTCTCTCGCTTTTTCAGTACTGAGCTGATAGGACCCTTCCCGGGCGCAGGGAGAGCGTGTGCCTGCGCCATGCCAAGAGACGCCCATGCAGGCGCATGCACTTTGGCCCCACAAGGGTTCACCGTCCTAAGGGACGTTCACCAATCCACCACTCAAATAGAGAAGCTGCTTGGGTAAAAATTGGTGTTCGACATGGCGATGAGCACGCACACGCTCGCACACACAATACACGCTCGCACACACACACACACACACACACACACACAATACACGCTCTCACACACATGCATACACTCGCTCACAGACACACACACACACACACACACACTCACACTCACACACATATATACATACATGAATGGTTTTGTCCGGTTTTGTGATCATTTTCACAGAGGCAACGCTTATCCTAAGGTGTGTGCATGTCTAAGGATGGAGGCATTCAAAACTTCAAACAGTCCAGACACACACACACACGCACACACACAGACATACACGCACACACACATATGCACGTATGCACATACCATTTCAACACCAAAGAGACACTTTTCTGGTCTGGTCTCGTGGTAAAAGGTTGTTGTGCTTTTGGGTCTCTCCTGTTTCCATGTACAGTTGCTTATTGCAGGAACGGTGAAACATTTTTCCATGTTTATTTATTTATTTATTTTACTGATGTTTTTATTGCTGGGACTTAAAGAGCCTCTCCCAGTGCAGTGCCCCTTCTCTTTCTGGGTTCTACATGTACTTTTATAAACAATAATTATTTTCCTCTTTAATACATGCTGATTAAAATACATGACATGGATGCAAATAAATAAATAAACCAGAGGGCGAATCCTTTTTTAAAAAAAAACAAAATTACACGTCATGACACAATTGGGAGACAATCTGTCCATTCTGTTAATAGTGCTTCATAAACATGCCTTTTTCAAAACGCCTTTACAAAATCACATCATTTCAGAATAAAAACTCATTTCATTTCCGTCAGGGAACAAAAAAAGCTTTGACAAACAAATACATTTACACTCGTAATCCCGCATATCACCCCCCCTCCCCCCAACATCCAAACCCCCATAACCCTACCCCATCCCTCACCCAAGAAGATAAATAAATCTAACTTCATATATTTATGAGCTAAGGTAGTAAATGATATACGGTAACTTAAGTGGATGGCACCAACTCTGTCACAAAAAGGAACAAATGAAGTTTTAGGTGATATTGTAATAAAAAGTAAATTAAATAGTTCCTCTCTTGCGGTGTAAGGGAAAAAAAGAGTGGGATGGAGATCGCATACAGAAGAGTGAGATATAGTGAGAAAAACAGCGAGAGAGAGGGACAGGGAGAGATAGACAGAGAAGAAGAGAAGGATGGAGAAAAATGGCAAGAAGCGATAACTGTATCAGGAGAGAGAGAAGGGGTTTGTTGGGGGCACAGTTTGTGCAGAGGTATAGTTTTTTGTTGGTTGTTTTTTTGCCATTTATCTGGATTTCTCTGTCGTTTCATGTTGAAATGGAGGGATGATGGGGGAAAACAAAGTCTGCTGTTAGTCCAGGCCTAAAAGCGCAGGCCGCAGAGAGAGAAAACAGAAAAAAAGAGAGTGAAATTAATCCTTGCATTGTTCCATGTGAATTGGACCCGTGTGAAGGGGGACCCTTGCTCTTGAAGAAATCCAGGACTTCTCTTTCCACTCCAGAAAAAGTCCCGCACTTCTCAGTCTGTCCTAAATGCGCTTTGATTCGAGAATGAAAACAATGATTCTTTTAATTTTTTTGCATTTTCTTTCAAAGGCCAGGGCAAGAGAGGTTTAAACTCTTCTTTACCCATTGGGCTTCGCTTAGTGACACTCACTACGCGCCGTCTGGTGCTGTCCAATCAGCTTCCTGTTTTGGCTCTCCTTTTCTCTCTGGATGCTGTTTGAGGCAGATGTCCTGCCAGGAAAAGGGCACTGAAAACTTTTTTGACCTGAAATACCAAAAACCGGCACCGTTCCCCATTTAAGGGTTTGCACGACCCTTAAATGTGAATTGTAAAAAAATTGGCCCATTATTTGATTTCCACAAAGTCTCTCGGGCGCCTTCACTCAAGTGTCATAGCCGGGAGGAATGGGACACCGAACCGAGAAGGAAAGAAAGTGGAAGAAGCCAAAGCCCTGGCCCTCATCCCGTCTGGCGCAGGACCCAAATCAAACCCGGCCCCCCTGTGCCCTCTCCTGCCCCCCTCATCCCTCCCCCCAGCCCCTCACCGAGCGAATCTGCGATCAAACGTAGGCGGATTCGCTGGACTGGGTCCTGCCCAAGTTGGGGGCCTGCGAAAGGTGTGAGATGTCCTTCTTGCGCACCTCGTAGATGGATTTCCGCCGCGCCTGCACCCCGCGGATGGCCGTCTTGATCTTGCGCCAGCCCAGGTGGTTGAGCTCGGCCAGGTTGAGCAGCACGCAGATCCCGCTGACGGCGAACATGAAGACCAGGAACACGGTCTTCTCGGTGGGCCGCGACACGTAGCACTCCACCTCCTTGACGCAGGGGTAGCGGTCGCACTCGAAGATGCTCGGCACGTTGAAGCCATATAGGAAGTACTGGCCCACCAGGAAGCCGATTTCCAGCGCGTTGCGGAACACCACCTGGATGATGTAGAAGCGCGAGATGCCCTCCTGCCGACGCACCTTGGAGCTCTTGGAGTTGGAGCTCTGAGTCAGCCCCCAGGGGGCATTGGGAATCTCCTTCACCTCCAGGCAGTCGGACTCCTCCTTGGCCGTGCCGTCGGGGTTCTGCACCAGGATGCCGTTGATGTTGCGCAGCTTGCGGGTCAGGTCGCCGCGCCCGTAGTCCTTCTCCAGCAGCGGGTACAGGAAGGAGTAGCGGCGGTCGCGCTGCTTGGCCGACTGGTGCACGGAGTAGGTGATGAAGCAAAGGCTGGGCGTGCACACCAGGATGATCTGGAAGACCCAGTAGCGGATGTGGGAGATGGGGAAGGCCTTGTCGTAGCAGGCCTGGTTGCAGCCCGGCTGCAGGGTGTTACAGATGAACATGGTCTGCTCGTCCTCGTACACCGTCTCGCCCACGATGGCCACGATCAGGATGCGGAAGATCACCACCACCGTCAGCAGGATCCTGGAGGCGGGGGGAGAACGAGCGGGAGCGAGGGAGGTGGGCAGGTGAGGGTTGATCAGATGCAGGGAGAACAGATTCAGTACAGGAGGGGGGAGGGGGGGTCGAGAGAAGAGTAAAAACATCATGATTTGGTTCCATCTGTAAAATACAGGGTTGGGTTAAAGGGCATGTGTAAATACAGTGGTACATAACCACTGAATTACACCCCTGGTGTACAAACTACACAGAAACTGAATTACAACTAATGTACACAACAACGGAGCTGTTTTTTACACTTTGTGTATGCAATTACTGAATTACACCTTGTTTAAACAACTACTTAATTGCACCTCATGTATACAACCAGCGAATTACACCTCATGTATACAACCAGTGAATTACACCTCGTGCAAACAAATACTGAAGTACACCCCCCTTGTGTACACAACCACTGATGTGTTTAAAATGTATGAATGTGCCAATCAAATTAGATATTCAGCTGTGTTTTTCAAGCCACTTCAAACATTTGGAGTAGAATTAGGGTTAATATTAGAGATGTCATAACCTCACTGCTTGTGAAAAGTAGCTCCTTTCTATCTATTTTTGTCACCTTTTAATTCCGTCCACCCACTCGACTTGGAAAGCCATCCTCTCAATCGATGCTAAGGTAATTTTTTTCTTCTGTAATCAAGTTTCTCACATCCTCTCCTTTTCTTCCTTCCCATAGCAACAGATGAGAGTGCATGCCCTGTCAGTGTGTGTGTGTGTGTGTGTGTGTGTGTGTGTGTGTGCCTGTGTGTGAATGTGTGTAAGCATGAGTGTGTATACATGTGTGTGTGTGTGTGTCTGTGTGTGTGCCTGCGTGTGAGTGTGTATACATGTGTGTGTGTACGTGTGTGTTTGTGTGTATGTATACGTGTGTGTGTGTGTGAGTGTTAGTGTATGTAATTCACAGCTTTGGAAATGGTGTTGGTGGGCAGGGTCCTGGTGTAGGATGTTGTGCGCTGAGCTACACTGTTAGATTATTCACAAACACATTGAATACACAATATACACATGTATGTACACAATATGCACACACATGGAATACACACACAAGTGCATACTGTTTGTAAGTACGCACTCAATATAAGCAGACACACATGCATAGGATACGCACTTACTACCAAGCATACATGTATCCACACAGTACATACAACAGGCCAGTCATTTATTCACATACAGTAAATAACCAAAGTACCTGTTTTCGCCTAAATTTAAAGACTTTTTTTTTTTCTTTCCCCCCTAAATATCTTCAGGTCATTCGTTCCTCATTAACACCCTGTGGCTAAGTACTGTATCTACCACTGTCAGTAACACTGACGCCCTAATCTCTATTTAGCAGATGTTTGGTTAGACTCAGACTTTTGACATAGGCCTACCTTTGATTCCACTCTTATGTATTTTTTAGGCTGTGAGATATCTTTTCTATATCTGCCTCTCTGATTTCTACCTGTCTGAATAAAGCATGAGGACGAACTGTCCACTCTCCTTTTGGAAATATATAACTTTCAATCTGGTGCCAGCCTCACCTACAAACTGCAAATGAATGTTATCTAAAGGCTCCATGCAAAATACCGATTCAATCATTTTTTTAGATTACAAGGTGGATTAATGGTTTGAATTAGTTTTATATTAAACCAGCTGTTTGCTGCAGTGTGTCCTTTCATAAATTAAAAAGAAAATTTATGGTTTCACCTTTGTCGGCAATGGTATGACCACGATAATATTTGGATCTTACCATTTTACTGTTTATTATAACACTGCAATCTCTTCCATTGTGGATAATGCATACTGTGAAATAAATTTCACTGCAAAAGGTGCAACGCTTGAAATTTAATTCGATTGGCTAAGATGGAATCCGCCAATCGGAGCAGCTTTATCTGTGTGCAGCTGCTGGGTCAGAGGTCGCATTTAATCTGAGGGAAGGTCAGTGCCAATTCCCATAAACCTCAAATCCCCCATGCTTATTGGGACAAAAATGTATTTGTTCATAACATATCGCTAAATTCCTCATCCACCAATAGCAACACGACCAGAGATGGTACACGACCAAAGTGCTTTGATTCGGCTCTGTAAATTCACATGTTGGGATAACTATCGTGAGGAATTGCATTCAAAATGTTGTAGAAATAAAGTGTTGGTGCGAAAAGCTTTAATCTGTCAAAGCGGTCAATGAAAACCCACGGGTTAACTTGGAAAATGTCATATTAAGAGAAATTTGTTCCAGGGATATAAAAGTACACAAAACATGCAGTAGTCAGATTTTCCTTAAATAAAAAAAATGCCAATGTACAAAACTATGAGAAAAGAAAATCCCATCAAATAGAATGAATTATATAATGGCTTCCACACGCAACCCCAAACCTTAATCTGCACTAGGGCAATGAAGCCATTCTTGCATTATTATTATTTTAATCTAAAGCTATTGGATGGCATTATCTGTGCCCACACTCCCAACCATTTCTGTACATTTTTCTCTCTCTTTCAGTCTTTTGACATCTCTCTATTTTCCCCCAGCTCAAACCTTCTCTCTCTCCCTCCCACTCTCACTTGCTTTCTCTCTCTCTCACTCCCTCTCTCTGTCTTTCTCTCCCTCCAACTCTCACTTGCTCTCTCTCCCTCACTACCTCTCTCTCTCACACTTTCTCTCTTTCTCACTCTCTCTCTCCCTCTCCCTCCCTCCCTCTCTATCTCTCTCTCTCTCCCCATCTGGCAGCACAACAGAATGAAGTCCAAATAAAGAGATTACTTTTTTTGTGCCGGTTTTGTCACAACCTGTACTGGGAGAACATGTTCAACATTAAATAAATCGCCTTTTCAGAATCGAACAAAACGCCACAGATGCTGGCTAAGTGACAATCTCAACCTAACTAGCTCTGCGCTGTTCGAACACAAACAGCCTATGTTTGCTTCTCGCAAATTGACAAAGATCCACCACAATTTGTGGAAAATATATGTCCCGACCTGTAGAAGCCACCAGTATTACGAACAAAGCTCTTGGTGGTTTGAGAATGAATGGGACAAATTTATTTTCATCATCTTAAAAAAAGCAGTCAGTGAGAGCCTTCAAAGTCTTCTGAAATGAATGGCCTGTTTAAATTGCAGGGAGACGAGCCCTCATTTCACTTATGTGGAATGTAACATAACAATAATGTACTGCCTATAGTTAAATATCGATTAAAACCACATAAATGCTAATCAGAAAATAAAGCACCACTATGTTGCCACCAGTCGCACGATTAATGTCACTGTTTATGTTCGGCACATAATGGCTGCATCATGTATTCATGGGTGCAATTCTGTAACCAACCCCCTGTAAGGCAAAGTGTCAATCCAAAGAGACTTTGTGTGTCTTACCCCCCCCACACACACACACCCCTTCTGCCTTACTCCGTTTCCCTCACACCCATTTCCACTGCCAGTTACCATGGCAACCGCATCCTTAAGCATCCGTGCACAGCGGTTCAGAGGAAGGGGGGAGGAGAGAGTGAAAGAGAGAGAGAGTGAGAGGGAGAGAGGCAGAGAGAAAGATAGAGGGAGGCATATTTATGCATGATATTTACGAGGTCTTGCTGTGTGCTTTTGACGTGTGACCATTTAAACATGAGAAGTCCTCCACACCACACAAATACATTTATATGTATAGATAAAGGACATGAGGCAGAGTGGGGCACCAGTAGCCTCTGTGTTTTTTAGTCATCAGCAAAGCCAGCAGTCGAACTTGGCCTGGACTGGCCTGTGCCGCTTGCATGAGCAACCTCAAAGGACAGTCAGATCACTGCTGGAAGGGGTGCTGCTTTAAATCCACGGGCTCCCAGTGCCCGCTGATCTAAACTGAGCCGTCTATCAGACAACACATCAAGCCGAGTGCCTGCTTCCCCGCGCTATTTCAGAATCCATTGGCACTCATTAGAGCGAATGTGCGTTCATTCTACCGCAGGGCACCGTTCCAGAATCCCAGGCGGAGTCTCTTAGCCTCTTAGCTGCCTAAACGTCTCCATAGTGGGGACGCCTGTGCCGTTTTAGCCTCTGTAGGTGGGGAGTGTCATAACTGTGAAGTGGCTTCTGCTTCATTGATACGGGATCCAGGCAGTGCGATCAAAAATGGTGAGTTACCCCCCAGCCTCTGCAAAGCGAGAAGCCTCCTCAGACCCGGCCGATAAAAAGTTTAAGTATTAAATTGTTTTTGATGTAATACAGGTTTCTTCGATAGCAAAAACATATTGCAATGTAAATATTTTCAAAAATATTATAAAAAATATTTATGTCCCTTGTAGTGTAGGTTTCAGAACAGTAGAATATATTGTTCTTGAGATTAAGACCAGAGACTCATGCACCTCCGTCTCCCTCCTATTGGGAGGGGGACGGAGTTGGGATGATTCCAAGGGACCTGACTGACAGGGGCCCTGGATCCCAGGTGGGTCCCCTGTTGCTGGGCCCTAGGAGGCCATAGAAAACAAGTTCATAAATCCTTAGAATAGAGCGAGGGAAAAAGATATTGAAGAGAGAGACAAAGGATGACAGAGGGGAAGAGGAAAAGAGGAAGGAGAGGGCAGGAGAAGAGGATGAAGCAGAAAGAGAGTGACACGAGGAGGAGATGATAGAGGAGAGAGGAGAGATTGTGAGCTATTGGTTTTAATGTGCGTAGCAGGATGCAGGAGGTTCTGCACCAACAAAAGCTGGGCCTGGTGTGTGTGTGTGTGTGTGCGTGTGTGTGTGTGTGCGTGCGTGTGTGTTTGTGTGTGTGTGTGAAAAAAACACGTACATAACAGACACACGCATATACACAAAAACACACGCACACACACAAAGAAAAATAGACACACACAAAGACAAACACGCGCACACAGACACAATCAGCTCTGTTTTCCCCCCCTTTTCCTGTCTGTGTTTGTTGGCCCTTGTGTGTGAGATGGGTTCGTGTTGCTTAGCTTTCTCTCCCAGCGCCGCCCATCACGCGAGGCAGGCGCATTGTCAGTGACATCGCTCTTTGTGTCACAGCAGGAGGCAGTGGAGGCAATTCCGAGGCCACCTCTTTTTCTCTGATCTCCAGCGGCAGCACTCTTCAGTCAAATCTACATGTAGCTCCCATCTGATGAGAAGTGTGCCTTATTTTAGGCCTGTATGTGTGTGGATGGGGTGGATGAGAGGGGGGGGGGCGGTATGTTTGTGTGTGCGTGTGCGTGTGCATGTGTGTGTATTCTACCTGTGTTTTTACAGATTGTGTTCTGCATATACCGTATGTTTGTCTATGAATGTGTGGTTTTGTGTACATGAGTGACTACCTGTGTGTGTTTAAGGGTGTGCACACACTCGTGAGTGTGTGTGTGTGTCTGGTGTTAGACGACGGTCCACATCGCTGTCTCCATTTCTCTCTCTTACGTAAGACACTAAACTGAACGTGTCTTTATCCCATTTGTGTTCTCAGCTTGTTGCACTGATGTCCATGCATGCTCTTACTGGAGAACCTAAACCTGTTAACTCTCCCAGCCAACTAGCAGACTGCAACCACTCCACTTTATGCTAATGCGCTGCAGGTGCTTACGTGGATTCACATATACATAGTTTAGACTAAAAAGCGAAGATTACGCTATGCTTAATGCACATATACAGTATCTGCCTCTTCAGCCCGTAAACCCAACTGAACTGTGCACAGACATGCTGTGCTTGACTTTGTGGCTTTTGGTGGGCACGATGGAGCTGGGCAGAAATGGGACAGAGAGAGAGGCGTAATCCAGATTAATTCAGATTTTCTGGTCCCACCCCCTGCTGAAACCTGCACTGAAAGATCCCGCTGAAAAGGCGCATGGGGGAGGAGCCGCTGCGCTCCTGCCGTACCCCAACACGGGCACGGTCCCGTGTAGTCACACACTCACTACCCAACACAACAAACACCCCCACACACAGACACAGACACAGACACTGAATTGCTCCAAGCCATTCATAAAATGGTCCCCTTTATCATATGCCATCATTTCCACAACTATTGTTATGAAATATCAAAGAATTGCCTGACTGATCAACAAAGATTCAACGTCGCACTATAATTTGAGAGCGATCTCCTAAAATTGCTTCATTTTGATTTTATTGCACGTTGACAAGTTTGAACATGTTTTGTGCGTGTGTTACGTATGAGTGCAAGCCTGTGTGTGCCGCTTTTACTGCATGTACATACTCGTGTGAACATCGGAAGTGTGCAATGCCAGGATTGTGGTTTGTACCAGCATTAATCTCTGCCACATGATTCTCCAGAGCAATCCGCTGGGCGCTGGCCCTGCTCGTTCCAGGAGCAGGCTTTCAGGCAGCGCAACAGTGTGCACTGAGCAGGGTTCCGCGGATCTCTGTGGAAATCATAGCCGCAAAACAGACCTACTCCTCTCTCTGGATCATCGGCCACGCGTGTGATTGCATGTCGCGTAAGGTTGAATTGATTCTTACACAATATGTGTTTGGCAGCAGGTGACAGTGTGTATGTAAATTGATAAATCACGCATGCCAGCACTGAAAGCAGCTGTGTGTGTGTGTGCATGCAGACATGTGTGTGTGTGTTTGTCTACTGTGATATCATAGCGTACAGTCATAATAATATTCTCATGGTACATTGTGGATATGAGTGTTTCAATGCTGAGTGGAACAGTGAAAATGTAATATGCTATGTAGATAATATATTTGTCATGCTGCCACAATGCCAGCATACATTTATGGTCTGACTGTGGCTTGTTGAGTGTCTTGGGGATTGTGTGTTTCTGGTTGTGTGTTTGTGTGCGTCTTAGAGACTGTGTGTGTGGGTGTGAGAACGTGCGTGTGTCCTTGGTGACTAATCAAATTACTAGAATACAGATGATTGGCTAGTTGCCCGAATGGCTGACGATTGCTACACATGTGACGTATGAGCCCACTGAAACCTTATACGCATGCACACACGCACACATGTGCATGCACGCACAGAAGCCGCAGCTACACACATAGAAACCAGTCATGCACACATGCACCAGAGCCATAGTCATACGCGCACACAAACACACTGAGACCACACATACCCACACACACACAAACACCTGCACCCCACCTAAAGTTCATACAAGGACACCACATAATAGCATGCGTTTGTTCAACGGTGCGTTTGGCCGGTTTAAAAAATCCTGTTTTAAATTGCGTGTGAACACAGAGTGGTCATGACAGAGTCCATTATACACAGTGTAACAGAACATGGCGCACGGGTATGACATGCATGCGTTAGCCACCTTCATCTGCTCCATGCTAGGAGTGCAGGTCCTACAGGGATTTGGGGCAGGCAGAACAATGTTACACCTCTGTTGGTACCATGGTCCGTGCTGTATGGAGCGCTGGGGTCTTTTTGGCTCTTAGCAGAGGCTGTGCACCATCCAGCCGTGGCCAGAGATGGAGAAGGACAGCCGACACACGGCTGCTACGGCCCCAGCTGCTACATGACTGACACGCTTCTTGTGTTTATCCCACGGGTGTCAAACTCCAGTCCTGTAGGGTCACAGTGTCTGCAGGTGTTTGTGGTTTCTTTTCAATCAGCAGCCAATTAAAGCATTGGACACAAGGTGTGTGGACTTTTAGCCAATCAATGACTTAGATTAATCACTGGTGCTGAAAAACAACAAATCCCAGCAGACACTGCGGCTCTCCAGGACCGGAGTTTGACACCCCGGTTTATCCCCTTCATGTAACACTATATCATCACACTGTTTATTTCGCTCATGTAGTATATCATATCAGTGTGTCATTTATTTGATCTCTGTGCATCTCGCTGTGATGAGGCTTATTAGCTGCTGGGGCCCCAGGATGGGTTGGGGCCCAGCGTTCCTGGATACGGGCACAGCCTGCTGCCACAGGGTGAGGATCCGAGACACTCTCTCTTTCTCTGCCTCTCTCTCTCTCTCTCCTGCAGAAGGTTACACTAATGAGGGTATTTTTTACACTGGTATTTATGGCTACCGATCATTAGCACACGACTGCAGATATACCCACGCGTGTTACGGTATTGGCGTGAGCAGGTGTGCGTGTTTCTGCATGTGTGTGCATGCTGAGTGTGTGTGCTGTGTGCATCGTTTCTGTGTGTATAAGTATGCATCTATAGTTCATTATCATGACCGTCCAAGTGTTTGCAAGAGTTACCGTACATCTGTACTTATATCTGTACTGTACATATCTTTCGATTTGCACAAATCTCCCGTGCCCAGCGGAAGAGTTTTGAAATGTGAAGTTTGCTTTTTTTGTTTTTCTTGCTGTTCGAGCACCTTCTCTACGCTTGTTGTTGTGTGTGTTCATTAAATATTCAATCTTTCCATAACAGCAGATTATAATGTAAGAACCAAGTTGCCTTTCTCTCCCTCAGCCCACCCATCCTGTCTCTCTCTCTTCCCCCTCTCCCACATGTGAGAGACCATGTTGTTGAGGTTGCATTCCTGATGCCAAATCCGAGGTGGTACAAGGTTTTCAAAATTATTTTGCAATTCCAATCTCTCTTTTTTGCTCTTTCCGGCAAATCTTTTCAATTCAATTACATTTTTCAATTAAATTTGCATGAAATAATATCGCAGTAAATATTGCCAGAGCATTATATAGTAAGATGAAAAAATTATATAAAAACGAATTATTACATTTTATACAATTGAATGATTAAAACTATTAATAATATTAATATGACTAACTACCTATTTAGGGCCAATTATATAGTACGTACTTCCTGTTTATTTTTTATTTTCTATTTGGTTATTTGCTATTTTATAGCTTAGAAGGCATAGCCGACTGTATTCTATGTTCATTACTAGGGATAGCTCCTATGTTGTGTTTCATTGGATTTGCTTTGTAGTTGTGTCAATGACCTTCAATATGCACTTATTGTACATCGCTTTGGATAAAAGCGTCTGCCAAATAACTGTAATGTAATGTAATGTAATATTATTGTTTCTTGGGTTGAACCTTTTTATCTGTACAGTAGTGATATTATTGCAGGGTGTTTTCTCACTGTCCCTCAGGTTGTGACAGGGTGAAACATATTGTGCTGCGATTGGGGCTGTTGACCCTTCTCCCAGGAAGATTTGCCTCACTGTCCCTCAGGTTGTGACAGGGTGAAACATATTGTGCTGCGATTGGGGCTGTTGACCCTTCTCCCAGGAAGATTTGCCTCACTGTCCCTCAGGTTGTGATAGGGTGAAACATATTGTGCTGCGATTGGGGCTGTTGACCCTTCTCCCAGGAAGATTTGCAGCTTTTCCAGATTTGTTAAGGAAGAAAATGTATTTATATATTTAGAAAATTTGGTGAAATATGTTTTTCTGATTTCACAATATTTCTCACAGTATATGAGCAAGTGTTATCTTTTCTTTTGTAAATCTTTTCTTTCTTGCTTATTGTACCTCCTCATTCACCTCCTGCTCTCTCCGCCCTCTCTCTCTCTTTCTTCTCCCTCTCCTACCATCTCTCTCTCTCTCTCCTCCCTCTCCGACTCTTTTTCCTCCCTCTCTCCTTCTCTGACCACCTCTCTCTCTCCCTCCTACCCTCTCCCTCCCTCTCTCGCTCCTCCTTCTCTCTCTTCCCTCTCTCTCTCCCTCTCCGGCCCTCTCTCTCTCTCTTCTCTCTCCTCCCTCACCCTCTCACACTTTACAGTGTTACAGGCTGATTGCGCCTCAGACAGCTTGGTTGCAGCATCTCCGCTGGGAGAAGAGGAAGCATCTCCACCTGCAGGGTTTCAGCTGCACGGCACACTTCATCCATTCACTGCTCGTTGTGTGTGTGCGCGTGTGTGTGTGTGTGTGCGTGTGCGTGTGTGTGTTTGTGAGTGAACGCGAGAGCAAGAGAGAGAGAGAGAGACAGTGAGAGAGAGTGAGAAAGAGAGAGGGAGGGCAAGAAGAAGAGATGAATAGAAGAGTAATGGAGCTGACGGAATCTGTGACGTTACTGAGCCACACTCACAGAAAGTGTTAATGACACCTGATTCACTGCTGATCTCACCATCTCTCCGAGGTAACAGACTCGACGCACGTGTGCGTGTGTGTCATCTCAGTACCTGCCAAAATTAGCCAATAACCGCCTCACACCTCCCAAAATGACAGATTCCTCCTATTAAAACACCTTTTTAAATTATCATGTCGATAAATAAGTTAATGTCCCAACTGTGATGTCTTCGCATCATTCAACTTTTTTTTATCGAATCTGGACTGAATGGGAGAGATAAGCCACATCACAAACACAAAGGTTTCCATAGGTCATAAATCCATCACTAAGATCCTTTCCCTTGGGTTA
This sequence comes from Ilyophis sp. 1 JC-2022, assembly GCA_022702515.1. NCBI lineage: Eukaryota > Metazoa > Chordata > Actinopteri > Anguilliformes > Synaphobranchidae > Ilyophis > Ilyophis sp. 1 JC-2022. Next base: position 78,755,163 of record CM040402.1, on the reverse strand, counting down.
GCCAGCCTAGCCCCATGCTAATTAGATTCCTTTTTAACCTGTTTAAGCCGAGCCGCCCCCCTCAACGTTCACACCAGGTCACACTGTCTGAAATGTGCTGCCGCATAGCGAACCGTCTCTTTCTCTTCCCTGTCTCATGTAGGGGTTCGGATCACCTCAGGTTCCTCTGGCGAATGATGTAAACTTTAGGCTTCGGGGCATTATAGTCAATCTTCTGTTTGCATTCCTGTTTGTGTTTTCCCTCTGATTTCAAGAGGAACAACGGCGGCACGTGAATAAACAGGCAAGCTACTAAAGCACACAGTTCAAAAGCTAATATTCTGTCAGCAAACTGGACTCTGTTGTACTCAGAAGGCCTGCTCATCTAAGGGAAAAGAAATGGATCCACCTCATTCGTCCTCAAACCGACACTACCCCGCCCCCTCGGCTCCACACAGATGGACACAGCCAGCTTGGAGGAGGCCTTCTTTCTGGCCCTTTGTAACAAAGGGCATCAGGGGCATACAAAATTCCTCTGAGTATAATGGAAGTTGAAGTCGAGAACTTGCGACTTTGTAGTGTTTTTGACAAGTCCCGGACTCCATTTCTCATCAGCCCCTGTGGCACGGTATACCCTAGAGGTGCTTGTGCAAGTGAATGCTCTTAGCCTGACATCAGGGCCTCTCCGTTGTTGTTCAAACTCTTCGTCCCTCCCAGCGGAAATCTACGGCCCTATACCCACCCCCCTCTCTCCTACGGCAATGACCCCCGTGTTCTCGCTCATCCTCGTTACAAAGTGGATTTGCTCTTCAAGTTTATCTTCACTGACCCTTAAGGGACCATAGAGAAAGTGGCTAATAACAGCTGAGGTTGTTTTTTTATCTGGTTTTTCATACTCTCAAGAAGAAATGGCTGGTTTGAGAACAACATGTAATTGTAAGGGCATCTTTCTGTCTTAGATCATATCACCCCATTGCCTCCGCTGCTATCACTCTTGGTGAGTGCTGCTAACTTAGCAATATTGTGCCTCCTCTCCACTGTAACTGCTTCCTATAAAATGGACCCCTGTGACATTTCATTTGGTAGAGAGTGGGTGTTATATCAAATACAATTTGATTGATGGACTAGTTGATGACCGGGTCCCCTAAACGCGTTGTATGTGTGCAGACAAGCATGTTTGGAATCTAGTGCATTCCCTCTGCAGAAGGAGAGAGGAATTCTGGAATATATCCCAAATTTAGCTCTCACCGCCATTGGCCGATGTGAAGGCTTTTGGCTGCTGGGTCCCACACAGCCTGTGTGGTGCTGGTCTGCCCTGTAAGCCAGAAACTCGGAGGGGGGGAGGGGGTCTAATTTTAGCCCAGTTATTTTGGAGTGTGTAGGGAGGGAGGGGGGCAGAGTGGCGCTGGCGCTAAGGTGGAGAGATGAGCGTACAGGCGAGATACGGCACGTTGCACACGCACGTACACACACACACACACATACACATCCACATACATATGCATACTTGCACAAAGATATACCCTCACATATCTATTCACACACACTTACACACACACATGCACACGCATACTTGCTTGCTTGCTTATGGCAGTCCCTCGAAACGTAGATGACGTTGCTTCGTATTATATACGTATGGTGAAACTCTGGCTGGTTTATGGCTTACGTCCATTTGCGGCGGTGCCACTGTACATGCACACATATGCAAACCTACACACCCACATGCACACACAAAACGTATTCAAACATAATCACATGCACACCTGCACATATACAAACATAAACACACCTACCCACACACCTAAACTCTGCAGATTAAACACAGAGCTTAAGCAGGCAAATGGACACACTATATATTACAGTCATTTAGCAGACGCTTTAATCCAAAGCGGCATACAGTAAGTGCATACAGAAACGTCATTGAAGCAACTACAGAACAGATAAGACAAAGCACATCCGTCCCATAACATAGCAGCTATCCCTAGTAATGAACATTGAATGTAGTTCACAGTAAGCTGTGGGTAAATCAGCTATACTACAATTCTATTCAAAATATTATTATAAACTATAACAAACAGACAAGAAAACACAGGGAACAAGTATCATGAAGGTCCTAGATTAGTATATCAGTCAAGAAGAGGTGTGTCTTCAGGCCACGACGGAACGCAGGCAGGTATACCACAGTACCACAGTAACACCATCTGGGTGTACAAAACCTGTCACCACGGTGATGGTCTCCAAGCATTTCACAACGACTTAGATTTCTTTGTCAATATAGTGTATTACACCAGCCATCCAGCCGGGCACTGCTTAGAATGACTTAGATCTGTTAGAAACTGTTTACTACGTCCACATGATGAGCTGACACTTGTCAGAACATGGCAAAGCGTTTCAGCGCCCGCTCATTAGCGCACGCACACACGTGTACGGGCTTCTTTGCCCGTGATGAGACAATCTATTAAAAGGCACATCATACTCCTAAACATGTACACTGAACGGACGCGTACGCTCTCATAAACAGAACAGTCCAGCTTCCCAGAAGAGCGTCGGCACAAGCACGCACACACGCCCCCATTAGAAACGATCAATGCAGGTCACGCTCAAGTGTATACTCACGCATTTCTTTTTAGTAAGAGCAGTTCCTCTTCATTGGAGCGTTCTGGGTCACATTGACCTAAACACAGCCTAACCGTATTTAGGCTGAGTGTATGTCACACGTATCTACATCCTGGTCGTTGTAACTACTCTCCGCCTCTCCTTACCACGCTCCTTGTTCTTTCAGGTTTAGGGTGGGAAATGTGTTGGGTGGGGAGGGGTCCTGGTGCAGTTGACAAGGTGGAGCTGGGTTCTCATACTCTAGGCCAGGGATCCTCAATCTTATCCAGTAAGGGCCGGTGTGGCTGCAGGCTTTTGTTCCAACCAAGCAGTTACACACCTGATTCTACGGATCAATCACTAGAGTCTTTGCTAAGGCCCTTGATTAGTAGAATCAGGTGTGTTACTGCTTGGTTGGAACAAAAGCCTGCAGCCACACCGGCCCTTTCTGGATAAGATTAAGGACCCCTGCTCAAGGCCAAAGGTAACTTTGTTTCTACATCATGTGTTGACCTTATTTGTAAATCAGTTTTGGATAAATATAATAAATGTGATTTAATGAGTTGAACTGACATGGACGAGATGCAATGGTCCAGCATACAATACAAAACCGAATTCCTAACTATATTCTCGCTATTAAATACAAAAAAAAATACAAAATACTAAATTTCATATACCCTTCTAATTACCGATTACGACTGAAACGATCGTTACTATCTCATGTTTTTTATTTTCTCTTAGAAATTAAAGATCGTTTAACCTTAAAACACTCAGGTAACTTTAACCGCTATCGTCAAACAAACAATAGGCACAGTCAGTGGGATAACTGAAGGCCGCTTGTCTATCAGTGTGTGAATAACGCTCTCCATTGCACGTGGATGACTAATTCTTGCAGTTGAACGGTCCATGAATGACCTCATGATCATTCATAACTCAGTCTTCTGCCACGCAGCCAGGGCCTTGAAGTGAGATAGCGGCTGTCTTCGCGCACAGCGTAGGGCTTACAGCACATCCCCAGAAGAACACAGGTTCATATCCTTGTATGGGGAAAACTCCGGTCCGGTTTTGAAGTCATGCAATGCTTTCCCTTTTTTCTTCTTCTATGAATCAATGAGAGCTTCTACATGCATCAGAATCCTGTGCTATTCTCTATCTCTGCGCTATATCTCTCTCGTTGCTGTTGGTAGTCTACTCTGTGATTTTCAGCACAGGGCACTTACTTAATTGTGTTTTTTTTGTGTGCAAAGACCATCATTATAGGTAAATAGTTACATTTCTATGTAAAAAAAAAAACTAAAATTTATTGAGATTTAAAAATATATATTTTTTTATCCCAAAAGCAACAGGATAAAAAAGTTCCTATACTAGTTCTTACACTACAGGAGCATCTGCTATTGGTCATTTAGGGATATATGTTTACATATCTTTTCTTGTGTCTTAATGAAAACTTTAAGTGTAAGAAAAAGGTGATTGCGCACAATCTTCAAATCAGCAGTCCTCACCCATGGGCTGCAGCTTCACTATCTCAGCAACACAAGCCTTGTGCATGCAGATATAGCGAGAGGAACACAGGTAAAATGAGAGCCAATGAAATATCTGTATGAATGAACTCAGCATCCTGTGTCTTCGGTATATATAGCACCGTCTGGACTCTCACTTTCTGCTTCTATTCATAGAGTGAGAAGAGAATACGCAACATTGCTCTTGTATTCTCTAGGCTGTGCTAATCTCAGCGCCGTGCGCTATGTAGCCTTAGGTGTTAGCATCTGCTGAGCACACAGACGTCCATTATAATAATGTATTCAGAGGTAGGAAATAGCACACACAAACCCATGAGCATGCACACACATGAACCCACGCACGCAGGCATGTGCACACGCAAACACACACACACATGCATACAATCCATGCAAACAGGCAAGGACATGTGCGCACATACATACATACATGCACGCACATACACCAACAAGCACACAGTGAGTACTAATGTGTAAAAACACACACATAAAAGCTCACAAATATGCACAAACAACAAAACATACATGCAAACACAGACATACATATTGATAGTATGAACTTTAACCTATACACACAGCCCCACACATGCAGAAGCACACACACATCATTGTATATACAACATACACACAAAGAAAGGATCAAAAAAATTTAAGAATAACATTTCCATTGTCACAAAAGTAAACGTGCACATTTATAACATACAACAGAAAGCACTTTTTTTTTGTTGCAGAAACACACTATTGTTCTTGGACAAACACCCACGCAGACACACATAGGCACAAACGCACACACACAGAATAACAGAAAGCACTGCGGCCTCATAACAGAACATTTGCACCATTTGAGTAGAGTAAAATTAATTATTCATAGCGAACAGCCTCTCTGATCCACGCGCCCTCGCGTGAACATTGCTTGCTTTAAAAATATGCGGAGAAACGACGCGGTAGAAATGGAACGAATTGCCGGTGAAATGACCCTGTTCTACAGCGCGCTCAAAGAAAACACCCCCCGTCCGCACCCAGAGTAGCCCCACAGCGCACCGTCAGCCATGCAAAAAACAGCCCCGGGGACAGGAAATGAGAAGAAAACATGATTACCCACATCGCATTTTTAATGACATTATTGGTCACATGACAGCCAACCTGACCTTGTATTCCCCAACGGACCTTAATTTGTCCAATCAATGTACTCTTCACGGGACTCAATGAGTCTTTTCAGTAGCAGAACCTCCACACCCTGTTTTGACTGGCACAGACAAATCCTGTGCACAGAAAAAGCAAAGCAACCACAGACTGATACCAGTAGAGGACCTAAAGGTCGGTTGCATTATTGTACTTGATTTTCAAAGTGTTTTTTTCTACTGACATATCCAATATAGTGGCCTGAATTTATTTGCAGAAGTATCTATTCTACAACTGTCTGCATCCAGCTGTTTCCTTCACTGCAGAATTATTGTACTTTTGGTTCAGACCACTGCGAGACCAATTAACCCGAATAGAAAAACATCAGAATTGATGATATGCTTAATAGATATTTAAAATATTGATTATTCTGTTAATGTGAACGTTATCAATAATAGCCAAATATATTATAAGAAAGCGTATGTTGTTCATAGACATCAGGGGCACGAGAAGGGGGATGGGGGCAGGGGACCAATGGACCCCTTGAGTTTTGGTTTTAACATCAACAAGTCTTGCAGCTTAGCGCTGTTATACCTCAGAAGGAATTGCGTTATCCGGACACCCCCCACCCCCCAAAGGAAACAGTTTATCGTCAACGGTCCTGACAATTCACAAAGTTCTTACACGCAGGTTTTCCAAACTTGAGCTATGTGTTGTGGCGTTACAATTAGGGTTTAAAAACATATGTTTTGTTGTGTGTTTGGTCAACCCATTCCTGGTGCCCGTCGTGCATGTACATTTTTAAATGAATAAACCTGTTTTACTTAGTAGATATCATCATTACAGTGCCTGTGTACCAATGAGAACTCCATGCCTGTGATGTTTAGTTACAGGTAGGTAAGCCATCGAGGCTTGAGGCAATGATAGCCGTTTTATTAAATGTTATATTAAAATTTTTTTATAGAATGCTTATTGTTTTCATGGGTATTTAAGACACCCCTCTTTGTTTTCCCATGATCCTCCCATCCCAGTTCTGTTTTCAATGGCCCTTCAGCCAATGAATGATCATTCTGACAGCTCTTCGGCCAATGCATGACCTTTTCGACGGCTCTTTAGTCATCTCCCACAGCCTTAAACAATGGTCGGCAAGGCTATTACAGTACTGACTGAATGGATTTTCCAGCCAGACAGGCATAAAGGGTCTGCTCATAGCAGTTCCCAGAAACATGATTATAAATCTGAATAGGCAATCACACCGAGAGCTGGTACACGACTCATCAACAAGTTTAATATACAAACCTCCAAAATCAACAGGGCCTGTAGGTGGTGAAAACATATAAGCAGGTGTTGAATTAGCCCGCATGCTTTAAAAATACCTCCTTAGTCATTTGCTCTTTGACTCTCTCAAGACTGACAGCATTTACATTTAGTCATTCAGCAGATGCTTCATTACTTGCGAAGGGAGGACGGAAAGGTGAGGCAAACTGCGACAATGATGCCTACTTATAACGGCTGTGACACCTGTAACCACAGGGTACACAGAACTGGAGTAGGGCTGGGAGCGCAGCCCAGTTGGACTAATCACAGCTTGGCACCGTACACCTTCTAAGCATAAGCGCACGAGAGAGATAGAGAGGGAGGGAGAGATGGAAGGGATGGAAGAGAGACAGGATGAGAAGGAGGGGATGGCTTCACACAAGGCCCTGCTGTCCCAACACTGTCCAAAGCAGACAGCTGGAACCCCTCCTGACCAATCACAACACTCCCCCCGCCCACCTCCACAAAGCCATTGGCAATGGTGGCCTGGATCACACACACACATGCCCGTCTGGCAATCTGTCGGAAATCTGGAAGGGAACCAGCCTACGGGCCACAGATCACAGTCCTCATCCCAGTCAGATTCCATGGTTCCCGACTCTCAGCCTTCATCCGACTGCCTCCAGAACATCCAATAGACTCCATCCTCTCAATAAATCAGTAGAGTAGCAATAGGGAAGCAGTAGAGTGGTTATAGAGAGGTGGTAGAGTGGTTATAGGGTGGGGGTAGAGTGGTTATAGAGAGGTGGTAGAGGGGCTTTATAGGGTGGGGATAGAGTGGTCATAGAGAGATGGTAGGGTGGATATGGGGAGGGGTTTATAGGGAAACAGTAGAGTGGTTATAGAGAGGTGGTAGAGTGGTTATAGGGAGGGGGTAGAGTGGTTATTGAAAGGTGATAGAGTGGCTTTATAGGGTGGGGATAGAGTGGTCATAAAGAAATGGAAGGCTGGATATAGGGAGGGGATAGAGTGTTATAGAGAGGTGGTCAGACCAGCGGTAGAGTGGCGGTTGAGGAGTCTTACCGTCCGATCATGGTGGAGTGCTGCTGGACTGCTGCCTCCAGCAGGCGCTCCAGGATGGTCCACTCCCCCATGTTTCAGAGCAGGAGGCATCCACAGACTCAGGAAGCTGGCTGGGGGGACAGGCTCCGTCCCAGGGGCCTCTCCTTCCCCTCTACCGCTAACGTCCCCGGTCCACCAGGGGGAGACAGACAAAGAGAGAGGGAGCCGAGCTCCCCCCAAACCAGCGGCGCTGTCCGGACCTCCGAGCGCCTCACTGGCCGTCCATGGTCCCGTTCACCCCAGAACCTCGGCTATCGTGTTTTCAGCCTACCCTCTGACACACAGGCTGCCCTTTCTCTCACCTCTGTAAATACTGTACTTCTCTGACTAAACACTCCCTCCTCTCCCCTCCATGCATGAGTACACACACTACACACTCACACACACACTCCCCGTCTCCCCGGTCACACCTCCTCCCCCAAACCCTGCCACAAATCCGTTCACTCAGCCCGAAACGCCACAGCTCCTGTCAGCAGGAAAGACTTTCCCGCCACTCAGCGTTGCGTGTCCTGCACTCTGTCCGTCTGTGTGTCTGCGAGCCCGCTTCCCCTCGCTGTCTTTCCTTAACTGCCCCCCTCCTCACCAACACTCACACACACACACACACTCACTGACTGATCCCAGTGTCCACCGTTGGTTTTTACCGCTCACTACATAACGGTCAACTCGCGCGCTCTCTCTCTCTGTCTGTTTCACGTGTGAGGCTCAACTCCAGCTCTGGAGCCCAAACAGCTCTCGTGCGCCCTCGCCTCCACGCGCATATACAGACGTATGCCGCCTGGCACGGTGCACATGAGCGGCGGTTCTCCGCGCAAAAACGCGCACTTGCGCGCCGCTGCGCTCGCGTCTCGCGTCCTCGCTCCGCTTAATTCCAACTAGGCGTCCACGCGTCCACAGGCTCCTACGCGCCGGAGCCAGCAGAGAACGGCATCTTTACTCTCCTCCATCCTTCCCCCCTTACTCTGCTCTCTTTTCTCCCTCTCTCTATTTCTCTCTCTCTCCGTCTGCCCGTGTCGCCCTGCCTTCTCCTCCCTCCTCGCGCCTGCTTCTGTTACTCCCTCTCTGTCGTGCTCTTTGATTTCCTCCGTCTCTCCGCTCTGCTCGCGCTCGCTCTGTCAACCTCTCCGAGCGCGACACTCTCTCCCCCTCCCTCCCCTCTCTCTCTCTCTCTCTCTGAATGTGGTGGGATCGCTTCACTGTTTGGTTTTTCTCTGGTAAGAAGCCTTTCCACCCTGCTGCTCTTCCATTCCACACTCTCACTCTCTGTCTCTTCCTGTGGTAATGAAAGAAGGGAATCTACTGTTCATCCTCTATCATTCTATTTGAAGTCATCTTGTTGTTTTCCCTCTTGGTCAGGGGTCCCAGTGGTGATCTCTTTCCATCCACCTGGTCTCTCTCGCTCCCTCTCTCAGGCACCCGGCTATTGCGTGTGTCAAGAGGATTAGAGAGAGGAATCACTGCTCTGCTCCTCCCTCTATATCTTTCTCTCTCTCTCTCCCCTCTTTATCCCCTCCCTCTCATCCTCTCTCTCTCATTCTCTCCCTCTCTCTCTCTCACTCATTCAATCTCTATCTCTCTCAATATTTCTCCCTCACTCATTCAGTCGCTCTCTCTCGCGCCCATTCAATCTCTCTCTCACTCCTCCACCTTCTCCAAACATGCACTGTTTACTACTCTTCTCTTTTCATCTTCTCATCCCTCTTTTCTTTCCTTCTCCTCTCTCTCTCTCCTTCTTTTGATTTTGTTAATGGTGTTCTCTCGACACACACACACACACACACACAGAGGCCCCGAGTCAAACTTGCGCACCCGCCTCGCGGTCACTCTCACTCTTGCACACCATTACTCTCCCAGTCCTCATCAATTACAGGACACGTGTGACCTGCCTCACACCAGTCTCACCTCCACATGGAGAGATGCGCGAATGTAAGAAAGGAAAATACTGCAGATTTAAATGGAGAGGTGGAGAAATAGAAGGATAGAGAAAAAAGAGCGGAAGTAGAGGGAGACATAGAGAGGGGGATAGAGAGAAAGAGAGGAAGCTGAATCAGTCACTCTAAATCTATGGCTCTGTTCTACCATTTCTCTCTCTCTCTCTCTCTCTCTCTCTCTCTCTCTCTCACACTCTCTTCTGCATGGGGAGGGAAAAAAGCAAAAGCAAAAGGAAGACAGACCAAAGAGTTGGGGAGAGACAGAAGGGCCCTATTTGTTTACTTTGTGGGTGTCTGTATATCCTCTTCTCCAACACCCCGCGTTTGCCAGGGCTGGAAGCCAAGCAGTCTCTCGCACAAATTCACGGTTAACCCCCTCCCACACCTAACGAGGCCTGGCAGCATCTGAAGGCACGGCGACCCTGACTGCAGTCAGAGGTCAGAGGTCGTAGTAGCGCAGCAGTGATTGAGTGACCCCCCCACCCCATAGTCCTACTTGGGATGCAGAAAGCAGCCAAATTGGAAGAGAGAGAAGGCACAGGCTGGAGAAAAAAAACCTGATGTGTTGGGAAACCTCCAATGGGGGTCACTCAGCTGACGGGGTGGGGTGGGGTGGGGGAGGGATTTTGGCAGCATGTCCTGGCAGTGAGATGGAGAGTCACATGGCGGAGAGTCACAGGTGTGTTGTAAGCATCCCCAAACGGTATTTCCATCCTCAACACATAAATAACCCCCTGTCCCTGCCCCTCTCAATCTCTCTCTCTTTTTATCTCTCACACACACACAAACACACACACTCTCTCTCTTTCCCTCTCTCTTTCTCACATACATACACACATATACTCATACATGTGGCACAGACTGCAGTGGAGGGAATTCTTAACAGTTTAATTTGATTATGGACCCATTTCTTTGTTACCGCAGCCATTACCGGCCGTTTGCTAGCCTCGTCTTCATCCTAAGTCTGATGATGAGAAATGGCTGGTAGCCCCACTTTTCATTACTCAATGAAGTTGCCTCCCTTGGGATTTTATGTAAATTTCAAATATAGCTAATTCTTATAATTAATACTTTGGTAATTTCCTCTGAAATGTGTCTGATGCTTATATAAAACAACTGCAGTTTTCATCCAGTGTGGAACATGACCTTCCACTGCTGTTTGAGCTCACTCTGTGAAAAGTGCTATATACATGTATGTAGTTTATTATTATTATTATTGTTATTATTATTATTATTTTTATTATTATTAATAATCATAATAATAAGGATGGTGTTGTTTGAAAATTGGTATTGCTTCTGGAAATGTGCAGTAAATGAAAAGGTTAACATTCACAGTCTAATATGTGAACCTTCTACCTGATTACATTCACCTACTACAGGCCATATTGGCTGAGGTAATGCATGCAATTCAAAATGTATATGCATTATGTATTTGAGCATTCAGACATGGATTTTAAAAGAAGTGGTGCCTTTTTCAGGATTTGAACCAACAGACATCCAGTGCTAGGCCTCAAATCCAGCATCCTATACCCTATTGCCTGGGGAGAGTTATGAAACATAAACCAGTTGGAGTAACTGGTCTCTGGAGCTGGTGGGCATGAACGGTCACGCCCATGTCCGGGGGTATGACAGCTCAAAGCCACTGGGATTAGTGAAAGCGCCTGGATTTATCCTGCAGGGAGGGGAGGGCTGCCCGGGATGTGGTCAGAGGTGGTCAGCACACTGGTCCTTAGTAAAGATTACATTTCTCCACCCATTAAGTGATAATTGGATTAGTTCCAGAGAGCCACGTCAGCTCCAAACAGACAAAGGTAATTAAAAACTAGGCTAATTGGGTGGAATCAGACAGTTACCCTTCCGCCCCTCCCCCTCTATCCCCCCTCTGTGTCGACAGAGCCTTGGGGTCTGTGAAGTTGTGTTTTGGTGATGTGGCTCAGGGTTTGATGTGGGTGCTGTGCTCCTGCTGTTCTTCCTCTGTGGTGACCTGCAGCCGAGAGGATCTGAACACCCTATTTTCAGCAACATCCGGAGGTCAATTGACACTGCTTGTGCTTAGATAGCCAGACAGAGGCAACAGATCATTGTGCTACTCTCCTGTCACAACAGCCAAAAAGAGTCCCCAGGGGGGTCGCTATAAGGGCACTGCCCCCACCCTCACATTACCCCCCCGCCTTCCGACAAAGGAAGTCTGGATTCTGCCCGTCCCTCCTCAGAGCGGATCTGCCGAGTGATTCTGGGCGATCCTCGTAAAAACGGCCGTTTCCTTTGAGTGAGAGGTGCACTTGAGAAGATGGAAAGTCTCTCAACAAGCCCTCATGAAACCAGTTTAATCCACTGTTCTTGGAGTGCTTCAGAAGGACCCCGTTTGAGGATCAGTGCTGGCCATTTTCACTCTGAAGAGGGAAACTTTTTCCGTTCTCTCACCAATTATGCTATTTTAATTGGTGAAGGTGATGTAGATGTCTGCCCAGGATATTTTGAAAAAGTGAATGGAAGCAATGCATAAAATGTGTATGCAGTATGTAAAATGCACATAAAAGCAGAAAGCAGTGATTTGTAAATTCTCTTTTACATATATTATTGAAAACAGTACAAAAAATATATATTTAAGGTTTTACCTTATCAACTTTATAGATTTTTGTAAATATACGCTAATTCCGAATTCTACGCCTGTAACACGTTCCAAAAAAATAGACTGGGAGTCTGGGTAGTTCAAAAAACACCTGTTTGGAACATTCCACAGGTAAACAGGTGATGCTTTCATGACTATAAAAAGAATAAAAAGACATCAAAAGACTCTCGATATCTTATTTTCAGGTACTCTTATAAGCGATACTATAACCTCTCTGCATTTTAATGGATCTCTATGGGAATTGGGGGGTGGGACTAGATTAAACTGTAAATTACACAGGAATAGTATGGAACCCAAGTTTGGCTAAATGGTTGTAAGTCATCAAGGGTCTTAGGTACCAAACAAGCCTAAAACCATCAACTCTGCTGCCAGATATGCAGTAGATATAGGTGGATCACTTCAAGAGTTGTTTTTCCTGACTCATTTTCCTATTGAACTCTGGAAAAATAAGTCAGGAGAAACAAAGTACATGAAAATAAGATAGTCTCTTGATATCCTTGAATACCCAGTCATGATAGCATCACCTGTATACCAGTGGAATGTTCCAAACAGGTATTTCTTAAACTTTTTTTTTTTTTGCCCATCCAAACTTTCAGAATTTGCGTATATTTACAAAAATCCATAAAGTTGATAAGGTAAAAGATTAAATATCTTTTCTTTGTACCGTTTTCAATTAAATATACGTACAAGATTATTTACAAATCACTGCTTTCAGCTTTTATGTGCATTTTACATACTGTCCCAACTTTTTGGGAACTGGGGCTTGTACATATTACATACAAATTATACAAATCATACATATTTAAAACTTCAAATTTGCATGTGAACATATATATCAGTTTAGGTAATCACAATAATTAACATTTTTTGCAAACATTTGCTCCGATAGGCTACGCGCAAGTTTACAGTTGACCTTTTGTGACAGCTAGTGCAATAATTCTACACGTCACATGCTGCATGTTATTTTCAATTATGCTTGCATGGTTTAGAACTTACACACCCATTTGCATGCAAATTAAGGGTGCCATGTGATATTTCAATTTACGCAACTGGAGCCGTCAAAACAGAACGATTTGGCGTCCACGTACATCGATGCAGCTTCAGTCAGAACATAACTACCCAGTTATTACTTTTTAAGACTTTTTCAAAACCTTTTGGATGTTTTCATCAGGAATTAAATACATAAACGCGTACGCACACAATCGATACAATCAGATGTTAACCTCACACTACACACGTATAACACCCTTACAGAAACATGTCTTGGTAGAATTGATCACATTCATAATATCAGGGTAATGTGGTACTGATGTTCTTTTACTGTTAAAATGTGTGTGGAAAAGAGAAACCGGAGCTAAAGATGGACGATCTTGGCAAAAGCAGCATTCACAGACACAGAAGGATAACGCTCGGGTGAGCTGCAGTCGAGAGGATCTGAACACCCTATTTTCAGCCACATCCGGAGGTCAAGTGACACTGCTTGCGCTAAGATAGCCAGGCGGAGGCAACAGGACAAGGTGCTACTCTCCTGCAATAACATATAGAGGGTCCCCAGGGGTGGCTATAAGGGAACCCTGCTTCCGCCCTCAACCTCACACTACCAACCCCCAACCCCCACATCCTGGAAGGATCACAAGCGCAGAAGGATAACTCGTCCCCGTACATTTATGGAGGGAGGTCAATTCTCCTTTTTCCCCCTTCATGGAAACTATCCAACGAATAATGAAAACCAAAAATGATGACCTACATTTCAGGCCATACAAGCATGGTGCCCATGTTGTCCTAAAGCACCATGGCCAACCACTCTACAAATACATCCAGATTTCCAAGGATCACAGTTGAAAGACCTGACCGAACACTGCATGGCCAAGCATGGGGTTCAGTCAATGAAATAATGGACTGATGTGATGGCATGAAGGTATTTTTCTTCATTTATTTTTAAAAGTTTTTTTAAACACACTGCAGACATTTTCAGATTTGCATGTTGGAAACACTCATCTTCAGCAAAGAAATGCAGGAGCATTGTGGTTCAAATAGATTTATTTATTCAAAACAGAGAACGGCAGCATGGGGGGGGGGGGGGGGGGTCACTTCAACAGTTATCCGGGAGGGAGGGGTCTTGTCTTCAGGTGATTGCCTTGAAGGCTCTTTTCTCCACATACTTCAGTTTGTGTCTCCTCTTGAACCTGCAGACAGCGAGAGGAGGAGAGAGATCACAAGACCGCGTTAAACTCAACACACGCACAGCCGCGTAGCACTCAACCGTGTTAAACTCAACATGCACACAGCCGCTTAGCGCAGATGTACCAGCAAATGACAGAATCCATGCATGTATACTTTTTATGAAAACCTGATTGCCGCTGACGCCTATATGAGGCCCACAGTAAACAGAAAGGCAAAGTCATGCTGTGTCCCTTGGTAAGTCCATTCGGTCCTCAATAACCTCTGACAGCCCAGCGATCCAAGACACAGCGAAGGGTTAACGTAACCATGACAGCCACCCGGAGAACACTAATGAGGCACGTCAAGAGCAGGGAGGAACCGTCATGCCGATTCCACCACATATCTACAGCGGCAGCCACACATTTACACTGGATAAATGCAATTACTGCTGCAGCTGTTCCGTACCATTCACATAATTAACACGACACTTCCGACCCCACCATAGAGCATAACTTGCATTTAAGACGCTGCAAGCCAATTAACGATGCCGTTTATCATACGCCCACAAAAAACTGAGACACACAGCAGGAACACTCGCTGCTCTATCTAAAAATGTATCTTCATAGCTGTAGCTAATTATAGTTATGTAGCTAATAACGACAGTGAAAATCTGCAGCTAATTATAAGCACAAAACTGCAGCAGTGCCAAAGAGACAAAACCACTACTTTTTAAAAATGGCTGGTAGATGTAATTAATGGGTTACTGCAAACAGAGGGGTGCAGAACTGACTGAAATGTTCACAGCAAGTTATCCCCCCGGTAGAGTCAACATGTCCTTGACTTTAAGATCTTTACGTGTAGGGCTGGGAGATAAAACCATGTTGATAATTTTCACAATAAAATTTGCCACGATAACGATGATAAACGTACACGGTTTATTTTCGATAAAATAATCATTTGCGTCCATTTCTTCTACTTACCCAAATACAACACGAACAGCCAATCAGAACTAGACTTGCAACGTTGCTGATGCGTCCACCCACTCAAAACAACGCTACTCAGGGTGACCACGCGTGTTTAGCCGACATGGGAATGAGTCACCGGCAAAATCACCCAAAAATGGTAGTTAGTGGGCGCTGGTTGACGTTAACTCGTTCAACGTTATACAGAAATAATTTATATATTGGATCGACGTTAGATGTCCAATAACAAATAAAGCGTCAACATCAGGCGCATCTACCTTGCGAACAGTAAGTACGGCTGAAAGTTATTTCTCCTAGCTTGTGCCCTTATTGGTAACAGAACCATGATGGTAATAAAGTTAACTTTGCTAATGCTAGCTATCATAGCTGCCTACACCTGCTGCAGACAGCCCTTCTGAAGCCAGAAAAAAATCTAACTTTTCTTACTGTTCATGTAGCTATGCTTACTGTTCATAGTAAATAACAAACAAACCTGGACGGGCAGTGAATGCGATAAAGCTTAAGATTTAATCAAACCTTCATGACATTGTATAAGTTGACAAGCAGGCATCTGCTGGGTCCTAATGCTTATTTCATTATAAGAGAAAATTAAGGTAGAGAAATCTGTGCTTATGGCCTATATACAAGAACTTTTGCATTTTTTGCCTTGTTGAGGCATTTTATCACTGGACATAAAAATATTTTGGTTCTGTTGAATGCTTATGTCAATCCGTTGTTTCTGAAAAAGTTTTTTTTCTATTTTAAACCACAATGAACCTTCTGGTTTCTTCAGGGTTCATTCATAAGCGTAATACTCTTCAAAGTTTGAATGGAGCATTAAGTGTATATCGTGATAATTATTGATATTGAGCAATATAAAAAATATTATCGTGATACTTTTTTGCCATATCGCCCAGCCCCATTTAGGTGTTTACATACACCTATACACTACTCCTCAACACTACCTGAATCAGTTGCATTTACACATGAAAAACAGTTGGGTTAGGAGTGCAGTTTCTGTGAGGACTTCAGGTTAGGGAGGAGGAGGGGCTTACTTGGCTCTTTCTCTGGGTTCAATCATGTTCCTCTTCTGCAGACTCTTGAAGCGGTCCTTGAGGATGCTGCCCTCTGGCTGTGGGACACACAATTACAGGCAGTCAGAAGCAAGAAGGGAGTTGTAGCCTGGGTACATTTTGCCAGAAAGTGAAAAGTGAATGCAGACTAGCGCAGAATAACCAATACAAAATCTGAGGAATACACAAAGCCAGCAATTTTATACAGTGCACCTGAGGTATTGTAACGCAACACTACTTGTGGACAGTACAGTGCTAATGGGGAAAAAGCTCTGTAGTAGTATGGGGATGTCGGGGAAGTGAGGATTCATTAAAATGTGACCATTTCCAAATCCAGTAGTTTTAACAGCCAACGCCCTCGTTTAATGTTCGGCACTCTGAATACAGAACACAAGCGTCATCAACGGTTATAAAACTTCACTTATCCAACACTTAAAATAAATCCATTTGATTTAATTTGGTAATTATTATCGAAGATATAAATAATCAATTAAATCACCAAATTCGTTGATAAGCAGAGCGACCCGTTGGATCAACCTTTATCAAAATGTACAACAAAATTGAGATTTATTAAGTAACATGTAGTCAACATCTAATCTAAAGACAAAGGTTCAACTACCTTAACCTTTTAATGGCCAGCTCAACCACCTAGTATTGCACACCCCGAGTCCCGATATCCTGACAAAAAACATGCTGGACCCAACCCAACCTGATTGAGCCATCTCTACCATTTGGTTTATGAGTCAAGTCCAACACACTCCCCAACAAGACCCAAAACGTGCTCCACCAAACGGTTGAGGGCCATTAAAGGGTTTAATGTTACAGACATGGGTTACAGTCACAAAAAAAAATGAATGAAAGAAGATTCAAAACCACAGCTAGTCTCTCCCAAGGTAATCCCCAGAATTTGCCAAGACCAAAATTCAAAAACCAACAGACAGTAGAACATTCAAAATGATCAGGGATGAAATGTAAAATGCCAGATGAGCTGGAAGACAAAGAATGACAGGCCCCACACAAGACTGCACCATCAGATGCAAGACTCAGATGCCAATCCTCAACTCCAACTGAACTCTAGAGTAAAGACATTTTAAGAGAGAGAGGGGGGGGGTCCCCCTCTTCTCTTGGCCCATACACTCTTGATGAATGATTGGGGGGAGGCTTGGCCTGAGTGGGTGCTGGAAGGGGGTGGGGGTGTGAGACAAGAACTGGCTTATCTTAAGTTGCAGGACTAGGCACCATGATATTATTCTCAAAAGATTCAGAACATCAAACATGAGTATGATTCAGGGTTTTAACATCAAACATGAGTATGATTCAGGGTTTTAACATCAAACATGAGTATGATTCAGGGTTTTAACATCAAACATGAGTATGTCAGGAGGTAATTCAACTCAGCTATTGAACATCAACTCATCAAACATGAGTATGTCAGGAGGTCATTCAACTCAGCTATTGAACACCTACTCATCAAACATGAGTATGTCAGGAGGTAATTCAACTCAGCTATTGAACACCAACTCATCAAACATGAGTATGTCAGGAGGTAATTCAACTCAGCTATTGAACACCTACTCATCAAACATGAGTATGTCAGGAGGTAATTCAACTCAGCTATTGAACACCTACTCATCAAACATGAGTATGTCAGGAGGTAATTCAACTCAGCTATTGAACACCAACTCATCAAACATGAGTATGTCAGGAGGTAATTCAACTCAGCTATTGAACACCTACTCATCAAACATGAGTATGTCAGGAGGTCATTCAACTCAGCTATTGAACACCTACTCATCAAACATGAGTATGTCAGGAGGTCATTCAACTCAGCTATTGAACACCTACTCATCAAACATGAGTATGTCAGGAGGTCATTCAACTCAGCTATTGAACACCTACTCATCAAACATGAGTATGTCAGGAGGTCATTCAACTCAGCTATTGAACACCTACTCATCAAACATGAGTATGTCAGGAGGTCATTCAACTCAGCTATTGAACACCTACTCATCAAACATGAGTATGTCAGGAGGTCATTCAACTCAGCTATTGAACACCAACTCAAAAATAGAACTTTACTCCTGCTTTTAACAACAGAAGTGATAAGACCATAATTGTTAAGTGCGGTTTGGTAGTGCAATGTGTACCTTTCAGGCAAAATATTACATCCATGTAATAAGGTCATTCGTAACATACTGACCTTCGCCTGAAACCGGAGCTGCTTTCAAAATGTAAATTCCAACCTGGCATGCTGAACAACCATTACCCACGTCAACATTAAGACTTTCAATTGAATGTAATAGATTGGCATTCAAACTTAAAATGGAAAAGGAAACCACGTGGCCATGCTGTATTCTTTGGTCACACATGGCCCTGACCCCATGAATAGCTTTGCGTTCTGGTGTTTCTCCTCAACAGGAGACAAGACACCATTATGACCGCTTTAAGATGTAGAACCATAAATAAGCCAGAGCCTGAGTGAATTCATTGCCTCTTTCACACCTGTAGGGTGGCGAGGGGGAGAGAAAGTCAGATCCTAGGTCAGGTGAACCAGAGTCGGCCTCTTGATAAAGTATTATTGAGTGATACCATTTACCATATGAAATTATAATCTCTCTATCGAAGGCAGGGAATTAGACAGGGAATTAGAAGTGCTGGTACATGTTGGCACAGGGTGTGTGTTATTGGTTGTAACACAGTGTGTTGCGAGGATATTGTGTGCAGGAGGGTGTGAAGGGGCGGTTGCAGGGGGACTGACCCGGAGCATGCGCAGGGAGCCGGGAATCTCATCGCTCAGCTGCACGTCAAGATCTGAAGCCTGGAACCTGCACACACACACACACACACACACACACACACACACACACACAGAGAGAGAGAAGAGCACAGGTCCCAGTACTCAATACACACACATGAACACGAGTATAGACAGGCATGCTTGCACAAATGCACACATATACAGGAGATGGCTGGTCTCACGTGTGCACACATGCATACACACAGGTACGATCAGAGGCAGGACTGACTTTAGTTTGCCGAGGCGGCGGGGGAGGCTCTTCTGTGCCTCTTGGAGGGCGCGGCGCTTAGCCTGCCTCTCCCTGGTGCGCTGCTCCCGCCTCTTCACCTCGGCCTGGATGGAGCGCAGCTGGAAGAGCTGCTGCCGCCTGCCCGTCAAAACCTGCTCTGTCTTCCTGTGCTGCTCCTGCAGGGAGACAGGGTTCAGAGCACGGTTATACATGAGAGAACACACACACACATTATGAAAGCAACGTCCAGACACCCACCAAGTATTATTCAACCATAAAAAAAAAAGTTTAAATGGCAAATACACAAATTTCGATCAAATGTAGTCAAACCCTCTCTGGCACAATATCACAAAGATTTGTCGGCAGAAGTATATAGGATGTACACAATTCGTTATAAGGATTGCAACTGTTATTATTGATATTTGATGAATGTTTCAACTGCAGTTATATTTCACTTTTATTTGAATAAAAACTACTTAAATCATCATGTTATTAGGCGATACAATATTCATACATGGTAACAGGGGTAAAGTAAATGTCAAAAGAAAAGAGGAAGGTGGTTTGGGGTGTGATGCAATGCCCTCGGTACCCAGGCTCTGCCCACTTGACAGAACCCAGGGTTCCTTGTGTGTCTTCACATTCCCGTGGGAATACTGTGAGCGCAAGGATGCCATCGTCATTGGGCATCCAACGGGAAGACTCGACCTCTGGGAGGAAAACGTACCGATACGGTCCGCCTGATAAACAGGCGATTTCTCTTCCTAAAGGGTAACGGCCTAAACCAGGGCGGTAAACCAACCCTGATCCTGGACAGCTATAGGGTCTACTTGATATTCTGCACTTCATTGACAAATTGCGGCATAGGATTAGTTACCTCACCTAGTTTCATGGGTCAAAATGGGCTATTAACTTTAATGCAAAAACTAAAATCAACAAACCCCAGCGGCTCTCCAGAGCCATATTCTTTGTAGGGTTATCGCTCAGCACAGTTAGCCAGATAACCGAGTTATCCACGTATGAGGAACGTGGACCCAGGACCAAGGTTGGGGGCTCCTAGGGTAAACGGCTGTGTTCTCCAGCTGGGGACATCGCCGGTCAGTCCACAAGAAAGAGCCACGGAATTGTATGTGTAAACACAGATGCCCACATGCATAAACATACTTATACCTTCTCCTTCTCTGCCTTCTCCCTCTTCCTCTGTCGCTCAGTTTTTTTATCTCTAGTGGCACTCTGACTGGCTGCTTTTTCTTGCATAGGCTCCTCCCCTTCCTGCACAGGCTCCTCCCCTTCCTGCACAGGCTCCTCCACTTCCTCTTCTTCCAGCAGACCTTCGATCTGCTCCTGGAATACAGTCTCCTAGAATACAGACAGAGGAAGAGATCTGCATTGGAAGGCCCTAGGTAAGTGAGATGGCCCCACCATTCAGTTTGGGCTGAGAAGAAGGGCCCGTGTCGTACCACTGTAGCCGTGTCCTCCCGCCTGAACGCCAGCTGCCGCACAACCCTCTGCTCTTCCTTCAGCCTCTTCACCTCAATCTCATGGGCTTCAAGCAGCAGTGCCTGCGCGCGCACACACACACACACACACACACCTCTTAGTCATTATACATTACACCAGCAGTCATTATACATTACATAATGCGGTTAGTTTCATTATAGTTTTTTTTTTTTTTTACATTGGTTTTCATTTCTATACTAGTTTTGAATTGAATTTCCAATCAACTTAGTTTAAATTTAATTTCGGAGATCTGTGGGCATTTAATTTTTATATTATTTCGATTCAGTTTTAGTTTCAGGGGTGAATGCATGCTTAAATTATGGTGCTCTAAGTAACTAGCAGAGAGTGAAAATATCAACAGCAAATGGACTCATTAAACTGAAATTGAAAGTTCTACGGTCCATCAATAACCTTTAAAATTGATGGTACGTCTCGCAAACTAGCATGAGCAACAACTTCAATTCAAAACAGGTATGATGAATTAAGACAAATCTCCTCAGCCACAAAAGACAAGGCAAAAAGCTTGTAACAAAGTAATATTTCCATGTAACCAACAAAAAACTTTTGGTGAAAAAAAACAGGCACTCAAATTAAGAGGTTGAGTACACTGTCAATATTGCAAAGAAATCCCACAATGCACTATGTTTCACCCAACACCACCTCCGCCATGATAGCTAGCAATGTTTCTCAAAACTTGAAAGCGCTACGGTCAGTGATAATGGACAAGGTAGCATGTCACCATCTAGTGGCTGTGAATAACCAAGAGCTTGACAAGCCACTCGCCTTTACCTTTTTTTATGTAAAAAATGATTTAAAAACTAAAATTATAAGAAAATGTGGGCTTCAGATTTTTTTAATTTTTATTATTATAATTTTTAGAGGCAAAGACTCTAGTTTTAGTTTCTTGGTCAGGTGAGATTCTCATTTTGACAAAATACCATGTTTTTAATGGCTAGTTTTTGTGTCAGTTAACGATAATAACTGACTTTTACACCACCCAATGACATCAAGCTGGCAGAAGTTTAGCACCCCCTGCACATGAACATTACTGCATCACCTTCACACAGATAGTCAGTAAATCTGAAGTAAGCCGTTTGAACTAGCTGTGCCAAGAACTTGACAAATGTTGGTGGTGGACTGGGGATGAGTTTTACCTGGTGGGAGAAGAATTCAGGGTTGTAGGAGCCTCCTGCTGCTATAACTTCCACTGCTGGCAATGCGGACGGTTTCTGGTTAAGCTTGTCTGGTCTCTGAAGGAGGGTTTCACACACACAAAAAATGGAACATTCAAGTGTTTCAAAACTGAAATTCAATTCACATTATTGTTTTGTGAATACAATATCTCTAGCCACCCCCCCTTCCACCCACCTTCACCAGTTTCTTCTGGGTCTGTTCAAGGTACCAGGGGTCTGCAGTCACTCCACCTATCAGGAGAGGCATTACACAGAGGGTTGAGCCCTTTTGACAATCAGGAAATATCCTATACTAATGCTGCATTCATATAGTCCTCAAAGTCAGGAAAAGATCATGTGACAAAGTCATATATACTAGGTGTTTGCCTTCGGGTTGTCATTGGCAACTGTTAAGTTTATCACATGAACAATATGCATGTCCGCTGAGATGCCAAGAAGCTGGATCAATAAGATCACCCACTGAAAGATGTAAATAATGGAAGCTAGACATGAAGTTAACATGAGTTATATGGATATATTTACTATTAACCTTTACCATTTTAACATTAAAATTGTTTGCCAGTTGTCCACCAAGTGTTGGCAGCAGGTTGAGGTCAGTGATACGTCACAATCATGGAACTTGCCCGTGATTTCCCACTGGCATTTACGACTGTTCCGAGTCGGAAATTTCCGACTTTACAAAGTTTACAAGTCGACGATCGAATGCAAGTGGACCGGTCGAATGCAACTGGTCCTCGTCGACTGTAATGGAAATTTACATTACAGGCATATAGCAGATGCTCTTATCCAGAGCGACTGGCACAGCTTTTTGCATTTTTCTTTATACATAGTATAGTATCAAAGGATTTATACAGCCCGATCTATACTGAAGCAACGCAGGTGAAGCATCTTGCTCAAGGGCAGTGTCCTACCTGGGAATCAAACCTGGCTTGATGGCTTCTAGGTGGCAAGCCCAGTTCCTTAACCATTATACTACACTGCTGCCCAAATGCATTGTAACAAAGAAAATTTACAGAGCAAGAACTCCCCAAGTATGACATAGACATAGCAGAGGACGGTTTCGACCCATCAACCCCTGGGGTTATGGGCCCAACACGCTTCCGCTGCCCCACTCTACTACCCAAATGCTACCAAGCGAGTAGATTTACTCACTTGGCATTGTCCACAGGTCGTAGAAGGGCCTATCTGGATGGTTATTGGCTGAGGGCTGCTTTTTAACCTTTGACGCCGCAGCCACTTTCCGTCTCATAAGTAGCTTCTGTCTCCGTGGCAGCACCCCCTTGGCTGCCAGCTGCTCAGCCTTCTGAGAAATGCGTCGAAGTTTCTTTGCGTTAGGCTGTTGGTGAGCCAAAATACTGGAGAATGCAAGCAGAGAGATACGTTTATGTTTGATTTCTGGTCTCCAAAACAGACACCAGTTGTCCACAGATACACTAAACAGATATTTTCTATTCAAAGTCAATTATTCAAAAACTCAATGAAGTAGAATTCTAGTTCAACCATAAAAAGAAATAAAAAATGGCAAATACACAAATTTTGATCAAACGTAGTCAAACCCTCTCTGGCACAATATCACAAAAATTTGTCGGCAGAAGTATATAGGATGTACACAATTCATTATAAGGATTGCAACTGTTATTATTGATATTTGATGATTGTTTCAACTGCAGTTATATTTCACTTTTATTTGAATAAAAACTACTTAAATCATCATGTTATTAGGCGACACAATATTCATACATGGTAACAGGGGTAAAGTAAATGTCAAAAGAAAAGAGGAAGGTGGTTTGGGGTGTGACGCAATGCCCTCGGTACCCAGGCTCTGCCCACTTGACAGAACCCAGGGTTCCTTGTGTGTCTTCACATTCCCGTGGGAATACTGTGAGCGCAAGGATGCCATCGTCATTGGGCATCCAACGGGAAGACTCGACCGCTGGGAGGAAAATGTACCGATACGGTCCGCCTGATAAACAGGCGATTCCTCTTCCTAAAGGGTAACGGCCTAAACCAGGGCGGTAAACCAACCCTGATCCTGGACAGCTATAGGGTCTACTTGATATTCTGCACTTCATTGACCAATTGCAGCATAGGATTAGTTACCTCACCTAGTTTAATGGGTCAAAATTGGCTATTAACTTTAATGCAAAAACTAAAATCAACAAAGCCCAGTGGCTATCCAGAGAGCCAGTCCACAAGAAAGAGCCACAGAATTGCCCCAATATCACCAGACTGCGGAAGGGGAGTCGGACAGGTTGGGGGACATGGACACACTCACTCTTTGGGCGGAGGGATGAAGGAGTCGTTCCGCAGGATGAGGTCTATCCGCAGGGGCCGGGACCCTCTGCCTTTCTTCTCTGCTCCACCTACACGCCAACACCACACACCATATCAAACTGTGACACGGTTCGAGACTGTGGTCTACTGCCGCTTTAACGACTGCAGACGTCTACTGATGTTTTAACTACTGCTGCCGTCTACTTCCCTCTTAGGGAGGGGAGATAGCTTCCAGTAGAGATTAAGACAGTGCTTCTGGTACCACCAGCCTCTGAGTTCTGATAGTCATTTCTGGTTTCTCATTAACTTCTGAGAAAGAAAAGACACTATTTTTGTCTTACATTCAAAGCTACTTCAAAGCCTCATATGTATTAAGTTATGTATGAATTTACTTTTCTCCAAAGTGACTTACACAGCATACATGCTTTAGATATAACCCATTTATATGGCTAGATATTTTACTACGTAACTTGCACAAGAGTACAATAGCAAGAAGTTGGAGAGAGATTCATTATAATACATCACACACAAAAAAAGAAAAAGCGATGTACCTTTCTGAATGTTTTTGGAATGTTCACCAGTGTCCACAAAATACAAGACATCATCTGGCTTCTCTGATAATAGTCCACTGCAGCGTGCACGTGCGCACACACACACACACACACACAAAGGAAGAAACATCCAGATGGTATGATTAATACACAACACATAAATACTAAAGCAAGATGGACACCAACAGAGGTAGATAGAAATGGTGAAAATCATCAGACAGTGACCACCTCTAGGCTATACCCAGCTTATATTAAACTACATGGTGTTAGTGTTTATATCTGTAGGACTGTTATTAAACTACCACGATCGTTGTCATTTACTACGTGTTAGAAGAAGCTTCCTCTCCATACAGGTTATTGCTATCAAGCAGTCCTATGTAAGTTCAGCCAAGAATCACCAGCGGCATCTATACTGCACATAATGTCAAAAAGTGCGAAAGAAAGACAGGACACACATGGAGCAACACGGCATGTGTATACTTCTATATCTATTCTGTAGCCCTTGTATTATCAGGAGGTATGGACCGACTTCACGGGAGCTGGTTAGCGAACGTTAGTTAACTTACATGTCTAACTAGAAAACACTATAGGAAATCAGCTAAATCGTGACATCAAAGCATCTGCTCCACATTGAGCAAAATGCAAGCGTGATATGATAATAATTGGATCTCTTTTACTATACATATGAATAATATAGTTTTTCTATTTCATTACCATGCGCGTTTGCCATTAACATGTGTGAGCAACAACGCACTGGTTGTTACCATCATTAACGCTAGACAACAACGAAAGATAGGTAAATATCTATAGGCGAACTAATGAGCAATGAGTAATCAAGCGAGGGGGTAACGTTACTTTCCGTTACTGCTTATCTGGGCAAACGTCCCTCGTGAGGAAGGAAAAAAACACTAACTTGTTACAAAGCAAACTTAGCTAACGTTACACTCACCCCGTGGATCTCTCTTGTAGCCTAACGTCGTCCATGAACTCTTCAACATCTTGTATGTCGCTGTGTTTGTTCCAGTTCTTTTTCTTATTTTTGTTGACACGCTTTCTCCGTCCAAGATTCGACTCACTCTGGCCAAGACTTGGGTTAAGTTTTAAAAAGCCAGGCTGAGTAGCTGCCACGCGTTTATTCTTCCTGGCTGCCGCCATGGTTGCTACC
Organism: Ilyophis sp. 1 JC-2022; assembly: GCA_022702515.1. Lineage (NCBI taxonomy): Eukaryota > Metazoa > Chordata > Actinopteri > Anguilliformes > Synaphobranchidae > Ilyophis > Ilyophis sp. 1 JC-2022. The sequence goes on along the minus strand of CM040402.1, from coordinate 78,729,104 downwards.
GAAAAGAATGACTTCTTCTTCTTATTTATTTTATGGCGGTTTGCATCAAACTTTAAGAGCTTTACCGCCACCTACCGGACTGGAGTATGGACCAGGGACCCAACCCACTCCCAAAACAAACTCTACCAGCTGACTAGCCACTAATCCCAAACCAAACAAACATCCTTCAAAATACATTAAACCACCCAACTACCACCAAGAATACAAACAAAAGGAAAATAAACTCTTACAGTAAAAACATTTTTAAAAAATAATAAAGAATTTAAAATAAATTTAAAAATCCTCTAAACCCTTTTATACAAACCCGTTTCCCTCAAAAATCAAAATAGGTGCCTATATCCCCCGTCCCCAGATTGTCTATCTAAAAACCCCATCTCGAACTCCACCCCATTCTCCCTCATTCGTGCTACCATCCTCCCCCTCTCCCTCCTATACCTCCCGCACTCCATCAGTACATGCTCCACCGTCTCCTCCTCACAATACCCGCACCGCCCATCTGGATGTTTTTTTATTATCCTTAAAACCCCATTCAAACACGCATGCCCCACCCGAAGCCTTGTTATTATCGTTTCCTCCCTTCTAAACCTCCCCCCATGCCTGATCCTACCCACTGTCTTCTGAACCCTATACAAATGCCTGCCTCTGCCCTCCCGGTCCCATCCCTCCTGCCACTTTCGTTTAACCCTCTCCTTAATTATTGTATTTGCCTCCGCCCTACCCATCTTCACACCCACCTCAACATCGGCCTTCCCAACCGCCCTCCTAGCCAAAACATCAGCCATCTCGTTGCCCTCTACCCCCACGTGCGCCGGCACCCACACAAACCTAATCACCAACCCCATCCTTTTCAACCTATACAAAGCCTGTAACACCTCCCAAATCAGATCCGGCCTACATTTAGAGCTGAATCCCTTCAAACTTTTCAACACCGCACTTGAGTCCGAACACACTACTACCCTCTCTGGTCTCACCTCCTCCACCCACTGCAGTGCTAAAATAATTGCCACCATTTCTCCCGTGTATACAGACAGCTGGCCATCCACTCTCCTCCCCGCCGCCACCCCAAACTCCAGCACCGCAAAGGCACACCCCACCCTCTCCGTCACCGGATCCTTCGACCCATCAGTATATACTTGTATATGTCCATAAAAACTCTTCTTTAGATACTCACCTACCTGTTCCTGTCGAGACAATTTCAACCCGACCCCCTGACCCACCTTCCTCCTCGTAAAAAAAAAGTGACTGAGTCTTCTCCACCGAAAACCTGAATCCCCATTTTAATGACCATTCCTCTACCCCGTCTATTGCTTCCTGAACCCTCTTAACTGTCCCATATTTCTCCCCCTCTTCCACAGAGCCCCGTCATCTGCAAATAGAGACCTCCCAATATCCGGTTGGATTCCGGAGAATACATCATCTATCATGACCGAAAACAGTAGAGGACTTATCACACTCCCCTGAGGTGTACCATTTTCCACTATATACCACCCAGAATACCCCCTACCCACCCGCACTTGAATGGAACGACAGGTCAGAAAATCCTTCACCCAATTAAACACTCTGCCGCCCACTCCCATCCCATCCAGCTTGATTAAAAGACCCTCCCTCCACATCATATCATACGCCTTCTCTACATCAAAAAACACACCCACCACCACCTCCTTGTTTACCTGTGCCTTCCTCACCTCCGACTCCAGGCACAACACAGGGTCCATTGTACCCCTACCCTTCCTGAAACCACTCTGACATGGACATAAACCCCCCCGTCTCAAGGTAAAATGACAGCCTCTCAGCTACCATCCGCTCCATTGCTTTACATATATGTGATGTTAATGCTATTGGCCTATAACTTCCCGGCTTCGTAGGGTCCTTCCCTGGTTTCCTCACCGGCACCACCACCGCTTGCTTCCAACTGCCCGGCAACCTAAAAAAAGTGCTTAGATTAAAAAATATGCCTTGTATCTTCTTATATAGTTCTGTGCTTGTATCGTGAAAAACAGCGCCACCCTTTGACTTTTAAAAGGAACTTCAGTGAGGCACAGCGTCTGACCGCTTCACTTGACCATTGTAAATGGGGGACTTTATAAGACATGATTGGATAATTGTGGATTATGACGCGTTTTTGAGCCCACCCGTGAGGCACTGCCTCACTAAAGTATTCAATAGAGTTCCAATTAGTGATGGACATTCCGGCTCTTTTCAGTGAGTCCGATCATTTGGCTGAGCTCACCAATAAGAGCCTCTTTCGGCTCCCAAACGGCTCATCATTCAGTAGCATTTCCGGTTTTTCAAAATCGGCCAAAGTTAGCGATATTTTGACCTATGATTGGTGTTTGTGCACATCTATCACTTAAATTGTTCAAAGGAATCTTACTCTACCTTCTAATTACCAAAATAACATTATTTTGCATTTTGTTTGTTATAAAAACTATTTAAAAAATGTAAAAACAGTAAGACTATTACACATGTGCATTGAAATTAGGGCATTTTTATGTCTAGAAATAAATTGCACAATAAACACAGTGCGTAGTTGAACATTTCAAAACAAAATACACATAAAATAGAACATAATATGGTATAGAACATAACAAAGAAAAATAAATATATGTATAAAAAAATAAATGTGCAGCATCAGAACAATTAAATTGACCGTTTTATTTATTTTTGGCCTAAAAAATTATTCTCTTTGATTACAGATGGAACTTGAAGAAAAATAAAAGTTCCACCAAGACCACAAGCACACAACTAAAATTATGACCATAATACCACTATACCACCATTATCTTTATGACAGGTTTGCATTCAGAATTGTCTTGTGTTCATTTACAAAACAAATCGGCTCTTCAGATATGCGAGTCGGCTCCCAACGTTCACCTAAAAGAGGTCTTCGCGAACGACGCGAACGACACACCACTAGTTCCAATCATGCGTGTTCTGGTGCGCGTTCTCGTCCTGATGATTGACATAATGTCTATCCATCCAGAATGAGTTCAGCTATCCAGCAATAGTGATGGGAGGTGACACTTTTTACTAACTCGAGTTTGTATGAGTCACTCACCAAACAGAGTCGGGTTTTGGAGTCACAAGTCATCAAGCCAGTCTAACTTCCGGTTTAGTGCTCCTGAATGGGATAAAGTAATTTAATTGTGCGGCGACTTTGAGACTTTCCAAATGTTATCGGAATGAATGGATCAAATTCTGATAGTGAAACGAGTTATTTCGCGGGGGTTGTGACGCTCAAAAAAAATTATCCATCATTTTATAGCCGCTCCTTTTCCCATGCTTGTGTGCAATAAAACGTACGGGTTACAGAGGTAACCCTGGTTCTATGAATACGGTCAACACGCCACCGTATGGGTCATCCTCGTCGGGAGGAGGAGCTGTTAGGAGACTGAATAGCAAATTAACCACCACTACGGGCGGACCCAAGTCATGCCATAAATATGGCGCTTGTACGGCGCCCGACCTCTTTTGCCGACTTGAGGGCACTTCCCGTCCTGAGGGCGCAAGGTTCCCTGCCTGACCACGCACGTGGCGTGTTGACCGTATTCATAGAACCAGGGTTACCTCTGTAACCCATACGTTCCATTTCATAACGGTCAACACGCCACCATATGGGGTCACAGTGTACCAAATAAAGTCAGGCGGGGGATGTAGTGCGGTACCAGGAACGCAGGCTCATAGCATGAGTGTGAATCCTGTAAAAAATGTACTATTGGCTGCTGTTCTACCAGAAGAGCAAGCTCAAGTGAGAAACGTAAAAAATAACCACGGAGTGATAGAACCCTAATCATATTCACGGCTGCGCCGCTGACCCGAGGACAGGGGAGGCAACCAATGTGAATGACACAATGCCCAGGTGATAAATCTGGCGAACGTGGGGGGATGAGGCCCAGGCCACCGCTGCACAATGTCAGCGAGCGGGCGCCAGATAGTAAAGTTCAGGAGGTAGCTATGCCAGAGTGGGGTGAGCTACCACCCTGTGGGAGGGGAATGCGAAGAGCTGCTGTAAGCCATGGAATCATCTCGACGATCAAGAGGGCCAAGCGATGTACAATAGGGTGAAGCCCCGCATAGCTCCTCCACAACAATACAAGGATTTTTGGTCTTCCTCACTGCACTTGTGCGGGAGGTATAAGACCGTAGAGCCCAGGCAGGGCACAGTGAGTGCAGCCTGGCTTGTTCAGGGGTCTTGTGGGGAGGAGGGTGAGACGCCTCCAACACCATAGCCTGAGATATACGACTGTGAGAGGACCTTAGGCCGAAATGAGGGGTTAAGAAGCAGAGAGACCAATGAGCTACTGTCACCCCACCGCATACAGAAGGGGTATACTGACAGTGCGTGCAGCTCGCTCACGCCTCGCAAAGGCGATAGCGAGCAGGAAGGCAGTCTTCAAGGTTAGAGTGAGTCCGGCCTGCTCGAAGAGCGGCTCAGTGAGGGGATTCAAAGCCAGTTGTAAGCGCCACGAAAGGACTGAGTTTGACTTAGGCGAGCAAAGCTGCCTGGCTCCTCAGGGAAACTGGCTGGCGAAGGGGTGCGATCCCACCATCAGGCCCTTAGTACACTCATGCCAGTCGGCAGAACTCGTACCCATGAATCCCTGATCCTCACCAGAACCATAGGCAGGAGAGGGATGGGGGGGGGGGCATAGAGCAGGGCTGGAGGCCACTGGAGCACCAAGGCATCCATGCCCAAGATCCCCCTCTGGGCCCACTATGGGATATCGTAGAGGACAAAGCATTCTCCTGGGATGCAAAGGGTCCACCTGCGCCCTCCTTAAGAGGGGCTAAATGGATTGCACACTGTCTGGGTGCAGGCGCTATTCCCCCGCTCTCGGGCAACCCCTGGACAGCAAATCAGCTGCCACCTTGGTTGTGCCCGGCACATGCACTGCCCTTGGGGACATGCCCTAGGCCTGTGCCCACAGCAGGAGTTAACATGCTTGCATGTAGGGACTGACTTACAAGCACCACCTGGCCGCTAAAGCCATCAGACTGAGCAACCTTCGGCTAATGTATACTGTCACCTGCTGCACTGCAGCAAAGTGGGACAGACTCTCCATCAAAAACATGCTGCCTTTCTGGGTCAGAGAGGCCTCTTTTCCCCTGTTCAGGGTCAGGCCCAAGCTGGCTAAGTGGGCCAGAACTGACCTTGTATCCCTTCTGGCTTGCTCCTCTGAAGGAGCGCAGATTAGCCAGTCGTCCAGGTAGTTCGCAGTGCGAATCCCTTGTGACAGAGTGGGATCAGCGTGGCCTCCCTGCACTTCATAAAAAGTGTGTGGGGCCAGGACTAGGCTAAAGGGGAGGACCGAGTGATCGTACCCTTTGCCTTGGAAGGAAAAGCGGAGGTACTTCCGGTCATCCCGGTGTATAGGGATATGGAAGTATACGCATAGTATATAAAGGCGGAGCATGCGGAAGGGCAAGCACTTTAGGAAGGGGTCGAGACCTTTCTCACCTAGGATGGGGCGGAAGCCTCCATCCATCTCAGGTGCCGGGAAATAAGTAAAGTAAAATCCATTGCCAAGGCAGGGGTGTCATTACTCCCTTTTCAGAAACACCAGAATCTCATCTGGGAGAGTTCGCGCAGTAGCCCCGTTTCTCCTGAGTTGGGATAACCCCGCAAAAGTGTGTGAACTGGAGCTTGTACCCCGACTCCAAGGTGCCGAGCACTAAAGGACATCAGGTACGTAGGCGTCACTGGGGGTAGCGGAGGACGTATCCTGCTGCAATCCCTTCAACACACTAATGCTGCACGTTAGTGTCGGCTAGCAAAGCCAACAAGGCAGAGGCCTAGTAGCCCGGCACAGGTGGTTAGCAGTAGACCGCGGTATCAAAAGCCGGGGGTGTCTACCCACAGGCTCCCATGAGTTATGGGGCCGACGTGGCTACCGCTGAAGTGTGCACAGTACCAAGCCAAGGGCCCAAATCAATACAATTGAGGGGCCAGAAGGGGGTGAAGAGCCTCAGTTAGTGTATGCTTTCACAGACAGAGGCTGCCTGCCGCATCATCTGAAGTGCTACGGTATCGCTGATATGCGTATTAGCTTCAACACAATGAGCGCTGAAATATAAATACCCCTATACCACGGACCCGAACAGCACCACTCCAGGGTGGCTAGGGCCCTGGATTCTGCACACCTTCTGACATGTTAGATGTTGAAGTGCGCCCAATCACCAGCCGAGGGCCCAAATCAGTACCACTGAAGGGCCACAATGGGGTGGAGCCATAGCTAAACAAAAAGGGAAGCGGGAGCCCAACGGGGAAAGAGCGCATGTTTAGCCCCCCTGAGAATCATCGCCCGATCGGAGAGATCCAGGGGCGGGGGGCTCAGATGAACAGTATTCCTGGTCAGCTAATGACACCCCTTTCAGTCTCTGACTGCTGGGGGTCAGGCCGATGGAACAGGCTGTCTGTGACATGCTTAGCCCGGAAGTGTGTCCAACACCAAGCTAAGGGCTCGAATCAGTGGAACTGAAGGACCACGAGGGGGTGTGGAAGCCTCAGGCAGTGTCTGCTCTCACGAGCAGAGAGGCCCCTTCCGGCTTACTTCTGCTGGAACGGCAGCGCGCTGCCCATAACCAACAGGAATGGAGTCTGTCCGACACTAAGCGAAAGGGCCCCGAGTCAGTGGTACTGAAGGGCCGCAAGGGGGTGTTCTGGCTAATGCGGCTAGTATAAACAGAAAGGTATTAGTACAAACTAATCTGATTTCTGTATAGAAACGGCAGCAATCTGCCTATAACAATAATTACAAGTGTGTCCAGCGCTAAGTCAAGAGCCCGAAACAGTGTTACTGAAGGGCCGCGAGAGAGCGCGGAAGCCCTGGTAGCCTGTGTGTACTGACAGAGGCTACTTCCGGCTTACTTATTCTTACTCATTTCATTTGTTGTTGTTACTGTCAGTTATTGTTGCTGTGCAACTAACAAGGGAACCAACGCAGTAGTATCAACATAAAGGTATTAGTATTTACTAATATAACTTCTGTATAAAAACGGCAGTCATCTGCCTACTACACAGTACCAGCCCGAATCAGTAGCACTGAAGGGCCGCCAGAGGGCGCTGAAACCTCAGGTAGCGTAGAGTCCCTTGATAGAGAGTAGCGACATAGAGGGTCCGGAAAAATCTAGTCACGTGATTGCGTGGAGCCATTTTGAGTCCATCGCGGACAGGATCGGGATCGGACGCATATCGATTTTACGACAAAATGACAGGTTGTAGCGCTTGTGGGTGCACAAATAGAACTGAGAAGGGATTCAAGGTATATAGATTTCCATCAGATGCAAAAAGACGGGAAATCTGGGAGAACAGAGTCAGTCGTGTTGGATGGAAAGCAACTTCTTCCTCAGTTCTCTGCCAGGTCAGTGGTAATGGTCCCATATGCGTATTGAATTAACATGCACATATTTGTACTTTTGTGATGTCATTATTATGGAGTATGGTTTAAGACAAGAGAAAACACCCTCTACCTTTCCATGCGTAATTAAGAAAATTATGGACATATTTGTAATGCCTTGACGGCTTGAGTGTTTGTTAAATTTAAATTTGGTTTTCATTTTTAATTGCATGTAGTACAGTACGTATGTAGTATTTAAATGAATGCAGGGCCCCAATGGAAACCAGTTTTTAACTGTTTGGGCATACCCTGGGTAAAGAAATGCAATAAATAAATAAATAAATAAATAAACCCTAGCTTTTAAGAGTAGGTTATACCAAAGATTTATTTCCCCCCTTTGGCATGCACGGCATCTAGTTTAGCATGAAACAAATATCACATTGCACCACTATCCAACGTGTTCCTATTTGTAATTCGCAGGTTCATTTCGAGTACCTGTCTAGTTAATTCCTTCTTTGTCATGGTTCTAAATGTCTGTGACTGTTAAATCACAACCAGCTCTGTGATTTTCTTCTTTATCATATGGCTCTTAGTTGTCATAAATCTTCTATTTTGTCATCTTCATATAATTTGTTCATTATCAACATGGAAAAGACCATTCCCATCTCTCATACATAGAGCATAATGGAATACACGGTTCAATGCACTAGCGCCATACGGCGGCTCCGCACTGAATGGACTCAAAATGGCGTCAAATCGTGAGTTGTCGCTACTCTCTCTATCAAGGGACTCTAAAGTAGCGTGTGTCTACCGACACAGAGACTACCTCCGGCTTCCCTTTCTTTCTCTTTGTAACAACGAGTAGAAAGACAATTCAATGCCTCAACATGGCTAAATACAATCAGAATATATCGGCATAACCCGATCTAGTTCTGCAAGGAAAACCTGCAGTAAACTGCCTAACACTTACCTTGAAACGTTTAGCCAAACAACCAGTAGCAAACCGCGATTCCGCGTTGCTAGGGAGGGAAAGCCCAGGAAGCATACTCCGTTAGGACGTAGCTCCGGGCTATCGGGAGAGGCAAGAAAAGTCGCGATTCCGCGGGTTCCAATGGGAACCATAAAAAACAGTCTCAGCTCAACTCACGAGGAGGCAAAAAGAGGTCGGGCGGCGTACAAACGCCATATTTATGGCGTGACGTGGGTCCGCCCGTAGTGGTGGTTAATTTGCTATTCAGTCTCCTAACAGCTCCTCCTCCCGACGAGGATGACCCATATGGTGGCGTGTTGACCGTTATGAAATAGAACTGCTTTTCGGACCTGGAAGTTTTAGTTACACGGTTTGACCACTAAATAAAATTGGCTTCATAGCCCGGCGCTGTTCTGGGGCTTGCTCAGGTTTCTCACTCGCGAGTTAACGAGTTCAGGGCAGAGGGCGGGTTCCGGGGCTAGGGAGCGAGTACTGGGTGACTGAGTGAGTAGCTATTTCGTGCAACCCGAGTCAGACAGCTCCGGGCGGGCTGGGACAGCAAGTGAGTGAGTGATTCGTGAGGCCAGACCTTCTGCTCAGGGCAGGGAGAGCGAGTACGGAGTTGAAACGAGAGCCAAAAAGTGGTTGCTTTCTCACAGGGCTTGGTTAATACAGTGATTTACTTGATGCATTTCCACAAATACAGTTAATATAAGAGTTGCACAATAGTGTAACACGTTGTCTCGCATCGTCTTCGCAGTTCGCATTAGCAAGTAGCAGGTATGTCAGTGGCGACTCAGTGAACGAGTTAGTGGAGGAGAGGACTTGTCACTCCTGAGTCAGTAAAAAGAGTCGTTCGTTTTGAACGATTCGTTCAAACTCGCACATCACTATCCAGCAATATAATTATGTTCACCGCCAATTTTGAGTAGACCATTACTGTGTTACTGTATTAGAGAGAGAGAGAGAGAGAGAAATGTATTAAATTTTTATGGTTGTGGCGTTGTGAGTGGAGATTTGTAAATCGTTACATTTGTATCGTGTTGTAGTGTTAATAGCGAGCTAATTGCTACCGTGAGTGATTTACCTAACGTTGCCTAATGTTAGCCTAAACTAGCTCACTTTTTGTAACATAGCTTTTGCCATTTAATTTGGCTGCATTTGAAAGAAAATGGAACCTGTGAATGTAAAGATCTTATATCGGCTTCTGCGGGATTAACGTAACGTTATTTTCAATCCTTAAACTGTGAAGAAAGATAGCAAGTGAAGGCGGATGGGAGATCGAAGCCTCCTATCAATCTTATCCAGTGAGGGGGCTCGGCAAGTCAGCTTTAACCGAGGTGGGTTAGTTACAGGCAGCTTGCTAACGGAATCGCATGTATTGCTGGCCATGTGTGTTGTTTAAAGGAAAGCATATAATTTTGTATCCAAGTGTGTTGCTACAGGCGATGTTCATTGTTTGCGAGAGATGGCTTTCATTATTTAGGCTACTTAATTCAGGTCTGTTAAAGTAATGCAAAATCGAAGGAGCATGACAGTAGTGTAACCGTGCGAATTAAGTCTGAGAATTATCATTTTATTGATGAAGGTGTACGCGTAACAAAATAACGTTAGTGCGGAAAACCATGACATTCCTGAGAGGTTGATCGATGCGATTCATGGGTTGCCGTGAGCTTGCATTTAGGGGAATAACGAGAGTGAAAATTGGGATAACAGAGCAGGGAGTTGACTGAGCTTCCTTCCCGCTATGATGACGTTCTGGCTGCACGCTTAAAGTCGTCCTCTGTGTTCTCCGGTATGTCAAATGGCCTATTCATGGCCCTGTCACACTATTGCGTATGAGAGAAACGTATGAGTTGCGGATGTAAATTCATGAAATAATTTTCATACGCGCAAAAAGCCGTTGAAAATAAAGAATTTTTCGGATACTTACCGTATTGAACCTATGAGTAGCGTATGAGTAGCGTATCGCCAGCGTATGGCTAGCGTAATGTACGTATGGCTAGCGTATGAGTAGAGTATGAACTGCGCGTGTCCAGCGTACCGCTATCACGTGACAAAGTGCCAATATAACCATCGGCCTTTCCACATTCTCGGTTCTCAGGATGGGGAACGCAACACACCACCACAACCAGGAAAGAAGTATTGACTCGTTAATGACTGTAGGCTATTACTCAGAGGGTATGCAACATGGTTGAAAAGGACATGATGACGGTGAGGGATTTCGAGAGCTAATAAAACAGGCTGGGCACACGACTCACTCCAGACCACGTAGATATGCTTAAATGTTCTTGAATAAAAATAAGTAGGTCTATCTAGTATGCATATGAGGAGCCTATTCAAAACATAATAGCCTATGTTTTAAGTTGACTGTTCTATGCTAGGTCTACTAGTTTAACTGTCGCCTTTCAATTTCAAGAGCGATTATGTTCATGCTGCAAGTGCCTAGCGGAGCAACGGTTTCGCTGGCTACAGATGAGACCGAGCGCAATTTCTTTTCTGTTAAAGTAGCCTATACACGCCTTCCTATTCTATTTTTGTTATGCTACAATAATGCCTGTTTCTCAAATGTTACAATAAATATTTGATTGATGAATATAACATGCATTTTGTATTCTGTCTATCATAAGCTATATTTAGCTTTTATGTTACATTACATTACAGTCATTTAGCAGACGCTTTTATCCAAAGCGACGTACAGTAAGTGCATATAGAAAGGTCATCGAAGTAACTACAGAACAGATAAGAAAGCACATTCTTCCCATACAGTATCAGCTATCCCTAGTAACGAACACAGTGCAGTTCACAGTGAACTGGGTAAATCATCTCTACTACAATTATTTTCTAAATAGTATAAACTTGAGTACACAGTTCAACAAGAAGACATACCATGAGGTCCTAGATAAGTATTAGTCCAGGTGGAGCCTGAAAAGGTGTGTTTTCAGGCCACGACGGAAAGCAGGCAGGGTTGGTATTGAGCGTAGGGGAATGGGAAGTTCGTTCCACCACTGGGGAGCTAGGGTGGAAAAGCTCCGCAGTCGGGAGGAGCGAGCGCCATTGACACGGAGGGGGGGAAGTGCGAGGCGCCCTGCTGTAGATGAGCGAAGCGGTCGAGCAGGAACATAGGTCTGGATCAGGTCCTGCAGGTAGACGGGGCCTGTCCTATTAGCTGCAGTGTGGGCCAGGGTCAGAACTTTGAACCTGATCCTAGCTGCAACTGGCAGCCAGTGGAGTGACCTCAACAGGGGGGTGACATGTGAAAATTTCGGGAGGTTAAACACAAGCCGGGCAGCTGCGTTCTGGATCAGTTGAAGAGGGAGTATGGCGCAGGCTGGTAAGCTTGCGAGCAGGGAGTTGCAGTAGTCCAGGCGTGAGGTGACCATAGTCTGGACCAGAAGCTGGGTGGAGTAGGTGGTCAGGTACGGTCGAATCCTCCTGATGTTGTACAGGAGGAACCTGCAGGACCGTGCCGTCGCCCTGATGTGGTCTTTGAAGTCCAGCTGGTCGTCTAGGACCACCCCCAGGTTCTTTGCAGAGCGGGAGGCAGCCACCACGGTCCCGTCAACGGTGATGGAGAGGTCAAGTAGCGGGGAGGTTTTGTGTGGCATGAAGAGGAGCTCTGTCTTGTCGAGGTTGAGCTTCAGGTGATGGGTAGTCATCCACTCAGAGATGTCGGCCAGACAAGCAGATATCCTCTCCTTTACCTGTTGGGTAGAGGGAGGGAAAGAAAGGAAGAGTTGAGTATCGTCAGCATAACTATGGTATGAGAAGCCATGTGAATTGATTACTGAACCAAGAGACTTTGTATAAATGGAGAACAGCAGAGGACCAAGTACAGATCCCTGCGGGACTCCTGTAGACAGGGGATGGGGTGCAGAAACAGAACCCTTCCAAGAGACTTGGTAGGATCTATCAGTGAGGTACGATACAAACCAGGAGAGGGCAGTCCCAGAGATGCCCATCTCAGAAAGTGTAGAGATCAGGAGTTTGTGGTTGACCGTGTCAAATGCTGCAGACAGGTCAAGTAGAATCAGGACAGAGGAGAGGGATGAGGCTCTAGCATTGGAGAGTGCCTCGGTCACGGCCAGGAGAGCAGTTTCAGTGGAATGTCCGGTTCTGAAGCCGGACTGATGGGGGTCAAGCAGGTTATTCTGGTGGAGAAAAACAGACAGTTGGTTATGTACAGCTCGTTCAAGGGTTTTGGACAGGAAGGGCAAGAGAGATACAGGACGGTAGTTCCTGACATCAGAGGGGTCCAAGCTAGGTTTTTTTAAGAGTGGGGTTACACGGGCAGTCTTAAAAACAGCAGGAACATGGCCACAGGTTAGGGAGGTGTTGATAATAGAAGACAGATATGGAACAAGCTCAGCGGATATTGACTGGAGGACTGCCGACGGGATGGGGTCCAGCGCACAGGTGGTTGCGCGCTGGTGCGTCATGAGTTGGAGCACATCTGCCTCCTCCAGAGTCTTGAAGGACGACAGCGTGGCGATGGGTTCGGTGTGGGGGATGTGGGGTGTCACCTGGGGTGTGAAGGAGTTGCGGATCATGGCCACCTTTCCCTCGAAGTGGGTTAGGAAGTCATCTGCAGAGAGGGAGGAGGGTGAAGGGGGCGGAGGGGGGATAAGCAGGGAGGAGAAGGTGGAAAAGAGTTTCCGTGGATTAGACACACATGCATTAATTCTAGACTGAAAAAAAGAAGCCTTAGCCGATGTAGTTGTAGCTGTGAAGGCTGTCAGCAGAGTGTGATAGGAGGCCAGGTCATCTGGGGATCTGGATTTTCTCCACTTTCTCTCAGCGGCTCGCAGCAGGGTTCTGCTGGATCTGAGAGAATCTGTCAGCCACGGGGAGGGGGGTGATGGTCGAGCTGTTTTAGAGACAAGAGGACAAAGTGAGTTGAGAGACTGAGAGAGGCAGGAGTTAAACATAGAGGTGGCAACATCAACATGCATATTCGCAAAGGAAGCGGGAGGAGGAAGTTTAGAGAGAGCGGAAGTAGTGAGGGAGGAGTGCGAGAGGGTGCGGAGATTTCTCCTGAACATAACAGTGGGTGGGTCATTAGTAGGGTTGAGGGAGAGTGGGAGGGAAAGAGAGAATGAAATAAAGAAATGGTCCGATACGTGGAGCGGGGTCACCGTGAGTTCAGACGTGGCGCAGCTCCTGGTGAGTACAAGGTCTAGTTGGTTACCAGCCTTGTGGGTGGCAGGCGATGGGGATTGAGTGAGTGCGAAGGACTGGAAGAGTGAGGCGACACTGGGTAGCTGGGAACTCTCTGGATGGAGGTTGAAGTCTCCCAGTAGGATTACAGGGGTGCCATCCTCAGGGAAGGAGCTCAGGAGAGTGTCCAGTTCATCCAGGAAAGCACCGAGCGGACCTGGAGGGCGATAGAGAACTACAATGTTAAGTGTAGATGGGTGGGTTACAGTGACTGCATGAAACTCAAAAGAAGAGAATTTCAGGCAGTGTGCAGTGTGAATAGAAAATTTCCAGGATGAGGAAATGAGCAACCCAGTACCCCCGCCTCGGCCAGAGGCCCTGGGGGTGTGGGAGAAGGAATAGCCAGCAGACAGAGCAGCGGGAGTGGCTGTGTTATCTGGAGTGATCCAGGTCTCAGTGAGAGCCAGGAAGTGGAGGGACTTCACCTTAGCATAGGCAGTGATGAAGTCAGTTTTCTGGACAGCTGAGCGGCAGTTCCATAGTCCACCCACCACTGAGAGTTCCTTATGAAGGGACAGGGGTGGGCAGACCAGGTTAGCCGGGCAGCGCCTGCGGTGGTTGGACCTCCAGGCTCGAGGTATATAGCACAGAGGAATGGGGGTTAAACACATGGTAGGTGGTGAAAAGATAAGAACAAAGTCGTACAAATTGCTGATGAGGCTGCCGTACTTACGGCATTAACTGTATTTACGGCAGCCTCGGCTTTAATTTATGCACTATTTGCTAATTGCCGATTGCATTCAGCTGCTTGCAGGGTTAATACACTCAGGTGAAGGTACTTGACATTAGCAGCACAAAAGACCGGTTGTAGGCTTAAAACTACATACAAGTCACTTTAAACAGATCGCTAACTGCTGCGATTTACCTCAGCTACACAATGACTACAAAGCGGTTCAAATTATCTAACGCACAGCTAAAACCAAATGTAAAAAAGATACTTATCGATCCTGACGGCAGAAATTCGACAAACGCTGTCCAGATGCACTCTGTAGTACGAGTGGTAGACACGGCTATAAATACACTCAGGTGAAGGTACTTGACATTAGCAGCACAAAAGACCGGTTGTAGGCTTAAAACTACATACAAGTCACTTTAAACAGATCGCTAACTGCTGCGATTTACCTCAGCTACACAATGACTACAAAGCGGTTCAAATTATCTAACGCACAGCTAAAACCAAATGTAAAAAAGATACTTATCGATCCTGACGGCAGAAATTAATTTGTTATCAATTAATGTTATCAATTAATCGACGATTTTTTGTTAAGGTTAACAACTATCGATTAAGGAAATTCCTTAATATTTGCATCCCTACTATGTACCATTATTACAATTATTATCATGTGGCATTATTAATGATCAGTTGATCATATGAATAAACGTTTTTTAAACTTACTTCTGGTGTTTTTCATACTTTTATAATACATCAAATGATGTGTAATTTATAAGTACCCCTGACCCATAGAATAATAAACTGCATTTTACACTTGACTTTAAACTATACAATTGTTCTAAATCATCCTGTCTTGCCATGGAACTGCACCTGCATCTGAGTTGACCCAGTGCTTCAGGAGGTTCCTCTGCTTCTTTCAATCGTCAGGCATACGCCAAGATGTCTATATACGTTGCAGATACGTCAGACATACGTTAGAAGTACGTTACTCATGCGCTATCAATGCGCTATCAATACGCTAGCTGTACGGTACACCTTCATGTCAGCGTATGTCATCGTATGACCAGCGTACTCGACCTATGAGTAACGTACCTCTAGCGTAATTCTAGCGTATTCAGCGTATGCCTAGCGTATGTTTAGCGTATAAACCATACGTCCGAACACGCACAAAATGTTTGAGCATGCTTAAAAAACTTTTGGTGCCTCGCCGTATGCCAGCGTATGCCACCGAATGCGACCGTGCTTGAAACGTATACAACCTATGCCTAACGTACCCCTAGCGTATGTCAGCGTATATCAGCGTATATCAGCGTATGAGTGATATTTTTAATACGCTGGCATACGCTAGTACGAAACGCTATAGTGTGACAGGGCCTTCACACTGGACTAGGGTATTAGGCTACCTGGTGACCTCATATGATTTAGGAATTATCCCCGGAGAGTTTCATGAGGCGCATTCGCACGGGATAAACACAGTCAGTATTTCACTCAAATGTACTTATGAAATCCCAAAGATTATCAACGGGTACGAATGAAATGTAACATTTCTATAGGCTACTTCCATATTCTCAGTTTTTCTGCACATTTGCACATCATATGCAAATTGGTGTGTTGAAGTTTGCTACAGAGTCGAATAGGCTACAATTCTTTTAAATTCAGTCGCGTTAAATTCAGCAGTAACATTTAAATACGTTTGGTATAAGAATCGCACCAAAAATTTCAGAATTAGCAATAATAATTTCCAGCACAGCCTCCATAAATCTCAACTCGGAAAGATGAAGAAAAAAGCGGGGGGGAAACAAGGAACCCTTGCCGGGTAAAAAAAAAGATCACCACAAATTACTGAGATGCCGATTCACACAAGACTCATTATCAGATGAGCTGTTTTGTGCGAAATATGGTAGGTAATTTACGGTGGGGAATTTTGACTTTTTACAAATTACGGAAATGCAGATTCGCTCGGGATTAAGATCACAGACGACCTCCACAAATCACATGAGGTCCCCAGGTAATACTACTCCAGTGAATTGGGCATAAGACGATTCAAAATGATCTGAACGAAGCTATTTCAGCTACGGTGCATATGGATTTGAGTATTTATCTATTGAATATGCACAGGTAATTAAATAATTTGGCTGCTAATAAATTAGTGTGTACAGAACTACTTGTCATTGTATTCTATCTGGTGTTATTTGAGAGAAGGCAGCGCAATTTAAATTGTACAGCCATAGTGCTCTTTTCTGCCTATTGCTGATCAGTTGACGTGGTCAGTGTTAACTCAAAAATGGCCTAGCTCAACAGGTAAAGCAGGGGTTCGATTTTCACAGGTAGAAAAAAAATTGTGGGTTTGATTCACAAAAAATCTTGGTCAGCAGCCGCCACTGGTGTGAGCATTAAGAACACTAAGGTAGGATCACCAAATTATAACTCATTAATTTATTTCAGTAGTATTTTAAAAATATTAAAAGTGTCTTTTGCTGGGAAAAAACTGTTACCTAATCAATATTTCTCTTCACCATCCTTGTTATCAGTAAGACACCTTATCAAGATCTGAAGGTATGACCATGTCCATCATTGTGTTAAGAAGTGGAGTTTTCCCTATATCCAGATGGGACAGTGTATAGCCAGATCTGTGCATGTCACATGCCAGCAGAGGGGACCACATACAAACAACCCAATGCCATAATAACATGAAGGGTATTAACAATTAAACAATATTAAGCAACACAACCTGAGCAAAATGCTGTACATCCATCTTGCAAATTGTTGTAAGATTAATGATTGAGGTTAAAGATCTAACACTTATTACGGCTATGGTTTGATTAGATGTGGGTGGTCTGGTCACCAGAACAAAACAGATCAATTATACCAGCAATTAAGCAAAGAGAACATTTTTAGAATATTTATTTCACACAATATGGTGACATTCACAAAAGGTAAATAAACTAGGACTATTCCCCTGCACCACCATTCAAGCCACAATGACACCGGGTTCTTTCTGTCATTTTGTATGTTTATTGTCAAATCAGAAATATATGAACAATGATTGGTGACAGGTAAAAGGAAGATGACATGTTGATATTGGAATACATCTTATGCAAATACAATTCTAATTATTCATACATTACCATAACTGCCAAGGAAAATGTCATCTTTCTTGACATTGTTCCCTCAAAACACATGACAACTCCCAGTATCCCAATGTCCCTGTATGTACTATATTAGTTATTCATTCATACAAACTAAATTTATCTTGTTAAAGACATTGGATGGCATTCAATTAAATATGTTCATTGTCAGGGTCCAAACGGACCACCTGCTGTCATGTAATTAGAATAAATCATGAACACTGACATTATGAGTAGCTGAATCATGTATGCTATGTAATGTTTTAGTGTGAAAATAAATCTAAGTAAAGGATATATCCAGTGAACATTTTTTTTCTTGTGTTTTGGCTCTGTTCTCCAGCACTTTGGATGTGAAATGATACAATGACTGTGAGGTTAAAGTACAGACTGTAAGCTTTAATTTGAGGGCATTTTCATCCATATTGTAACTGAAGAAGGCTGCAGTACAGGCCTGGCATAGCATCACCAGTGAAGATACCCAGCATCTGATGATTTATTCAGGCAGTCCTTGCACGCAAAGGATATGCAACCAAGTATTATTATTTCATAGCAACATAATTAATGATTAGAATTAATACACTTTCCCTTTAGGTCACAAGGAATATCTTCAATGCATTAACTGTACAACTCCAAAGAAGTCCCATGAAAGACATTTCTCATTTATATTGCTACAGATATTCTGAAAAAAATATTCTTTAGAACCACCACTCAAAAGTCTGAAAGTTATGAAACTTAAAATAGCTACGTAGATTCTCACATTACAATGTATGGCTACGATGTCTCCTGGGTTTAGATTAACTAAAATGACGTCTACCATGTTTGCTAGTCTAACCATAGATGATAGGTGTAGTTTAGGCCATCTCATAAATTTTCAGACAAGAAACAACTGAATATGAGCAATAGAACATAAGCAGCCTAATGCTTACAGGTATGTTAACATAACAAATTAAAGCTTAGCAAAATAATTTAGTTATTCGATAATGAAACGGCACCCAGCGCTTTAATTCCAGTGGCAATTATACATATTTATTCAAGAACTTTAATTGGAGTTTGACTGTGGCACAATTCAGGTTGCTTAGCCAAAGTCTACCAAATCTTTGTATCTACTGCACTGGAGGTTGAATGTCACTTCTTTAATCGTTCAAAAAGTGATGGTTCAATTTTTGTTTTTTATTTTTTATCCGATTCAATTTTAGAGTAGCTTATGTTCACGACTAGCCCAGCCAATTGTGTGCAATAAAATATATAGATACTAACAGAAAGTTCTAATGACCAGCTGGCTTACATGCTGGTATAAGGGAATTTGGAAGTCTGTGGCTTATTGGTAGAAAATACACTTCAGTTAGCACCATTAGCAGCAGCTTGTTCTCCAGTGGTTGTACATATGAATAGATTCATTATTTATTATCAATTAATAATAAACCTAAATAATAATAAATTGTTAGACACACTTATCCAAAGCTACTTACACAAATTACATTTTTAAAACACATTCATACAGCTGGACATTTAATGAAGAAATTCTGGCTTAGTCTGTGTCCGAATCAGAGCCCTTTCTATTGTGTCCTGTTTACTGTGTACTAGCAGACTATACTGCTTACCACATACTGTTTAGTGACATACAGTACGCTAACAATTTTCAATTTTCAGAACTGTTGTGTACTTAACAGCTTTTTTAAAAAAGTATACTCAGCTGGCATACTCAATAGTACTCAAGTGCGCTGATTCGGACACGGCCTTAGTACCTTGCTCAAGGGCACAACAGTTCCCTAACCATTATACTACATGGCTTCCTAGTACTTCTTTATTTGAGTTCAGTGTTTTAAGGGTGTAGGCACCATAGTGAATGTCCAAACAAAAATAAGATTTAAATAAAATAAAAACATTTTAAAAAAAATAATTATCTTGTCATATACACAAGTACAAGGCATGACCTCATTGTGCAAGCTGTTTTAGAGTTACTTGTATTGTATTTCAAGTGTTTAGACCACAAACCCTTGAATACCCCTATACCAGCCATTGTAAAGCCAGGTTATCAGAAAATGTAATTATCTAAAATATATTTTATAGCAAACACAAAAAACTGTCTGGGCCATTTGAAAACATACACTAAAACGGAATATCAACAAGACTAGGCAAGCCTAGCTCAGCCCGGACACCCACGGTAAATTCTAATAGCTGTCATGACTTACATAAATTAGTTAACTTTACTTGGTTATCAACAATTATGTACTTTTTACTAGGTTTTATAAAGTAACAGTTAATTGCAGGGTGAAAAAAACAATTTACTTATTTACAGTAGTAGCCAACGTTCAGTCTCCCGCTCAGGACAGGGTGTAGTGCAGACTCAGTGTGGAACTACTGACAAATTAAATATAA
This sequence comes from Ilyophis sp. 1 JC-2022, assembly GCA_022702515.1. NCBI lineage: Eukaryota > Metazoa > Chordata > Actinopteri > Anguilliformes > Synaphobranchidae > Ilyophis > Ilyophis sp. 1 JC-2022. The sequence goes on along the minus strand of CM040402.1, from coordinate 78,709,400 downwards.
AAGTCAGTATTCCACTAGAGGTATATTGTGGTACAAAATGGTGGAATGTAACACGGTACAGTTACTTGAGTACTATGCTTAAGTACAATTCTGAGGTACTTGTACTAGAATATTTCTATTTTATGATACTTTATACTTCTACTCCATTACATTTATGTGACAATTGTATAGTGACTTGGCAGAGCAGTGTAACTTATAGGTGAGCATTTGGTGTTTAGATTGTTATTCTGAAAAAGTTATTGTTTCACTGTAAAATATAAAACCTCCAGTACATGTCTATTTGATTACCAAATTGGATGTTTTACTGAATGTTTTTATTTGAACCTAAAAAAATTACCTTGATTTATTATGTGTAAATGTAAATGGGATTATGGGAACCTGTTTTTCATTAATGTACAATGGATGTTTGAAGCACTTCATTTACACGAGTAACACTTGGTATTTTTAAGGCAATTGGTTTGCATGATTTTAACAAGTAAATCGGATAGTTCTTCAAGTAAATAAAACAAGAAATTCTAAGTTGCAGGAAATGTCACATTAGTTAGCCCAACTTAAATAAATGTGTTGTTTAGAATACACACGCAGTAAAGTTCACATTCAATTATTTAGTAGTTTGAAATTATTAAATTATTTTGTAGTTTGGCTACGTTCTATGCCAACCCTGCCTGCCTTCCGTTGTGGCCTGAAAACACACCTTTTCAGACTCCACCTGGACTGATACTTATCTAGGACCTCATTTGTACCGTATTTGTTCTTGTTGAACTGTGTATTCAAGTTTATAATATTTATAATAGAATTGTAGTTGAGCTGATTTTTGTAATCATTTTTAATGGTTATTATAAACCAGGAGGGGGTCGTCTAATGCAGTGTTTTTCAACCTTTTTTGAGCCAAGGCACATTTTTTACATAAAAAAAAATCCTGTGTCACACCACCAACCAAAAGTGTTACTAATTAAGTGAAGTTAATAGGATAAGATAATTTCTCGCGGCACACGAAAATCACTGGTCTAATGGCATGACCACTTGATGGGAGATCCCAAGTGTTAATTCCCAGTTGTGTATATTGGGCTATACACTTTGATGTATAATTTTACCGTCAAAATCATGCAACAACCATTGCTTGCCCCACACTGGCCGACTGTTTAGCTCAGAAAGATATACATCTAATACGGAATATAGCTTATGGGACATTATATAGACTGCTCTATATAAATTGTGATTTTGTTCAGCGATGTTGTTGTACCATTTCGAAAAGATGCATTTGAACAGTTGCCAAAAAAGAGGACGCGGATCAAAGTAACGTTAGATTAGCAAAAAAGAGAGAAAAAAGCACACATCAGAAGTTAACATGAAATCAGCCATAACCAAAGCGTAAAGTCGGTTGGTACCCGAGGTTAAACAGATACTACTATCATGTTTACGATTAGCTATGCTTTAGTTAGCTAGCTATGGATGAGATCAAATATGAAAACTTTCAGGAAATCGTCAAATAAACGTAGGAGTAACGTTAACTTCGTTTACAAAGTCATTCAAACATGCTGAAAAGGAGATTAACTGTATGGATGCTTTCTCCCCACTTGTCTAATATAACTATAGAGAGGATATATATGTGGCTGTATTATTCATGAATGTATATTTACAAAACAACAAACTTCTAAAATAAAATCTTCCCGTCCGGATAATCGGAGTAAAGATGGAGTCCATTAGAAACTCAGGTGCATTGTGGGAGAATAGTGACTGGCACAGCCGCCATTTTCCCGCTGGACGCTCGGCTCCCATTGTGTGAACGACAGTAAAAATACTGACACGGCCATAATAGCCAAACGTTTATTTCACCATCTGTAACCAACCTTTTCACAGGTAAGTGTCCACAAATAACAAGTTTTTTCGCCATATATATTTAGTTGAATATATATAAAAGTTTAAGATGTTTTTAATGTCAAAATATCGTTCGAAATTACACCGTTTTAAATCGTTGAGAAAAAAACAAACGCGACTGCCGAAAACGCCAGAGAAAACAGTCTTGGGACTTCTAAGGAGACCTGAAAATAGGCTCCGTTTTCATGGGTTACTTTCGCGTCTCATAAACAGAGTTGTTGACTGCAGATTCCCGTCCGGGATATTTTGTTTGTGTTCTGCAGGGTGTTAACATTTGTCTCAGCTGGTCGATTGCGACGTTAATATAGCATTTGTTTCACTATTTTTGTACATTTTAACTCTCACCCTCTATCACTTGCGTTACACAGGTCTCACCCTAGCTTCGTTTCATATAGCAGCCATCGTTTTCTCTCTAGTGTAGGCGGGATTTATTGAGGCGGGGCAGTGCTGCATTTGTATTCTGATTGGTTCTGAGAGAGAAACGCTATAATTTCATTGGTGTACATAGCTGTTACAATGGTACGTTGTCCTCATTTCTATTTTGATTGATAACTTGTCCACAAGTCGGATTGTTCAGAAAGCATCTGGCCCCCCCTGTGCCTTGTGCTTTGGATGTGGATTGGCCCCTTTTCACTGATTGGCCAAAGACGTTTCACAAGATTAACTGCATACTATTTCCCATGGCCAAGCCTGGGTTTACTGTGACCATAGAATATAGAAAAAAAATACAGTTTATATAGTAACTCTTTGGGTTAATTACGTTGACACACTGTTACCTAGATCAGTACAATACTGTGAATACGTTTATTCACAGGAAACATTTGGTGTAACAGGATTCATTTATTTAAAAACGACACGTACCAAAAGACATGTAGTTGGACATTTATTTTTTTACAAAACTCTGTTTCTGTCTTCCACTCTGTGAAATTGTAGTCTGAAGTACCGATAATTGTGTTGTTGATGTTGTTGGTATGACAAATAATAATAATTTTAAAATTATATTGTCTTCTCAGGTGATCTTGAGGTGCCATGGCTCGTACCAAGCAGACAGCTCGTAAGTCAACTGGAGGCAAGGCCCCGCGTAAGCAACTGGCCACCAAGGCTGCCCGCAAGAGTGCGCCTTCTACTGGTGGAGTCAAGAAGCCCCATCGCTACAGGTGACGGTCATGCTTGTCACCAGTAAGGCTGTCAGATTTAGATTTGAAGTTAAAATATTCCTTGAACAGGGACACTTAAAAAAATAAGTTTTTAATTCACATTCAAACATGTCATTTTTATTATTATAAGCGCATGCTGGAAATCTAACCTGTTCTGTGTTACCTCTTGGTTCAAATTCTGCAATAAATATTAACTTTAAAAAAAAAAAAATTTAAATACAATATTCAGACTTCATTATTTGGTTCAGTTGACAGCCTCATTCACCAATGTATCATAAACTTGATCCCAGAATTGGAATGTGGTAACCAACTATGATCATCTCAGTTTTGTCCTGAATCTATTGGACCAAGAGTGAGGGAAGCACTGAGACAATACGGGTGTATACTGTTGGTGTCAGCAGTGGGATCATTTTCCTCACTGTATGCGTATGTGTGTCCTGCAGGCCCGGTACCGTGGCCCTGCGTGAGATTCGTCGGTACCAGAAGTCCACCGAGCTGCTGATCCGTAAGCTGCCCTTCCAACGGCTTGTGAGGGAGATCGCCCAGGACTTCAAGACAGACCTGCGTTTCCAGAGTGCTGCCATTGGGGCCCTGCAGGTCAGTACTGGGTCCCCTGGTCTTTGCTGTTTTACTTCCCCTTTCAGATGAAATGACTGTGCAGTCCCACCTATGCTGTTGTTCACTGTCTGTCTGTTTGTGCTGTGCAGGAGGCCAGCGAGGCATACCTGGTGGGGTTGTTCGAGGACACCAACCTGTGTGCCATCCATGCCAAGCGTGTCACCATCATGCCCAAAGACATCCAGCTGGCACGTCGTATCCGTGGCGAGCGTGCTTAGAGGCCACCCTCTTCCCCCTCTTCCCATCCTCACCGAGCTAGTCTTGTCTTCCCCTCCCTTTATTAAACTCCCTCTCCCCACACCCATTCTTTCGTTGGTAGTGTGTAGAGCAACAATACTTATGGCGAGAATAAAGTGTATAGTTGTGTCTTTCTTAGTGCTGTCGGCAGCAGACTTTTAGGGTACCTTTTTGTGCATGTACCTGCTTAGTGCTGATCAGATGCACAGACGCACAGAGCCAGAGGTGGAAAATCCAGGTTCAGAAAGTAAAATTCCTCCCCAGTAACCCACTCATCTGGATTTGCTGATTACCCCAATTCTTCAGCCAGGAGTTAGAACTAATTGGTGAAATCAGTTGGCTGGGTTCATGGGTGGAAGAAACACATGGCAGGACTTTTACCTTCTGACCCCTGGACTTTCCACCCTGCATAAAACTGACCAATCCTGTGTGTGGACTGCCTTGCTTGTCCACCTGTCTGTCTTTGTGTGCCGAGGGAGTTCGTGAGGTCAGCTCTTTCAGTTACGAGGTAGGGAGGCATTCGGAGAGACTGGGGCAGTGTGACGGGCAGGGGGGTTGAAGTACAGACAGGTGGACAGAACAGGAGGGTGGCGGTCAGGGTTTATCTGCTGGAAGATGCCTCAGCAGGGTGCTAGAAGAACTGCCCTGGCCGGTCCTTCTTGCCCCAGAACACCGGAGAGAGATCAGTCAGGGGTATCGGCGTGTTCGAGGATGGTCTTTATTTCTGTGAGTGGGTGTATGTGCTGATCAGTACAGCAAATTGTATTCAACTGCAAGTGTCTCTTGGTTGAGAAAATGTTTATTATATTGATGATTATTATTGTTGTTATGGTGTTTTTTTTCTTTTTCTTTTTCTTTTTTTAAATGCATACATATGTCTGTTTTCACAGCTGCAAAGAATTTTACGATGCAAATTTTTTACAAGTAACCGTGACAATGCAGAAAAAAAATGTTTTTACCGAAAACAAGGAAATAATTAAAACTTCAGTCTGCTCTACTCTGTCGAACAGTTGGGGACACTGTATGTCAGCCCCTTATTTTATTGCTTATAATACATCAATACTCTGCACCCTTTTTATTTCTGTTTTATTACACAATTGGCTTTAAATGGCATAATGTAAATTTGTTGCCAAAGCATTTTGAGACATAGGATAAGATTATGTAGCAAAAGTATATCTTGACATCATTTTCACTCAAATGTAATCTCTCCCTCTTTTTTTTTACCTCCCTGTACTCTTCCATCCTTTTTTGTTAATGAATTTCTGTAAGTTTAGGTTTTCTCCCTTTTCTCAGGTTGGTGTGATGCCCTTCTAACTTATCGTTATTTCTTATTTTGATTGAAAAATGTTCAAATGTTTAAAGCAGATCTTTGTAATTTCCAGATTTCTCATATAAGATGGTAATAAATAGATGTTACACAAATATTTTTTGGTTTTTACATTTTTGTTCTAAGCATTTATTTCCCCAGTTCCATTTTTGAAAACATGTTATTGGTAATGCCTTGCCCATAAAGCGGTGTGCCGTGTATCACTGTAACTACTGATGGGAGTTTATAGCCAACAGAGGATTAGGCTTATGCACAGAGGTAAACAACTGAGGTGTGTGTGTGTGTACACGTGCATGCTATTTGAGAACAGAAGTTTGAAGAATTATCTCTGGTGCAATAATCATGAGGTGTGTGTGTGTGTAAGCACGCGTGTTATTTGAGAACAGAAGTTTGAAGAATCATCTCTGTTGCGATAATCATGAGGTGTGTGTGTGTAAGCACGCGTGTTATTTGAGAACAGAAGTTTGAAGAATCATCTCTGGTGCGATAATCATGAGGTGTGTGTGTGTGTGTAAGCACGCGTGTTATTTGAGAACAGAAGTTTGAAGAATTGTCTGGTGCGATCATCATTGACTTCCACGCTACTGTTTTCTGTCATTTCTTTTGTATAAATGTTTCATGTAATTCCACTAACTGGATCTCCCACACATTAATATATATTTGTCAATACACATGGGTACGTCCAGTTATCCAAGTCTTTTTGCTTTATAAATGTGGTCAAATTGGTTTTATATTGGATATTTTTTGAGTATGATCGGGTACTCTATACTCTATATTGTATGAGTATGACCAGGTACTCTATATCTTAACAAAATTTCTTGGGTGTTTTTATTTTTTACACAAGTGGTTCACTTAAAGGATAAATGGAGACCAAAAATGACCATAGGCTAGTTACTACACACATCTGACTGTAATCCTACTACAAATATAACTGCAGCTCAGCTTAGCTCAGTGGTTTGTAGTATGGAATGTTGAATAGCATAATAATAATTCACCACAGTTGTAACCTCCAATTCACAAGCTGAAGAGATAATAAATGGGTTAAATTGTCTGGATGAAAATACAGAACTGACTCTATATCTATGGTTGGAGACATAAAGTAACTGGAAAGTATTACCCAACTTTGATTCCCTTACCAAACAGTGTCGTGAAAGTTTTTGCTCCCTTCCTGATTTCTTCTATTGTTGCATATTTCTCACACTGGATGTTTTCAGATCTTTAGACAAAATATAATATTGATTTTAGGGAACCTGAGTGAACAAATGAGACATTTGTTTTTTACTTATTTAATTTATTTAATGAACAAAAAATCCCAACACCCATTTTGCGTGAAAAAGTAATTGCCCCCTTACACTTAACTGCAGCCAATGGAGAATAAAGTAATAACTTTTAATATTTTGTTGCATATCCTTTGCATGCCATGACTTCCTGATGTCTGTGACCCAACAATATCAAAAGACTTGATATCTTATTTTCTGGTACTCCTACAAGCGATAATATAACCTCTCTGCATTTGAATGGATCTCTATGAGATTGAGAGGTGGGACTAGATTTAGCTATAAATTATGCTGGAACAGTAAGGAATACATGGTTGGTAAAATGGCTGTAAGTCATCAAGGGTCTGAGGTATCAAACGAGCCTCAAACCATCACTCTGTTGTCAGATATGCAGTAGATATGGATGGATCACTAAGGGTTGTTTCTCCTGACAAATCTTTCTCTTGAACTCTATGGAAAAATAAGTCAGAAGAAACCCTTCAAGTTATAAATGAAAATAAGTAAAAAACAATTGTGTCATTTTCACTCAGGTTCCCTAAAATCAATATTATATTTTGTCTAAAGATCTGAAAACATCCAGTGCGAGAAATATGTAACAATAGAGAAAATCAGGAAGGGGGCAAACAAATTTTCACGGCACTGTATCCTCCGAACAGCACGGCTATGCTTGTACGCTTTTCTACAGGTCAGGTGACATGTAACCTGCTGTTCGTGTTCTTCACCTATGCTCTTTCGCTATGCACATCATGCATTATCTTCAGCCACGTGCGGCCTTGAGAAACTGAATTAAATTGCCTGTCAAATAATACTACAAAACACGAAGTATTTTATCAACATGGTTATATTGCAAATGCCTTGCGCAGTTTTATAGCGTAGTTACAACAGCTGTGTGACTATTTATGCAGGATCTTAACTTTTTTAATAATAAGGGCTTTATAGTTTCATACCCTTCTTATGTACTTATAGCCTGCCTAAATATTGTGTCGGGTTACCTGTATACAGTGAGCTACTTGCGGGCGGGTGTCAAGACAATAATATAATAATAAATAAATAAAATAGTCAGTGTTAGCAAAATAATGATCGAATTAGTCTAACATTACCTTGCAACCAACAAACCGTAGCGTGCATAGATCCAACCGCTGCATATTTCATGTCATGCCTTCTCGCATAATTATAACAGTCATATTCTATTCATATTGTTTTGTTAGCGATATACGTAAGGCTTGGAAGCGCTGCAAAAAAAATGGTGACTACGGTGAACTCCGGTGCATTGTGGGAAGAATGATTGACACGGCGGCCATTTTCCTGCTGGACGGTTTGCTCCCATTGTGTGAACGAGACTGTAAATACTGACACAGCCAGACAAGCTAAACATTTATTTCACTCTGATACGACACTTTTTCGCAGGTAAGTGTCCACAAATAATATATTTTACCAAACAAATTAATTGTTCAAATCTTTATTAAAGTTTGATATTTGTTTGATTTCAGTATATCTTCAAAATTTAATTTATTTTCGTCGGTACAGAAAAAGAAAAATCGACTGACGAAACGCAGAAAACCCGTCTTTCTACTTCTTGCAGAGGCTGAGAAAAAAATCCGTTTCAATATGATTCGGTAGTTTTCGCATCGGTTAAACACAGTTATTGAACATCAGTCTCCGTCTTGAAACAACTTTTTGGATTCCGTAGGGTGTCTACTTTCATTTCCGATAAGTGGTTTCGGGTGTAATAGTGTGGATTTTTATTGTTTATTAAAGTTTTGCTCCCAGTCTGTTCGCATAATACAGGTCTTTAGCCCGGCTGTGTTTCAAACGGCGGCCATCGTCTCCAGGGTGGAGGTGGGACTTGTAGCTAATGGGAGAAATGGAAGGCTTGTGCCCGCCCCCTTTGGAAGCTCGCTCTATGGCCTTATTGGGCAGTGCGGCCAGTGACTACCATTTGATTGGTTTAAAGGCTGTTTAAAGTAATGTTTACACGCTTTCTTTTTTGATTGACGACCTCTTGGCGAGTTGGAGTCGGTCTGCAACGATTTTTTATGTCCTCCAGCCGCCGCCTGAAACGCTAACAGTAACTCATTGACTACCGCTGCTTTTTTTATGGCGCGAGCAGGTTCAAATTGAAAAGGTCGCAGGAAAGTACTTACTGCTAGAGCACAATTTAAAATACTCCCTCGAAATGGGAATACCAGCGTTACCCTTTAACAATACAGAAACTATTCCATTTTTTATTCTCAGGGCTGCTTTTATTTAATTAGTGTTTTGCTGTGAAAATTCACTGCACTGGACGAAAGTTAACTTAACATTCGAAAGCTAGCTCACCACATTCACTTCACAGAGCCCATCAACCAATCCACATACCATATCTCGGTGAATCTGCGCTGATTTTCAGTCGCATTAATCCAGAAAAACAAGACCCTTTTCTATTTTCTGTAGTGTATATTTGGGTTCTGTGGTGTAGATGAGGGTTGCTCAAGTTTCTACATTGTTAAATAATTTCTCTTACCTTTTAAACCTTCGTATGTTTTTTAAGCTTTTTGTAAATATGTTGGCTTCTTCTCTGCTTTGAAATATGGAATTAAATATCAGCAAATATATGTTATTATATAGTTTTGTTATTTATAATGTTATGTTATTAACTACACAATACTTTCACTAGTACTACTATATAAAACATACAGTTAAGCAACATTACTGTACTAGTTAATATTTCTACTGTTGTGCAACTTCTAATGATACTTCTGCTACTACTAAGAATAATAATTATTCCATTGAATGCATTTATGAAGTTTCAGGGAATTTAAATACATGTATGTTGGTATAATTTTATTTAAGACATGGCAGCTTTCTTTAATGCTGAAAAAAAAATGTGATAAGTATATACCATGGATGTTGCAACATTGTGTATACAGTTGCACTGAAATACACTTAATTTTATAGCGGATGTTGGTTTAAGATGGTATTGACCAAGTTTGAAGTTAAAATCTGTTTTCTTTCTCTTGTCCTCTCAGGTGATCTTCAGGTGCCATGGCTCGTACCAAGCAGACCGCTCGTAAATCAACTGGAGGCAAGGCCCCGCGTAAGCAACTGGCCACCAAGGCTGCCCGCAAGAGTGCGCCTTCTACTGGTGGAGTCAAGAAGCCCCATCGATACAGGTGAGGGGTGGAGCAGAGTCATACACTCATATATACATAGACGCAATGATGTCAAATGGATTCCCGTACAGATGAACTGTAATGTTATAGTGCAAATTATCATTAGGGGACCGAGCAGCGTAGCTGTTGGTACCCTATTGTTTTTGTAAAAAAAAAAAAAAGTCTTCCCTTTCACCTAAAATTCCTGTGAGCTGGTTTGGCCTAGAATTAACAAACTTGGCAGGCTTGTTGGGATTGCCAAACTCTTGGATCCTTTATATTATGAAGCAGATTGAACACCTGGTGGCGCTGTAGTGCACATGACAACATTTTGACATTGACAGGCCCACTGCCGACGCCCCGTTTCACCTAGAGTCACAAAATTTGGTATATAAGTTTTTAATACATTACTTCTTTTTTTTGTCAAGAATTGGCCAAATGACAAGCCAATGAATTTTCAGTGGGCGTGGCTTATCAAAAATGCTAATACTGTTTAACAGTAACATCAGGACTTGAGATCTGCAGTTTTAACCCAATTGAGCGACGTGGTGGCGCTATAAAGATCCAAATATAAAATTATTATTTCTTTGAATTCATAAAAAATCACTGTTCCTTTGCAGAGATTTAAAACTTGCTACAGTGACAAAGGCTCGGATTTGGATCATAGATATTTACTAATTGGGTGGGCACCATCTTGAATTTGCCGACATTTTAGTTTAAATGTACTCATCTATTACTTCTCTGTGTTTTTCCTTAACCGCTAGGTTGATTCTTATGAAACAAGTTACAAGTTGTCATCTTACAAGCCCTCACCGAATTTGGTGGCGATAGGCCAGTTGGTGGCGCTGTAGTGCACGTGACAAAACCTTGACATTGACACGCCCACTGCCGATGCCCCGTTTGACCTAGAGTCACAAAATGTTAACCCAATCAATCCACGTGGTGGCGCTATAGAAATACAAATGTTGGGATGGCAGGTATGCTATCCACCAAGTACACTATCTGTGCTTAACAGTCTACCTACCATACCAACTGCGAAAGTTCCTGTAGCTTAGTGGTTAAGGCATTGTACTACCGTGTAGTAGGTTGGTTCCAAAATCCCCACATTTATTTGAGGCGCACAATGTGCATGTCATGCTAAGAATGTTCTTTTAACATAAAACAAGTTATTTTTATTGCAAAGGCTAAGAAATTTCACAATATTAGCTGTTGACTTGCTTTGGCCTAGTGGTTACAATCTTGGCTTTCCACGCGTGAGGTCAGTGGTTCGATTCCCGGTTGGTACAAATGGCTAAGTTGATGTTTGGCAAATGCTATGCTTTTTTAATGTTCTTTTCACAGTAACGAACGCCTTTTTATTGCAAAGGTTAAGAAATTTAACAGTATTAACTGTTCACTGTTTCACTTGTACTTAAAAAACATAAAAGGCCACCGACATGGTCCAGTAGCTTACGATACTACCGACTAACGAAAGATTTACCGCAGGTCACGTTTACGCAGTTGGCTATGGGAACAAGTATCCATTTGTCAGACACAGAAAATAAAGTTTTCACACAAAATACGATCTGATACAGAGCGTGTTGTTGCAGACAGTAATGTAAAAAATCAATTCATAACTGTGCCATTGGCTACATGTTTTGAACTAACATTTATTTTCAAACATCGTCACTAGTCTCAATCTCACACAAAAGCAGACAATAAAATCCGTCTATGTGTAGGCCTACCTACGTTGCCCTGTTGCAGTTTAGCGGGCAAGATTTCTTGATTAATTTGCAACAAAAAGGATGTGCACTTCAGCTCTGTTCGGGTTACGGATTTCACACATAACACAATGTCACCATAAAAATGGAGAATTTACGATAATACGCAAGCCCTTACGGGATCAGGTTTAGATACCATCAACAAATATTTGCTTTTTGGGTCAACCCTGTCTAGAGTTGTCTACCATTTTCAAGTCTCTGTGTTTGACAAATGCTGCTCATGCCACTCGGTCCCCGGGAATCGCTGCTTGCAGCTATATTTATATACTATATCTTTTATTACAATATCAGTCTTTTTTATATGGAATTATACAATTATACAATACAATTTTACATTTACAATAATCACTTAAAAGTCCAGTACTTGCACTTGTTGCAACTCACCACCGTTCATATTAGTAGGACTATACGGGTGTATACTGTTGGTGTCAGCAGTGGGATCATTTTCCTCACTGTATGCGTATGTGTGTCCTGCAGGCCCGGTACCGTGGCCCTGCGTGAGATTCGTCGGTACCAGAAGTCCACCGAGCTGCTGATCCGTAAGCTGCCCTTCCAACGACTTGTGAGGGAGATCGCCCAGGACTTCAAGACAGACCTGCGTTTCCAGAGTGCTGCCATTGGGGCCCTGCAGGTCAGTACTGGGTCCCCTGGTCTTTGCTGTTTTACTTCCCCTTTCAGATGAAATGACTGTGCAGTCCCACCTATGCTGTTGTTCACTGTCTGTCTGTTTGTGCTGTGCAGGAGGCCAGCGAGGCATACCTGGTGGGGTTGTTTGAGGACACCAACCTGTGTGCCATCCATGCCAAGCGTGTCACCATCATGCCCAAAGACATCCAGCTGGCACGTCGTATCCGTGGCGAGCGTGCTTAGAGGCCACCCTCTTCTCCCTCTTCCCATCCTCACCGAGCTAGTCTGTCTTCCCCTTCCTTTATTAAACTCCCTCTCCCCACACCCATTCTTTCGTTGGTAGTGTGTAGAGCAACAATACTTATGGCGAGAATAAAGTGTATAGTTGTGTCTTTCTTAGTGCTGTCGGCAGCAGACTTTTAGGGTACCTTTTTGTGCATGTACCTGCTTAGTGCTGATCAGATGCACAGACGCACAGAAGCATAAAACGGACCTATCCTGTGTGTGGACTGCCTTGTTTGTCCATTTGTCTGTCTTTGTGTGCCGAGTGAGGTCAGCTCTTTCAGTTACGAGGTAGGGAGGCATTCGGAGAGACTGGGGCAGTGTGACGGGCAGGGGGGTTGAAGTACAGACAGGTGGACAGAACAGGAGGGTGGCGGTCAGGGTTTATCTGCTGGAAGATGCCTCAGCAGGGTGCTAGAAGAACTGCCCTGGCCGGTCCTTCTTGCCCCAGAACACCGGAGAGAGATCAGACAGGGGTATCAGCATGTTGGAGGATGGTCTTTATTTCTGAGTGTGGGTGTATGTGCTGATCAGCACAGCAAATTGTACTCAACTGCAAAGCAATCTCTTGGTTGAGCAATGATTACTCATCATTATTATGTGGTGTCTTTTTTTTTTGTAAGTGCAGAAACATGTTTCGTTCTTTTATAGCCAGAAAAGATTTTCGTAAAAAAGAAAACAAAAAAATCACAATATGAAAAACAATATGAGAAGTTACAGCAGACAGCAGAAATTAGCGTGAAAATTTTTAATGACAACTGAAGCGAGTTCTCATTTTCAAATGATAGCACTGGCGACCAGAGAGGGGTGTACTAAACCTTTCCTCATGTTATCGCCTATTACCTATCAAGGCTTTCACACACTTTTTACTTCCTTGCTCTCTTTCTGATTTGAAATTGGCTAGAAGAGCATAACAAAAATGTTGCCAAAGCATTTTAAAGTTTTAAAAGACAAGTGTGTAGCTGAATTATATCCCTTCTGATTCTAAATCTCCTGGGTGCTTATTAATGGGGATTTATTTGGCAGCCAGCTTTACGGATGTTGTTGAAACGACTCATGTTCCAATAAAAATATTAATTGAAAAATTGAATTGCCCAGCAGCTGTATTGTAAGCTACAAAATCTCACAGTGAGCTTTAAACGCTGCTGCAGGCATTGTGGGTAGTGGAACCGTCCGTAATACGTTGCGTCATTTAGCAAAAAGGGCCGCTATTTTCTTTCGTTTTCTCTCACCTACCTCCATTTTACCTTTTCCCTAATACTTCTTTTTCTCCACTCCCCAGTTTCTCAGGTTGGTGTGATGTCCATTTTACCTATAATTTCTTATTTGAATAAAACAACAAAAAAAATTCAGGTGTTTAAATAATCTGATCTTTGTAATTTCCAAATTTCTCATATTAAGGTGGTAATAAATCTATGTTACACACATCTTTTAAATGTGTTTTTCTTGCTGTCATTCTGCTTTCGTCTATTTTTGTCTTTACAATAGTTAAAGGGGAAGTTCTAGACGTGGGGAAACAACATTGGGCTGAGATTGTTTTCAACACACTATATCACTGTCATTAATTTGTTCAGGGCTATATTTAAGCAGATGGTGGCCATCGTTTTAATTTATTAAATGGATCCCAAAATCAAGAACCAGAATATAACTATGCCACAGTTCCTTGAGAATTGCCAACATTAATTGACAAGATGAGGTGCGTATAAACCCAAATAAAGGCTTTTAAGGGCAAAATGATCTTTAGTTTTCACATTGGTTCAAACAATCCATTGTTGGACACTTGCTACTTGTAAATGGTAGGAAGCTAAGCTACCAGTTAGGGAAAAGATAGCTCAGCTACATCAAAGATATCCCTAACATAGCTAACTAAACTGCATGGCACAAGAATATACAGTGCACTCCATATACAGTGTTAGGACAGTGATACATTGTTGTTTTGGCTCTGTACTCCAGGACATTGGATTTGAAATGGAACAGTGACTATGAAGTTAAAGTCCTCACATCACTGTCGTAACATTTTTACCCCCCCCCCATTTAGGGCACCAAAAGTAATTGGACAAATTAACATAAACTTTTAGGGCTGGTTTCCCAGACATAGTTTAAGCCTAGTTCTAGTCTAAAAAAAAATTTCAATGGAGATTTTCATTTAAAAATTTTTTTTTGTCTAGGACTAAGCTTAATCCATGTCTGGGAAACCGGCCCATAAAGTCATCATATTTAATATGTGGTTGCATATCCTTTGCATGCCATGACTTCCTGATGTCTTGTGACCCAACCATATCAAAAGACTTGTGATATCCTATTTTCTGGTACTCCTACAAGCGATAATATGACCTCTCTGCATTTGAGTGGATCTCTATGGGAATGGTGGGTGAGACTAGATTAAGCTAAATTACACGGGTATTGTATGGAAAACGTGGTTGGCTAAATGGCTGTTAAACAAGAGTCTGAGGTATCAAACAAGCCTCACACCATCACTCTGCAGCCAGATATGTAGTAGATATGGGTGGATCACTTTAAGGGTGGTTTCTCCCGACTCATTTTCCTATTGAACTCTATGGAAAAATAGGTGCCCTGAAATAGGCGCTACGTGTAAAAATGGCTACAATTGCTTCACGGCTCACCCAAAATGGATGAAAAAAAAAACCCTCAAATTAAAGCTGAACGTCATCGAGTTAAATTTCAAATGTGCTGAAGCCAAAACAACTAAAAACGTGTCACTGTCCTATAACGCTTTTAGAGTACACTGTCGCCTACACTACATACATACAGACAGGCAGGGGTTGGACAAAATAACGAATGAATCACGCGTACACGTTTTAAAAAATAACTGAATATACATTTTAATACAAATGCATAGATTACTGTTTTCCAGTGACAAAATATCAATTTAGGCTACCTCTAAAATTTCGAGTGGAATGAATCTCGCAAATATGGGCCAGATGAAATGCCATCAATCACAATTCAAAGACATTCAAGAAATGTGATGACATGAAATTTAGCGCAATCTGTTGCTTAGGAAGAAAATGAAGGGAGGGGGATATATTACCCCGGGGTCTACTTACCCCATATTGCATGGGTGCGTCCCAATATTCTTCACTCTCCTTTCCTCCACTACCACTGCTCTCCTATCCGAAAGTATGCAAAACTGCCTGCATGTTTCGAGAACAAGTATTTGCATGTACAGTATACAATGCACCTGACGTCGCATTTTATGTCCAGACATTAATTAATATGTTACCATTGATATGTAATTAAGCAACATTAGATGAAAACACAAAGAACCGTTTCCAGGACACGGAGGAGAGGAGGTTGTAGTGGAGGAACAGAGGGTGCATTTTTTTAGTATTGGGACGCACCCCATGTATTCTAAATCCACCTCTCTTTCCTGGCACAAGAAGGAGCTTGCGCGGGTCACATGACATCGCCTGCAAAATTGTCCAGAAAATGTGTAAGAAAGGCGCCGAAGAAGTCTTTCTCTAGTGGGTAGCACATTCGAGTTAATATGAATTAATTAAGTTTTATTAGCAATAAATGCTACTGGAAGTAGAGAAAACTGTCTTCACTTTCTAAGCAGAAGTGTTGAGTGTTTTTCCATAACTGACTCGGTCCGCTTTGAGAGAATCAATAACTTTGTTTATTTTACATTTATGAAGTTCTTTTCATGACAAATCATATTTTTATACTTAAATCCATAAAAATAAGTGTGTAAAAACTGCAAATATGTAACCATTTATCATAAAAAGTAGCCTAGGCTATAAGCCTATTTTGAAAAATATGGTTTATCAAAACCGGATCGACTTAGTGCGGTTTGGAAAAAAAACACTCTTCAGTTGTGCACATGAGCAGCTATCCAGCGTAGAAAATATTGTATATGCTACTTATGACAATTCAGAGGATATATATTCGCCTATTAGCCTTTTTAAAGAGTTATCAATGTTCAAAAAAATAAAAAAACTTTTTAGTTAGTAGGGTAAAGCCTAGGCATGCTTCTTCTAAGCTAATTCACAAAAGTAGGAAACAAGCAGTTACTACAAGCATATATTCTCGGTTAAAAAATTAAGCGCGGATTTTTATATAAATATCGAGGAAAATAACGCGAGTTTGAGTTCACAAATCTGTTTGCTGTTTGTAAAGCGACCGCAAGGTGGAACCCTTGTACAACGTGTCTGGAGATTTCAAACCGCCGAGATTTATATATCTGAGATGCCAGAGTGCTCGTTCATTGTTTGTTTTTTAGTTCGTAAATTTTATTAAGAGCAATTAATTAGTTAAAAATGTAAAGGACGGGAAACATCGATTTATATATATATATATTTGGAGGGACAATCTCATGTAGAAAATATTTTTATTTTGAATTCACAATTTACAATGAAGTCAAGCCACGTTCATCGATATACTTTTCACTCAAATATACAATATTTGGAGTCGGTGGCAAATTTAAACATATAAAGTTTCCTGTAAAGTATTTTTCATTAGCCTATTTCTTTGGTATTTTTGTTATAGCCTAACACATTTATTACTTTAATACTTTAAGGAAATCATCATTGTGAGGGGGCTGTGCTTACGTTTCACATATAAAAGTATAATTGTTACTGATAGTGTGGATAGTGTGCACTAATGATGCATAGCTACATGGATGAGTAGATAAACAAATACACACTCAAAACAAAGTAAAACAACAATGACAAAAACAAGTTTAATGGTCCTGAAAGGCACATACAGTATATCCTTTGTGCTGTCTCTAGTGAGCAGTAATCCCTGCCTCTTCCTACCCCATCCCCACCACTGTCAGCGTCCAGCATCTTATTCACCTACTCAGTTCAACATTGAAAACACATAAGTCAAATCGTAGTTGCAATCATTGTTCCATGATCATTATCATAGAATATATGATAACCAGACAAACATGAATTCATTTTTGATAATATAGTTCTGACTGCATCTAAATTCCGCAAGCCAATGACTCCATCTTGCCCTGTACATTTTGCATATTAATTTGTATTGTATTCTAATAATTCATACAAATTGTATTAGACTGCACTGGATCTGTTTTGCAAACATACTCATGGCTATGAAAATATTTATTGTGACCCAGAATTGTTGTTTTACGTTCCATATTCCATATTCCAATTTACGTTCCATATTCTAAATTCTAGCCCTGGACCATCACACTTCATCTATTATGTTAATCTACTGTTAATATGTAAATTATTTCCTGATTTTCTTCTTGGATGTATATGAACTCTAGCTTAGTATCATATGAAACAGCCCATATCTGTCTAAGATGAAGGCTTAATCTTTGCTCCACCACAAAATCTGTCGCTCACAACTTCCAATGGAGTGAATTATATAAATTACTTGGTAATGCAAGTGCTTTAGAATCATTTTAGAAATACTTGTGCTATGAGGATCCAGATTAAATAATCAACAAAGTCAATGCATAGTGTTGTGTAATGTGGCTTTGATTCAAACATCACTTATTCGTTGACTCACAATTATGCAAGTGTTAATTGTTTTCACAATACAGATTTGTTAATTAAGCAAATTACAGAATTAACTCAACAAACTGTGACAACATCTACAAAAACGTTTGAGTAATTGTCAAAAAAGATTCAAGAATTTAAGTGTTGATTGAATAGATGCCTGTGTCTCTGTGCTATTTGTTTTGTTTTTTAGTGCCCAATTCTCAGTTTATTCTCTGTATGTTTCTGAAAAACATGACAAAAAAACATTCAAGTTGTGCGCAGGTTTTGAATTTTGAATAAAGCTGGCATTGTGTCAATAATTAAGCCAACTTGATATGGCATCTAGCTCCCTCTTAAAGTTATCAGTTAGTTAGCTTGTGCCATTCTTGCTTGAGAATTTTTTTTTTTGTTGGCTTTGACAAATAAATTGAGAATTGTTGAGGAAAATGTGTCATAGAGGTGGATAGGTTATAGAAGTCCTCACCTGGTTCTGCTGGTTTTTTGAGTCATTTGCTCACAACATGTCCAGCTGTGGGCCTGGTGCCTGTGTTTCAGTGGATGAACGTGTTATTCCTATGAGTTAATGAAACTGAAGAATGTTGACTGGTATTACATAGGTCAAATTAGCCAGAAAAAATGTACCATAGCCTTTCTCAGATAAATAGTCTAGCTACTGTAATTTATATGCAATGATCATTAGAATAGTGCATGTGTGCGCTGTATGTGTAATCTGTGTGTTATCGTAGACTGGGACATTCATATGTATATGTGTATGTCTTTCTTCATAAGGGTACAGGGTGGGTTTGCATTTGGGTTTGCTTGTCTGAGAGTATTTATATGTGCATGGCTGTGTGCATCAGTGAGCAAGAAGGTTTTACGGCGTCCTTGTTTAGGTTTCTCAGGCAGTCCCAAAATTGAATCTTTTGGTGAACGCACCTGTTCTACGTGTCGTAATTAAACAGGCATATGCCTGTTTGTGTGTGTGTCTATGTGTGTGTTTCTCACGGCAGTGTGTGTGTGTGTGCTTGTCGCATGTTGCGTATGCATGTATTTGGACCGGGAGGGAACGTTGTGTGTTTGTGTTCACCTTCCCCAAGGTCTGTGTAGCGCTGGTCCATCTGTGCCCCTCTGGAGGATTACAGCCAATCCGTCTGTCTGTGGCTCAAAGTGCTGACTGACAGATCAGGGATTAGCACTGCGCTGTGCCCACAGAGAGAGGGGGACAGAGAAAGAGAGAGAGAGCGAGAGAGAGAGAAGGTGGAACAGAGAGAGATTAACAGCAGTACACTGAGAGGGAGGGAGGGGAGATTAGCACGGCCCAGAGAGGGGCAGAGAGATTAGAGCATAACGCAGGCGAGGGGGGGGGGGGGGGGGGGGTGGTTAGGCAGGCGGGTGGGGGGAGGGAGGGGGGTTGGGGCCATGGCCAGGGAGATTAACCTTGTACAGCCACAAGCACAACCTGGCGCACAACCACCAAGCTGAACCACACTCCTGCACAATGGTAGCGCACAAATAATCCCTCAAGTGTGTAGCCAGTGATGGGTGTGCAGTTCCATAAGGATTTTGAGAATGAGTCAGAAGTAACACACAAACTTGTTGCTCATAATCCTATGACTCAATCCCACTTATACAAGCACACACATTCATTGTGAACCCAGATTTAGATGTAAAAAGGCTTTTTGAAATATCTTTTTTTTTTTTTAAAAAGCTTGTGCCAGACAACAGCGTACAGAACAGGGGGTGCAGACAGTGGGGACTGCAGTTTTCTTGCGGTACGTGTCTGATCACTCTGCCCCAGTAAGCAAGGTGGAGGTGAAGGGTCAAGAACAGCAACGTGCAAGAGCTTTCAGCGGCTACCCAGAGCAGACACTGCACCCACCCCCACCTTCTCTTTCTCGCTCTCTCTCTCTTTCTTTCTCTCTCTCTCGGTCTCTGTAGATCCTGCTCTAGGACTCCCTCTAATGACAGCACTTTGCTCAAATTATATTTTAATGAAAAATATTCTTCTTATTCTTCTTCTTATTATTATTATTACACTGCCTGGCCAAAGAAAAAAGTCACACCCTCTAATATTTTGTTGGACCGCCTTTAGCTTTGATTACGGCGATTTCGTCGTGGCATTGTTTCGACAACCTTATGCAACGTCACAACATTTATTTCCGTCCATCGTTGCATTCATTTTTGGCCAAGATCTTGTATTGACGACGGAAGAGTCGAACCACTCCGTAAAGTCTTCTCCAGCACATCCCAAAGACTTTCAATGTGGTTAAGGTCAGGACTCTGGTGGCAAATTCATGTGTGAAAATGATTCCTCATGCTCCCTGAACCACTCTTTCATAATTTGAGCCCGATGAATCTTGGCATTGTCGTCCTGGAATATGCCCATTGATGGGATAACCTGGTCATTCACTACATTCAGGTACTCAGCTGACTTCATTTTATTGCTGCACAACGTTGCTGAGCCTAGACCTGACCAATTGAAGCAACCCCAGATCATAACATTGCCTCCAGAGGCTTGTACAGTGGGCACTATGCATGATGGGTTCAACAGTGACTTTTGTTTTGGCCAGGTAGTGTATTATTATTATTATTATTACTATATTTAGCTACTGTTATTTATTTTCTTTATGCTGGGCAGTTTGTACAGTTGACATTTTTATTTTTAGCAAGTGATGGCAGCATTTCAATGAGTGTTAGTGTTCTTCACTTGCTGAGTGAGTGAGTGGCGAAAGTAAGGGCAGTACCTTTGTTTAATCAGTAAAAAAAAGAAAAAAAGGGGAGTCCACCAATCAGTTCAACTCTCCTAGACACTTCTTGTTCATGCTCATGTTTTCTATTGGATGACCAAAAACAGTAGAAGCAGTGGTCAGTTCTTAGATGCTAAGTTTACCTGTCAGCCTTTTTTTAGAACCAAAATTTTACCCTCCTCCATAAGCCTCTTTCAAAATATACTCAAGGTGAGTATTAACAAGTTAACATCAGAGAACATAGGATAGTTGAGGAAGAATAACTTTCCTAATTTAATAAAGCAGTTGAGTTATTGTGCATTTATTGTCTATATTGCATACATTTTTACATACCCACACTGCATTCAAATTATACAGAAGATCCTCCTGTGAAATTATGCATTATGTAATCTAATGATATGTAAGCTTCAGCAAATTACTCACAAACATTTATAAATATTGAGTAACAGAGTATTAACAAAACATATTTGATGGTGAAGTGTTCCTGCAAATTTTTGACAAAAGCAGCCAAAACATTTTGTCTCCGAAGGTGTGGTGATTGAAGGCACTATAGGACTCCAAAATGGAAATAAATATTATTTGAGAAGACTCTGTTGTGCTGGTTTTAAACAAATAGTCTGCTCTCACACAAAGCAGCAGTGTTGTGTAATTGTTAGGCAACTTAGTGTAACGTTCCGTTCCCTTCCTGTCCGTTTTCCATGTTTTTCCCTTTCCTTCCGTGTCATGTCGGATTCCCTTTGTCCGTGTTTTCCCTGTTGCTACAGGCTGGGCGTGCCCCTTCTGTCTGTTTCACTCTGTTCCCCCACTTCGGTTTCAACTTATCTCCTTCCCCCCCTTGTTGCATGCATTCCCCACCGGTCAATTAGTCAATCATCCTCGGTTACATTCCTCACGCTTTCGTTATTGTTTTCAATTTCACTCCCTTACTTAAACCTCCGGCTGGCTGCTGTTCGGCGCCAGTTCGTTAACGTACTTCGTTTGTATCCTGGTCTCCTGTTTTCTAGTCCTGTTCGCTTAAACTCTGCTGTGGGTTTTTCCTGTTAGCTCCTCTGTTCCAGAACCAGCTGTTTGGTAGTTATCCAGCCCTGTCAGTTGCGGTTTCCCCTGCCTTTAACCTGTCTACTTTAAGTACCAGCTTCACCTGTACCTTCCAGTCTGTAGCTGTTAAGTCTCCCTGTGTGTGTTGTGGTACCCCTGCTCCCAGTTAACGTTGCGTCCGCAGTTGGGTGCTCTGCCTCTCCACCCTACAGTGGTTCCTGTCCGGCCGTGGCTACCTCCATTGCTGCGGTTACGGTTCTAAACTCCTCTGTGGCCCAGCTGCCCAACCGGGCCAACCTGAGCTCCGCTACACTGCTCCGCCCTGCCGTGTCCTGCCAATTACCTACCTCTGCCTTCAGTCCAGTTCCTGTTGGACCTCCCGGTCCAGATCCAGTCCGGTTCCGGTTCGGAACTCACCTCCCGTTTCAAGTCCAGCTCCGGCTTGGAACAACCCTTCGTTCCCGTGCTCCAGTTCCTGTTGGACCTCCCGATCCAGAACCGGTCCAGTTCCGGTTCGGAACTCATCTCCCGCATCCAGTCCAGTCCCGGTTTGGAACAACCCGTCGTTCCCGTGATCCAGTTCCTGTTGGACCTCCCGGTTCAGAACCAGTCCAGTTCCGGTTCGGAACTCACCTCCCGTATCAAGTCCAGTTCCGGTTCGGAACAACCCTTCGTTCCCGTGATCCAGTTCCAGTGTGGACCTCCCGGTCCAGTACAAGTCCAGTTCCGGTTTGGAACACACCTCGCTTCCGTGATCCAGTTCCTGTTGGTTCGCCCGGTCCAGTACCAGTCCAAGTTCCGGCTTGGTACTTCCAGGGGTGATCTAAGTCCAGCTCCGGCTTGGAGCAGTTCGCTTTGCCGGAGGACTTCCTCAGTTCTCTTTACTATTGTGTTAACGTGTGTTCAGCTTGGGACTACCCCAAAGCTCCTAATAAATATTCATTTCTGTTCACCTGTCTCTTGGTCGTTGCATTTGGGTTCAGCCGGTGTTTGGTTCGTGACAGAACGAACTGGCCTAAAAACATGGACCCAGCCGACCTCGAGCAGATTCGCCACGCCTTCTCCTGCCAAACCACGGTCAGCGACCAACAGGGCCGCCGGATGGACGACGTGTTGGATGTGCTGAGGGGGCTTACGGAGCAGGTTGCTCAGCTATCGCTTCACCTGCCTCTTCCTCGGATCCCTGTGGGTCCGACCCCTCCAACACCCGAACTGCCTCCCGAGGTTCCGGTTCCCTCTCCTAGCCGGGAGCCCAGAGTTCAACACCCCGAATTATACCGCGGGGGGCTGGGGAGGTGCCACGGATTTTTAATGAAGTGCGACATCGTCTTTCGCATGCAGCCCACTTCCTTCGCCTCCGACCCATGCAAGATCGCCTCCGACCCATGCAAGATCGCCTTCATTATGAGCAGCCTGGGAGGCAGTGCCCTGGAGTGGGCCACATCTATTTGGGACAGTCAGTCTCCTACATGCAACAACTTCGCCCTCTTCACCTCGGAGATGCGGCGCGTCTTCGACCACCCAGTCTGCGGTCTAGACGCTACCCAGCGCCTTCTACAGGTTCGGCAGGGCGGCCGCAGTGTAGCGGAGATGGCTATCCAGTTCCGCACCCTCACTGCTGAGGCGGGATGGAACGACACCTCCCTTCAGGGGGCCTTTCGTCAGGCTCTCAGTGAGGAGCTGAAGGACCAGCTAGCTACTCGGGAGGAGTCCAACTCACTCAACAGCCTCATCAGTTTGGCAATAGCCATTGACAACCGTCTCAGAACCCGGGCCCGTGAGCGAGGGAAGAATCCCTCCCGTCTTCCGCCCTCTGCCCCTTCCCGGGCTCGACAACCCTCTCCCGTCCAGGGGCCGAGAGTCTCCGCTTTGTCTCCCGAGGAGGAGCCCATGCAACTGGGCAAAATCACTGTGGACGCCGAGGAGCGCCCCAAAAGAGATGGCTCGCCAGTAAAGCTGGGCGTACTGACGAGCCCTATTATCCCAGACCATGCTGCCCAGAACCGCCTTGAATTTAAGGCCACTCTCCTTTGGAGGGACAACACCGCTTCTGCATCTGCCCTAATTGACTCCGGGGCCGATGCTAATTTTATTGACATAACCTTTGTCAAGAGGTTCGGGATTCCCACGGAGGTCTTACCTACCCCCATCACTGCTCTCGCCCTGGACCGTAGGAGTCTGGGGTTAGTTACCCACTCCACCGTTCCCCTTCAGCTTATTGTGTCTGGCAATCATCGGGAGACAATCCAACTCCTCCTTATCCATGCTAAGCAGTCCTCCATGGTCCTGGGACAGACCTGGCTGCGCCTTCACAACCCTCACATCGATTGGCAAGCCGGTCGCATCCTGGCATGGAGCGGTCACTGCTTAGCCAACTGTCTCCGCTCTGCCCTACCCCCCCCGGGGGCCAAGTGTAACAGACCTATCCATCCTGTACCCGACCTAGCTAATGTTCCCAGCCATTATCATGACCTGTCGCAAGTTTTCTCCAAGTCACGTGCTCTGTCTTTGCCTCCTCACAGACCCTACGACTGTTGTATAGACCTGCTGGCGGGAGCCAAGCTTCCATCTGGTCGCCTCTACAGTCTGTCGGGCCCGGAGAAGTTGGCCATGGAGACCTACATCCACGAGTCACTTGCTTCAGGCATAATCCGTCACTCCTCATCCCCGGTTGGTGCAGGGTTCTTCTTCGTCGGGAAGAAGGACGGCTCACTGCGGCCCTGCATTGACTACCGGGGCCTTAACGAGGTTACTATTCGCAACAAGTATCCTCTTCCCCTTATTAACACCGCTTTTGAACCCCTCTCCCAGGCAGTCATCTTCACCAAACTCGACCTCCGCAACGCGTACCACCTGATGCGTATACGCGAGGGGGACGAGTGGAAGACTGCGTTTAACACCCCGTTGGGCCACTACGAATATCTGGTGGTCCCGTTCGGCCTAACTAATGCCCCAGCAGTCTTCCAGGGGATGGTGAACGATGTCCTTCGTGACCTGTCAGGCAAGTGTGTGTTTGTTTACATAGATGACATTCTCATCTTTTCCAAGTCCCCTCAGGAACACGTTCTCCACGTCCGGGAGGTTCTCCAGCGGCTGCTGGAGAACCAGCTCTTCGTGAAGGCCGAGAAGTGCTCCTTCCACGTCTCGTCCGTCCCGTTCCTCGGCTTCATCATCGAGAAGGGCAGTATCCGGGCGGACCCTGCTAAAGTCAAGGCGGTGACAGAATGGCCCCAACCTTCTTCACGTAAGCACCTCCAACAGTTCCTCGGTTTCGCTAATTTTTATCGTCGGTTCATCCGTAATTACAGTGTCATTGCTGCCCCACTTACCAAACTCACCTCCACGTCCATTCCCTATTGCTGGAATCCCGAGGCTCAACTGGCCTTTGAACAGCTCAAGGTTCGATTCTCCACTGCCCCCATTCTCTGTCACCCCGACACCACCCGTCAGTTTACTGTGGAGGTTGATGCCTCCGACACCGGTGTGGGGGCCATTCTGTCTCAGCGTGCCGCCTTGGACAGCAAGCTCCATCCCTGCGCTTTCTTCTCCCGGAGACTGTCCTCCGCAGAGCGCAACTATGATGTCGGGGATCGGGAACTTCTGGCGATAAAGCTGGCACTTGAGGAGTGGCATCATTGGCTGGAGGGGGCAGGTAACCCATTTATTGTCCTCACGGACCATCACAATTTGGTTTACATCAGGTCAGCCAAGAGGCTTAATGCCCGTCAGGCTAGGTGGTCGCTGTTTTTTGCCCGGTTTAATTTCTCAGTAACCTTCCGCCCCGGCTCTCGTAATACCAAGGCAGATGCCTTGTCCCGTATTTCCCCCCCCCCCTCCAGTCCTGCTGGTCCGGAGCCCATTCTACCGGCATCCTGTATTGTGGCTGCGGTGTCCTGGGAGATCGAGGAGATCGTGAAGGCCGCCCAGGCTTCCCAACCGGATCCCCGCAATAATCCTAACTCCTCTCTTTTTGTGCCCGACTCTGTCCGTCCCCAGGTCCTGGAATGGGTTCACGCCTCCCGTCTGGCTTGTCACCCAGGTGTTGCCAGAACCATCGCCCTGGTCAGGAGGAGTTTTTGGTGGTCCACCCTCAAGGGGGATACCCGTGCCTTTGTCCTGGCCTGCCCTGTTTGCGCCAGGAGCAAGGCATCCCACCAGCCTCCCTCCGGTCTTCTCCACCCCCTCCCTGTCCCGGGCCGTCCTTGGAGTCACATTGGTGTAGACTTCGTCACCGGTCTGCCGTTGTCAGAGGGTAACACCACCATCCTGACAATTGTGGACCGGTTCTCCAAGGCGGTTCACTTTATCCCACTTCCCAAACTCCCTTCCGCCCTCGAAACAGCGGAGCTCCTGGTGCTGCACGTTGTCAGGCTGCACGGGATCCCATCCGACATCGTTTCGGACCGTGGGCCCCAATTCTCCTCCCAGGTTTGGAAGGCGTTCTGTGTGGCCCTGGGTGCCTCGGTTAGTCTGTCGTCGGGGTTCCATCCCCAGACTAACGGCCAGGCGGAGAGGGCGAACCAGGACCTGGGGGCCGCCCTGCGGTGCGTTACTGCTCGCAATCCCGCTTCCTGGAGCCGTTTTCTCCCTTGGGTGGAGTATGCGCATAACTCCCTTAAGTGCGCATCCACGGGGATGTCTCCCTTCGAGTGCTCCTTAGGGTACCAACCTCCCCTCCTGCCGGCCCAGGAAGCCGAGGTGGCAGTTCCCACCGTCAAGTCCCACTTCCTTAGATGCAAGCGGATGTGGAGACTCACACGCACCGCACTCCTTCGCTCTAATTCCCGTACCCAGCGCCTGGCGGACCTTCACAGGACCGCAGCCCCGCAGTACAAGGCCGGTCAGCAGGTCTGGCTGTCCACAGCCAATATTCCCCTCCCCACTTCGTCTAAAAAACTTCAACCCCGGTTTATTGGTCCCTTCTCCATTGTTTGCCTTGTCAACCCCGTTTCTGTTAAACTCTCCCTCCCTGTTTCCCTTAAGGTCCACCCTGTTTTCCATGTTAGCCAGATCAAGCCTGTCGCCTCCAGCCCCCTCAGTGCCCCGGCGGTCACTCCACCTCCGCCCCGGATCATCGACCACGCCCCGGCCTACACGGTGAGTCGGATACTCGACATTCGCCGTAAGGGCCGGGGCTTCCAATACCTGGTCGACTGGGGGGGTTATGGCCCGGAGGAGCGGTCCTGGCTCCACAAGAGCCTTATTCTGGACCACTCTCTCATCTCCGACTTTCACAACCAGTTCCCGGACAAAACAAGGCCTCCAGGTACGCCAGGTGGCATTCTTTGAGGGGGGGGTACTGTAACGTTCCGTTCCCTTCCTGTCCGTTTTCCATGTTTTTCCCTTTCCTCCCGTGTCATGTCGGATTCCCTTTGTCCGTGTTTTCCCCGTTGCTACAGGCTGGGCGTGCCCCTTCTGTCTGTTTCACTCTGTTCCCCCACTTCGGTTTCAACCTATCTCCTTCCCCCCCTTGTTGCATGCATTCCCCACCGGTCAATTAGTCAATCACCCTCGGTTACATTCCTCACGCTTTCGTTATTGTTTTCAATTTCACTCCCTTACTTAAACCTCCGGCTGGCTGCTGTTCGGCGCCAGTTCGTTAACGTACTTCGTTTGTATCCTGGTCTCCTGTTTTCTAGTCCTGTTCGCTTAAACTCTGCTGTGGGTTTTTCCTGTTAGCTCCTCTGTTCCAGAACCAGCTGTTTGGTAGTTATCCAGCCCTGTCAGTTGCGGTTTCCCCTGCCTTTAACCTGTCTACTTTAAGTACCAGCTTCACCTGTACCTTCCAGTCTGTAGCTGTTAAGTCTCCCTGTATGTGTTGCGGTACCCCTGCTCCCAGTTAACGTTGCGTCCGCAGTTGGGTGCTCTGCCTCTCCACCCTACAGTGGTTCCTGTCCGGCCGTGGCTACCTCCATTGCTGCGGTTACGGTTCTAAACTCCTCTGTGGCCCAGCTGCCCAACTGGGCCAACCTGAGCTCCGCTACACTGCTCCGCCCTGCCGTGTCCTGCCAATTACCTACCTCTGCCTTCAGTCCAGTTCCTGTTGGACCTCCCGGTCCAGATCCAGTCCGGTTCCGGTTCGGAACTCACCTCCCGTTTCAAGTCCAGCTCCGGCTTGGAACAACCCTTCGTTCCCGTGCTCCAGTTCCTGTTGGACCTCCCGATCCAGAACCGGTCCAGTTCCGGTTCGGAACTCATCTCCCGCATCCAGTCCAGTCCCGGTTTGGAACAACCCGTCGTTCCCGTGATCCAGTTCCTGTTGGACCTCCCGGTTCAGAACCAGTCCAGTTCCGGTTCGGAACTCACCTCCCGTATCAAGTCCAGTTCCGGTTCGGAACAACCCTTCGTTCCCGTGATCCAGTTCCAGTGTGGACCTCCCGGTCCAGTACAAGTCCAGTTCCGGTTTGGAACACACCTCGCTTCCGTGATCCAGTTCCTGTTGGTTCGCCCGGTCCAGTACCAGTCCAAGTTCCGGCTTGGTACTTCCAGGGGTGATCTAAGTCCAGCTCCGGCTTGGAGCAGTTCGCTTTGCCGGAGGACTTCCTCAGTTCTCTTTACTATTGTGTTAACGTGTGTTCAGCTTGGGACTACCCCAAAGCTCCTAATAAATATTCATTTCTGTTCACCTGTCTCTTGGTCGTTGCATTTGGGTTCAGCCCGTGTTTGGTTCGTGACACTTAGTTTAAAGCCTCAGTTTCTAGGTGGAGGCACTGCTGATATTCGCTCTTAGAAAAAAGGGTTCTCTGGCTTGTCTTCATAAGGAACCCTTTTTAGTTCTTTATGGAACCCATTTTGGTAGGTGTGAAAACAGTGAAAGCTCCCAGATTGAACCATTTTGCTGGACAAAGTACCCTTGAACTAGATTGTTCCTAGACTATAGAGACCCAGAGGAGCCTTTTGGAACTCTTTCTTCTGAGAGTGTATTCTTGAGCAAGGTACTCAACCACATTACTTCTGTAAATGTCAAGCTGTATGCATGTAAACTGTAAGTTGCTCTGAATAAGAGTGTCTACTAAATGCCTAAAAATAATGTGTTTCAGAATCAGAGAAATTGGTGTGTTATGTAGTTAATATTTTTTTTTGTATACGTGTGCTATTATATCAGCCATTTGAGAAGAGCGGTTCAGATAATTAAGATAAACATCTATTCCCTTGAAATTGTTTTTTAAAGTGTGTTTCATAATATAATTCTGTGTTCCTGGTTATAGAAGAATTTACAACATGACACTTCAAACTTTTCTTTCTTTCTGAATTTTTACGACTGTGAACTTAATTAGTGAAACTCCTTTTCCAATTTGATATAATCATGTGTATACACAGAATGTACCTTAATACTATAGTGTATAGTACAGTGGTTAATGGACTTTATTTATTACTCGGCTTCTAACCGGGAGCTTCTAATCCTAGGTTGACCACTGCCACTGTATCAATTCCACTGGACTCACGCCACAGCAAACATCCATATACATGGACAGAATTAAAAAATAAACTGTAGCTCTATTTAAGCATTCATAAATGCTGCATATGGTTTGTTGCCTCACATGCCATAATATACCAAGCGTCACACGCCATATGCCTGTTTGCAGTTATTGGCATAAGTATCGACATGCCTGCGTAGTGTTTATGCAGGTGTTATTAGTGTTTATGAAGGAGTTATATAGCTCTTATGAAGAACCATGCTTAAAAAGTGTTTCTGAAAATTAAAGGGATAGTTTGAAAAATGTTGACATTGTTTTACTTACCCCCGAAAAAGCTGTCCGGGTCTCGCCGTTGTAGCGAAATCATTTTAAATCTTGAATTGGAGCAATGCTAACTATTAGCATCTTGCCATTGGATATAACTGCCCCCAGGCTAACTTGCTGTAAATTAACCGCCAAAATCCACTCAAATACGGTTTAACAACAGCTTTACAAGTGTTGTTGTTGGAAACAAACGCACATATGATTACCAAGTGCACATGGACGACATTTTCACTGAAATTATGTTTCAGATTTTAGATGTTGTTGTTTACATTTAAATAAGAACATCCGGTAAGAAGAACTTTCATCCAGTAACTTTTAGGATCACTCCGCGCGAGGCCAGTAACTCCAAATCAATATATTCCGGCTTGAAGTATGGTTCAACTACAAATTACACCTCATCATCTTCTTCATAATCAGACAACAGCTAGCTGCTTCTCTTTTATTTACAGGCAGACTAAATGCTAGCACTAACTTCTAGTCGACTGAACCATTTTAATATTTTAGCCTCATTTTAGCAAAACGCTTTGAGTACAACTGTTTTCTGGATTTATGTGACCTGAAGGAGAGCAATCCATTTCTATTTAAAACTAAAACCACCCCCATTAATTTTTCAAATCTCCTCCAATGTGGAGGAAATCTATACAGTCAAGCTGGAAAGTCTGCACACCCCTTTCACCTTCTCCACGTTTTATTATGTTACAGACTTATACTACAATAGATTGAGTTAATTTTTTGCCTCAAACATCTACACATAATAGCCAATAATGACGAAGTGAAAACAGGTTTTTAGAAAATATGCGATTTTATTTTACTGACAAAAATAGGTTATTTAGGGGTTACATATCTGTACACACCCTTAGCCTAATACTTGGTTGCTGCACCTTTGGCAGCAATTACAGCTTCAAGGCATCCTGGGAAAGAAGCTATGAGCTTGGCACACTTGTTTCTGGACATTTTTGCCCATTATCTTGGTATATCCATGCAAGCTCCGTCAGGTTGGATGGGGAGCGTCGGTACACAGCCATTTTCAGCTCTTTCCCCAGATGTTCAATTGGATTCAGGTCTGGGCTCTGGCTGGGCCACTCAAGGCCATGCACAGACTTTCTCCGAAGCCACTCCTTTGTTCTCTTGGCTGTGTGCTTCGGGTTGTTGTCATGTTGGAAGGTAAACTTTCGCCCCAGTCTGATGTCCAGAGCGCTCTGGAGCAGGTTTTCTTCAAGAATCTCGGTGTACTTAGCTGCATTCATCTTTCTCTCTATCAGGACTAGTCGCCCCGTTCCCGCTGCTGAAAAACATCCCCACATCATGATGCTGCCACCGCCATGCTTCACTGTAGGGATGGTATTAGCCAGGTGATTAGCGATGCCTGGTTTCTTCCAGACGTGACGCTTGGTATTCAGGCCAAAAAGTTCAATTTTGGTTTTATCAGACCAGAGAATCTTGATTTTCATGGTTTGAGAGTCCTCTAGGTGCCTTTTGATAAACTCCAAGCGGGCTGTGATGTGCCTTTTACTAAGGAGGGGCTTCCGTCTGGCCACTCTACCATAAAGACCTGATTGGTGGAGTGCTGCCTGGATGGTTGATCTTCTGAAAGGTTCTCCCATCTACACAAGGATACGCTGGAGCTCTGTCAGAGTGACCCTCGGGTTCCTGCTCACCTCCCTGGCCAAGGCCTGTCTTCCCCGATTGCTCAGTTTGGCCAGGTCTAGGAAGATTCTTGGTGGTTCCAAACTTCTTCCATTTACGAATGATGGTGGCCACTGTGCTCTTTGGGACCTGTAAAGCTGCAGAGATTTTTCTGTACCCTTCTCCAGATCTATGCCTTGACACAATCCTGTTTCTGAGGTCTGCAGATAATTTCTTTGACCCCATGGCTTGGAGTTTGCTCTGACATGCACTGTCAACTGTGGGACCTTATATAGGCAGGTGTTAGCAATCCCCAATCATGTCCAATCAATTGAATTTATCACAGGTGGACTCCAATTAAGTTGTAGAAACATCTCAGGCAGTATCAGTGGAAACAAAATGCACCTCAGCTCACTTTTGTGTGTCATGTCAAAGGGTGTGCACACTTGTGTACATATGATATTTTACATTTTGATTATTAATAAATTAGCACAAATGTCTAAAAACCTGTTTTCACTTCGTCATTATGGGCTATGGTTCAAAAAACGAACTCAATCTATTGTAGAATATGTCTGTAACGTAATAGAAATGTAGAACAGGTGAAAGGGTTGTACAGACTTTCCGGCTTGACTGTACATGGGAAAAACCCTTTGTCTGGCAACCCTGGCTTCCTTAACCGAACTCATCAGCATCTGTGTACTTCCTCATTGTGATGGAACGTTTTTTCACGTTGACTGCAGTTGGACACGATGCTTTCACCTGCAGTGCGTAGCCAAGCTGTTGCTAACCTTTTTCCGGATCTGTTCTGGGACATTAGCCCTCATTTCCTAACCTTATGGTCTCACCTGCTCCCCCCTTTGTTATAGGACAGTCACAAAGAGATCAGAGATTTAAACTTTGTTCAGTTATAACTAAGCTTGTGAGCTTAAGATTGTATTTCTTCTCCACTTTGATTCACAGATTGATTGTTCCTATTTAATGTGACTGAAAAACACTTCAGCATTCTGTGATAAAAACACAAGCCGTGGTCATGAAAACAACATGTTAAAAAGAGAAAATTCTCCCTTCTGATATTTTGAAACTAAATGGAAACAACCCCCATTTCACCTCCCCCCAGCCCACACACCTTCCTCATACATTGATTGGTTCGCTGCATTCCCGCAGCTGAGATTAAGTTTTGTTTCCCCATATTACCTCCCCATTCCCCTCTCTGGGTCACATGACCATTACATCACTGGATTGAGGTCAACAGTGGATTAGGAAACTACTAGTGCAGTGGAATTACTGAGAGTGGGGGTGGGTGGGAGGGGGGGTAATATAGGGGCAGAAAAAGAGGTAGAAAAAGAGGTAGGAGGGGGGCAAAATAGATAGGATACTGAGGGAAGGAGGGCAAAGGGGAAAGAGAAGGGAGAGAGTGTGAAAGTAGATGAGGATTTCACTGTCTAAGTATGTTTATGCATTATCACTCTACACACAGAGCAAAGAAAACTTCAGAAGTGCAGGGCTTTGGGGCTTTTAAAGTGTCCATTAAAGTGTTATAGTGTTTGTGTGTGGGAGGGTATTTTCTCCTGGCTAAATTGTGTGAGTAGCAACATCCCCCACCCCCTACTTGCATGTGGCTATTTGGTCCTATGCTCATATGGAGACAGTGATACAATCCTGTCACTCCCTCCTTGCTCCCTGTTCGGCCTTGTTTTGATTTTCTTTTTAATTCATCTATGTGGAGGTTTTGTTGTTGTTGTTGGTTTTCCACCATGGCCATATGGTCTTTTATAGTCCCTTCTTCTGCTCTTCTCCTTTATCTGTCCCTCCCCCCAATCTCTCCTTCACCCACCCGAAGTAGATTAGGCCCAGAGACTGTTTACGTCGTTAAGAGAAAACGAGTCCAACGCAACAGTCATGGGTCCCTGGCCGTGCATACAGCAAGGCTGTTGGTAAGGGCCCAGTGTCTTAAGGTTACACCTGTGATATCTGCAGGGACCGGACATGGCATCACTGACTTGGCTCACTTCTGCAATAGCGACCTGCTGTCCACGGTTCTTTGCGGGCTGAAAATGTATACTGTGTGTTGGGTATTCCATGATTCATTGTTTGAAGCAATTAAAAAATTATATTCTGTTTTGAATAAGCATGACACAAATTTACAATCCGGGATCTCGATGCACGGCCTGAACTTGTGAGGGGTGTGGCTGAGTATTGGAGTAGTGGCCGTGTGCTGGAGATTTTATTTGGTTTATTTGGTTTTATTTGTTGTTTTATATTAAGTCGTTTTTGAATGTATGCTCACCTGCTCATTGTGACGGGATAGCAGTAAACCTGAAAGCAGGTTGATTTGTGATGCGGTGAACCATGGCAGTAATCCTGACAAATGTATTCCAAATTAATTATGACAAAGAGGCTTTTGGCAACCACAGTTGCACAAAGCACATGCATCGCCGTTGTAGGTGTCATGACGGACTTCATGGTTACCTGACGAAGACCTTCTGGTCGAAACCTTGTGTTTGTGTCTCCATTACACACTGATCGGGAGCATTCTTCAACAGTGTGCGGGTAATTAATTTTTTTATGGCGGACTTCATAGATACAAAGGCAATGTAGACAGATGAGGCCTGGAAACTTTGTGTGTAGACACATTACAGTGTTGCCTTGCCGGGACTGTTGCATTAGACAAGTGAATCTAGTATACACTAGCTGTCATATTGTCCAACTATTGACTGAATTTCTCACATAATATCAATCCCTGTAGTGTTCCCTTATTCAGACTCCAAGTCCTAAAACTATGGTTTGAGAAGAAAGCACTTTGCCAGTTTCAAACAGCCCCCTTTCTTTGTTATATTTAAAATGTCAGTTGTCATTGATTATTGACGCTAAAAAGTTGAATAACAGAGTGAAAAATGTAGTTTGGCACAATTTTATTACGTTTTTACATGTACACTGATAAGCTTGGTTTTTTTCTCAGCCCTCAGATACTTGACCACACTGTCTCACCAAGCTTATGTTCTTGTTTAATTTTGAATGTCGAGCTTTTTAGAGGGAAATGATTGCTTATTCTTAGTTTTGGCCACCATAAAAGAAGAGCAAGAGGTCTTATTTCTGCATAAGCTTTCTTTCTCTTGACACAATTGGCTTCTTTGGTTTCAACCAAAATTTGGCAAAATATTTGTAACAACATATATATTTCACAGAAGCCTGTATTACAGAAACAAAAGTTTCTCAGATGTTTGCTACTAGATTTGGGAATTGTTTTTTCCCCCCAATTTAACAAAAATTGATTCTGAAAGTCAAAAAGGTTTTCCAAGTCAAATATTGTCCCACGGAGTGACACACAACTGGCCATAGCAATGCCAAGGAATAATTCATTTATTGGGGCATTCTCCACCTCATAGCTAAATAGTACCTCCTCTGGTCTTCTGCAATAGCTGCCTTGTTTGTACAGGCCTCCAACCTGGCACATGTAGTATTTGACTTCTCAGATAGCATGCAGCATTCCCTCTCATCCAATACTTCCTGTAAACTCACCGTCTGAAACAATCACAGTTGCTTGTCTCTGTTGGCAAGGAAAAAAACACATCTGATTTTATGCGAAAGAGACCCATGGATAGCAAAAACATGCTTCACGTAATGAGAAATAAACAGGAAGCAGAATTTCAAACTTAAAGCCGAAACCTGATAAAGCTGTGAACTTTCAAACAGCACGAGTGAGAGATTTGAATAGCCTGTGAAACTTGCTTGACATCACAGGTACAGGGTGTAATGTATGAGAATAGGTAGTAGGGTAAATCTATGTAGATTCATATTCTGCTTCGATAGGATATGTAATTTAACTTGCCTGACATGTACATGATCCTGCACACCAAGCAAGTTATCAGTTACACGACATTCAGACACTACCAAAAAATTGATATGACTTAATAAGGAACAGGTCAAGTTTAGAAAAAGGTCACTTGCGTCAAGTTTAGTCAAAATCTGTGCATACAATTTTTAGGTATGCAAGGAATCTTGGAAAGAATGGCGAAAAACTATGGATGATACCATTTTTTTCAATGGTGTTGGGCCAGCGATAAAAAACATGGCTAAAAAATACTTGTCTTGTTCTGAATTAACTAGCATGAAATAAAGCGATACTTGGGACAGGAAGCCATTTTTAATGTAATGTATGTAACGTGAGAAATGGCATCTTAGTTGCGTGTTTGATTAATTTTTTAATTGGCCATCCTTTTTTCTGTTTTTGTTGTTCCTGATGTTGCTGACAGTGACGATGATGATGATGTTTCTGTCCTCGCTCGTCACGGGGCGGAGTTTAATTAACGTTAGTTTCCCAGCATGCACTAGGTTGCGGGGGCAGCTGTCATCATGGGTAATGTTGGAACCAACTAGGGGGAGGGGGGCCGTAATCCTCGCTGCAGAGAGAGGGAGGCAGTGGAGAGAAAGAGAGAGACACCAGAGAGGAGGGAGAGAGGAAGAACAGGAGAGACTGTAATCCTGACTAATTCACTTAGTGAAGCGCTGAGGGGGCACGGCTGTAAGAGGATTGGGACATTCTCTAAATTAGATCACTAAAAATAACAAACTGCAAGGAGGACTGGAAGGAAGAGCTGGAGGAGGACAGAGGGACAGAAGACAAAGACAGACAGAGGGACACAGGGTTATGACGGAGACAGACGCCCCGGACACACTTCCGACCGCCCCGCTGTCTCAGTCAGCCGCGGATGCCAGGCCTCCTTAAGCCGTCTATTCTTAACCTCCATCCTGGTTCTGACTTTTACCCTAATTCTAACCCCGACCAAGATTGTAACCCTAACTTTAATGCTGACTATACGTCTATATGTCCATTGCTGGCTTCATCTGTAAACTGTAATCCTAACCTTAATCTTAACCCAGAGTCACAGCATTAATCCTAAACTCTAATGTTAACTTTTACTCACCAATTTACTTTCTTATTTGAGCTCTTTGCATGAATTAACTAATTGTGGTAAGTTGTCAAGTTATACTCTGACAGTGCAGTATTATGGTCTGTGGTCTGTGTTCTGATTATGGAATATCAAATCCCATTGTTGACCTATGGGAATGGTCATTATCTTTTAAATCAAGTTTTTGTTATTGTATACTACTATAACTGACATGAAAAGTGACAGGAGTGCATGAACATACCTGTTAGTGTACAACAGCAACATTTACACAGGTATATACCCATGGACATCTATACCAGTAGTATATTGTCACCATTCTCTGTCCAGATTAGGACTAGAAAGATGCATTATAAATAGGAAGCATTGGTGTTATGTTTAGGGAATGGTGTGGTGCATTCTAACTATGTATAGGCTGTGTATACCAGCAGAGGTGTATACCAGCAATGTTTAAATAGGTACATGCAAGGGATATTCACAGAGGTATATAAACCTATGTGTAATATTTAGAGAGGTATATATACCAGGGATTTTTTACAAAGGTGTATAACAGAAATCTTTACCCAGGTTAGGATACCTTGAGTATGTTACTTTATAGCTGTTGAGCACCAATCCACTCCTCTACAATAACTTCACTGAAGCACTACTGACACTACTTTTTTTAGTTTACGCAAGAAAAGTCTCACAAGTAGATAGTAAACCCTTTTGGTACGCAGACACTACATTAAACATTAAATAGAAATAATATGGGAGAGGACAGTGTGACTAAAAGGGACATAAGATACGAGTCTACATTTCAGCTCTGAATCAGCATTGTGAGACTAATAGCATTGTGAGACTCCTGATAATATGAGATTGGTTACTTCAGACGTACTGCACTCATCCATGACCATGTGACCATGACATGTTTCCTCTCATGTTACTGAAATCAAGATCAAGATCCATTCTAAAATATGTTTATTTTATATGGTCCAGCAAGCAGGCACAGGCCTGCATTCAATCAATATTTGTTCTTAACTTAAAAATAGATGCTTGTACAATGTAATATTCATATATTTGGGCTTGCATAGAACTAGGTGGGCCACAACTACCTAGGTGGGCATTCACAATTGGCTGTGGTGGTTCAGCCAAGATAAATGGGTTGGCCAGGGCACTATTTTGGTGGGTGTGGCCCACCCATCCTAATACGGTCGACACAGCCACGCTGCACTTCAGTACACCGGGAATCAGCGATTTAGCAGGACTATCAATCTGACAGCCATAGAAAGACGAGTTAAGAAAACACACAAATAGCATTATGTATTTAACATAAAATAACATAACACAATATGTCCCCTCCCTGTAGATTCTGTATCTCTGAATCCTGATGAAAACAGCAGAGAAATCTGGTCCCACACAGAAAACAGGCTCCTCCAGTTCACCTCTCTTTTAAAAACAAAAAAAAATTACAATCTGAACTGTATATTTAAAAAAATATGTACTTGCACACACCTCCAAGTAAGAAAAGGTAGTGGGAAATTGAGATTAGGAATCGATTAAAAGTAAATTGGAGTGGAAGATCCATCTCCTCAGTTGTCTGTCCCAATGATTACAGCATTTACCAAACAGCCTTGTGGCCAGCTTGTTTGCTGGGGATTAGAAAAAAGAAATGAATCATATTTTAATTCCTAAGTGTATCTGTGTCTCCCTCCCTGTCTCTCTGCTTTAGAGCCCATATGTTACACTCAGGGATTATTTCCTTGCGCTGGGGCAAGCTCTGGCCCTCACCAACTTTTCCTCTCTCTCTCTCTCTCTTTCTCTCTATTCTATCTCTCACCCTCAATTCTATCCCTCTCCATCATTCTATCCCCCTACCTCCATTCTATTCTTCATCCTGTACTCCTCTGTTAATATGTCTGTTATCCAGATTGATAATTCCTGTATAGTTTCATGAGTTCATGGTAAAAACAGTCAAACGTCATTTCCCCCTATACCTTTCTAAACAAAAAATGCATCGGTTAAACCCATAGCTGTGAAAAATCTACAAATAATATATACTTTCACGTGAGATCAACAAAATGTTTAATTGCTCTAAAGTTCGGTTGGGCCTTGTTTGACTATGAAAGTGCCAAGGGTCTAAAATTGGATTAAATGGTTTTAAGAACAATAATAACAGTTTAAGGGCAATAAGAATGTATGAAACCAGTTAAATCAAGCTTCTTCCTGTTTTTTTACCATTCCTTATTTGTTTCTTAGATCCACGGGTCATGGCACATTGATTTGGAAAAGTACATTAGACGTCATGCTTGGAAGCCGTGACCTTACATGATAATTACAGTGGCATATGAGTTTGCGCATGAGAACTAATCAGTGGCAGTTGATAACATTATAATCTTCCTTCTCTCTCTCTTTCTCTCTCCTTATATCTCTATCTTTCTGTCTCTGTCTATCTCTCATATCACTTTCATATATCTCCTCTTCTTGAAGCTTTATCGATAGGCCTACATGGGTTTATTTAATCTCCATACGTTCATCTCTGCCCTGCCCCATCTCATTTTTAGCATCGCATCTTCATACCTTTGCATAGATTATGGTGACATGCAAAATGATCAGACATATTTTTTCATGGATTTGAAACATGCTGGCAAAACCTACCACAACTGGCATATTGTTTTCCACTTTAAAGTGTTACCTTACGGCTATAGTTGAACTATAGGCTATTCCATGCATTGTGTCCCATAAGATGCAGCTTCTGTTAAACATCTCTTTTAATTAGCAACTGATTAATTAGTGTTTCATGTTTCAGTTTCACTTCAGTCACACAGACACATGTTTTCTCATGAATATTATAAGCCTTCATTTTTTTCCATACAGCAATGTCTTATGTAATTCATTTCAGAAATTTGAGCATAACCTGATAGTGGATGATGTTGGGATAGCCAATTGTGATAGACATTGGTTACTTCCTTTTCTAGTTCCCAAAACAGTATACGAACGTGTAGTAAGGGAGGACTCATGTCAAGGAGATCAGCATTCACTCTTTTTCTTAAATGATTGATATCAAGGAATTAACAGACCGGGCCATCTGTTATTATGTGCAACCTCTTATGTTTTCCATAATGGATTTTTTTATGGATTTGTTTTGATCATAACTTTTTTGTTAATTAGCATGCATTCAAATATGCAAATTGGGGCTACTCCATTTCAATTCAGGAAATGATCTCACATACAATTCATTAGCTGAAAAATATAACCTTTTTTCAATGAATTTAAGTGAACTGAATGAACTTAAATAATTTAGCCCAACCATAGATATTACATTTTACTGTGCACATTTACTGCTAAGAGGTGGTACTTCCCATTATTTTGGGGTTCAAATATATTTTTTATGTTTTACACTGTTGCTTATTCTAGCAATAAAAAAATAAATTAAATAAATAAATTTAAAAAAGAATGATTTGCCTAATTAGTTTTCATCTAAGCAAGAGTATCTGCAATTTAACTAATATATATATATATTTTATTCATCCTTCATTTATGCAGGGAAGTCCTACTGAGAACGAAGTATCTTTTTCAGAGGAGCCCTGTCACAGACAAGCAAACTTTAGAAAACAATAATAATATTAAAACACTACAAACTAGAAAATGTGCTCAGTAGAGCACAGACCTCCGCCAAGTCTGTTAGGGAGAAACAGTGATTACATTTAGTTGTGTGGTGTTGCGTGAATCCGTTCAGAAGTTACAATGCGTTTTTGTGAATAGGCCACGCCCACAGCCACACTCCCTTTTAGGCAATTCGTGTCATCAGTTCTTTCTTGAACCATGGAAAACCATTGATCAAAGTTTGGTGGTGTTATGTGAATCTGTTCTGAAGTTATGCTCCTTTTTGTGATATGCCACCCACACTGCCACGCCCCCTTTTGGCCAATTGGCATGAAAGCTTAATCAGTTCTTTCTTGGCCCATGCCCAACCTTCCCACCAAATTTGGTGCAAATCCGTGTGTAACTTTTTGAGATATCCTGCTAACAGTTGGACACACAAACACACAGACGCGGGTGAAAACATTACCTCTTTGGCAGAGGTGATAAACAATAAGCTATGACACAAAATATTAAAAGAAAACAACTGGACAACACATCAACTGCATTTCTACTAATGCACTGCTTCTGGCATTCTGTACATGTTAATGCGTACATGCTATATCTATGTAATAGGTTATTAATATAGGTATAATTTATATTTGTTAATAAATGACATTACCTACTATTTTTTGTGTTAGAAAAGTACAGTATTAATGTCTTGAATACTCCTGTATGATCCTTTTTTGTGGTCAACTGTAGTATTTCTTAACCATGACTAACTAACGCATGCCAACCAGGGTTGATCGACTAACATAATCAAAAACATGTATATATGACTGTTTTTACAGAGTTGGCAACATCAGAAAAAGTAGAATTTAGTAATAGTTGAACAGTCCTTTGTGTTGTCGGAAGATGATGCTTAATTATACCACATGAGAATGATCTTTTTTTGATATTGCCAAGGTGGCAAATTTGTATTGTCATAATTAGAAAAATGCTCAAGTCAAGCAATGGTCAAGCTTAGCTCCCAGCTTCATGCACACAATGTTGGTTTTCACGAGGCACATCTCGCAAAATCACAAAGGAATAAATAAAATGAAAGAGGCATAAATTCATGGTAATGCAAATGTATCTTGTGCTCTGTGGGGAATTTCGTATTTGATTTTTTTTACATGGTTATAAGCTGGTGCACTTGGGCGGAGAACAGTAAGGTTGTTTTGACGGGTTCGTTGGAACAGGCTGAAAAGAGAATAGATTTTGATATAAAGTATATTCAATAAAAACCTTAAGACTATAGAAATTTTATACATCTTAAGTGTGCATATATTCTATAATTACTACACCTTTATAGAGTTTAGAGTTTTCCACTTCTGACAAAGATTACCTCTGCTTTTAGTTACAACTTCCCTTCAGCATAAGGAACATGAGTGACATCCTGATCATGAAACACACTAACTCCAAAGTCTTTTCATAATTTCTTTTTAATTCTTCCAAAATAGTATGTTCCAAAATCTACCATCAGGGAAAGCTAACAAACACATTATTGTGGATGAAGAGGACAATAAGCAGAGAATAATGGGAATAGCTTCAATTTAATGATTAACAGCCATACACAGCATCGTTCACCTAATGTTACTACCTTTATTAT
Organism: Ilyophis sp. 1 JC-2022; assembly: GCA_022702515.1. NCBI lineage: Eukaryota > Metazoa > Chordata > Actinopteri > Anguilliformes > Synaphobranchidae > Ilyophis > Ilyophis sp. 1 JC-2022. The sequence continues at coordinate 78,668,369 of CM040402.1, read as the reverse complement.
TTAAACCCCTGAGTTTGAAAAACACTGCTCAGAAAAGAAAGATTAGAAACCAGAAAACAGGAAAATAAAACATTGGCAGGTTTCTAGACATTAAGAAAGAGATATTTGTTCAGTCGTATGTTGTGTCTTGTCTGTGTAACATTGATTGCATGATTGCGGTTTTTTTTCAAGTCAAGTTCAATATTTACAAAATTAAACAAAAACGTAATAGTAATATTAATGATAGTTGTAGAATATTACTAGCAATAATAATAACAATAACGATAAGAATATTAACTCCAAACAAATTAACACAATTTCACTCAAAAGGACTCACGAATTTAAAGAAACATGAAAATGTTAAAAGACTAAAAAAAAGATGAAATAATATGTTTAATACATTATGGTGCCCCTCACTCATTTGCTGGTAGTGACATAAAGACACTACACACTTTCTGTGCCAAGGTAAAGCAACCATGGCTTTCCCTTTCCATCGTAATCTTTTCTCTAGCAAATTTTTCATAAATACATTGTTCGGCAGCAGGGTTATTTAAGTCATCAAGGGTAAATCGAGTATTTAAGTAGCATCTGCATCAGAGTTTTGAAAAACATGGGATGTGACAAGAGGATAAAGGGTGCTCCTTTTTGTCCTCCTCACGTATCCCAGGACGCCTTGCAAATACACAAGTATTTCTACCGTGTGATGCATCAAAGCTTCTGCGACAAGAAGCTTACACGCTTCCTGCATTGACCCCCCCCACTGGAGGTCGTATCGGTCCAGGGCAATGCAGCAAAAACAGTCACACTGTTCTCTGTGCCACTCTGTTCCAGAGAATGTTCTGTCCATTTCCCACCCTCTATTGAGTCCTCTCGTGTTTTAAAAAGAGGACTCCCGGCCCCAGCCCTTCCGTGCATGCGGCCGTCTACCAGAGCATTTGGCTCATAGCTGTATCACTGTATGATCAAAAAAAAGCAGCTTCATACAAAAACAAACCAAGACAACAAAATTTGACAAATGAAAAAATAAAGCATTAAGAAGTCTTAGATGAGAGCAGGCGGTGGAAGCACTGATCATATAAGTACTGAACTTGTGTATGCTGATCTTTAGCATTGGTCTCCACCCTGTGCAACCTATCCTGCTTTCATCTTTTGCATGTCTATTGCATGCACTCAGATTATCCAGTTTATTCGACTAAAACTACAAAACTGCTCAAGCTTCTTAATTACAATTACACACATACAAATCACGTAAGGATTTAAAACCTTCATTTCATTTTGTGGTAAAAATGACCTTGTTTTGCAATCACCTTCATAATCTATATTTAAGTTTTAAGTTATAAACTCCTCAATCCATTAGAGTTTTATGTCCTAAAGTTCTTTATTCACCTTTTTCCTAATTGCGTAAAATTTGATGTGATTTTTTTTTTTTTTTACAGTTTGTATCTTGTAAAACAATTAACTATCCCTACAAACCAAAAACTAATATTAAACGGTTTATTTGCCTTAAGTACAGTTTGACACAGGCCTTGTGGAAAACAACTTGTGGAGTCAAGCTGCAGGAGTGTCCTTGTCTTCTATGGAAAATAACACACCCAGGCATTTTTTTACACTTATGCATAGCAATAATAACAAAACAAAAACTTTTTAAAAGAAATGTCTACTCAGTCTGTGGCATTCATGGACTGGATGAAGCCATTAACCCTTTGCCAGTCTTTTGAGTATTTTTGCTTATTTTTTCCAGTTCTCTTCTCTCCTCTTCACTCCCCCCACTCTTCTCCTCCTCCTCACTTTCTGTTTCTCTACAAGACCTGGAACTTCCAGGAGTTCTGGTCTTTGTAGTCCAGGCAGTCTGCCGCGTTGAAGTTGAGCTTCCAAGAGGCGGCTTGGTCCTTGTAGTCCAGGCAGTCGACGGCGCCGAAGCCCAGGGAGGCGGCGGTGTAGCCCTGGGAGGAGAGGGACGCCGGGGACTGGCTCAGGGGCCCACCCATGGAGGAGGCGGTGATGGGGCTGAGAGCGCCCCCGGTGGCAGACAGCTGCGGGTGCATGGGCGAGAGGTAGGAGCTGCAGTCCAGACCAGTGAAGTAGGAAGAGGAGCCGCCATAGCTCTGGCCGTAGGCGGGCGCCTGGCTGTATGCCATGGGGTAGGCGGTGGCTCGCTGCATGCAGGGAGCGTTGGAGGCGGACAGCGGGTCTTGCAGCGGTGAGATGGAGGCGGGGCTCCAGATGGACACGGTGGCACTAGCACTGCTGGAGCTGGGCGTTATGGCAGTGCCTGGAGGAGGTGGTGCCGGGCTGTAGGGCCCGTTGATGGAGGCGCTTGCCTCCGAGCCGGCCTCTCTGGCCGGGGAGGCTTTCTTTTTTGGTGGACGGGGCTTGGACTGCCCGCTGCTCTGCTGCTGCTGCTGGCGGCATTTGGCGCGGCGGTTCTTGAACCATACCTGAGTGAGAGAGGGAACACGGTGGTCACTGCGGTCAAGGCAACGGTCACTGTGTGCACCTAGGCCAAGGTGCCAGCAAAGCACTGATTTTAACAGGTGTACTGGCTATTAGATTGATCACCATTTTACCATACAGTGTGATCAGCTGGGGAATGGATCAATTTCACTCCAAACAAAACTATGCCAAATTGAATGTAATATGTGCGATCTGAGGTGCATCCATGAGTGTCACACCCCACCTTACCTGCACGCGGGACTCGGGAAGGTTGATTTTGAGGGCCACCTCCTCCCTCATGAAGATATCAGGGTAGCGCGTCTTGGCGAACAGCGCCTCCAGGATGTCCAGCTGAGCGCGAGTGAAGGTGGTGCGCTCCCGTCGCTGTTTCCGCGGGGTGTCTGAAACACACGGGGAAGCAGGGCTTCCATTTTAGCTGCTTCTCATGCCTGCCAGCCCGCGGCTCTTATAAAAGTTACGTTTTCAGTGCTTGTATTTCCTATTAAAGAACACAGAGTCCGTTGATATGGTAGCGTTTGCATCGGCAATTAAAGTGGTTTAGATTGTTGATGCATTAGTTAGCGTGTATAGCTAATACGTAGTTAAGGCGATATGGCACGGACATTAAGGAGCTAGAGTAGTGCTAGTAAACCGTTATTATTTTATTTATTTTAATATTGAAATTAGTGGTCAGAAATGTGACCTAGTACAACATCTTTAGGCCTATAATAAGATGGGCCAACCAGAATAAGACTGGACATTTCTATAAGCTTCGGGGTTACAGAAGACCTGCCATAGTCTACGTTTCCGAGTAGAATATAGGCTAGAAGACACAGTCAGGTTAACAAACATACAGTGATTGGTGCTGTTTTCCAGTGTAGGAGGGTTGATTAAATTAGAAAGAGAATTGGGCTAAGGAGTTGATGATGAATTTGTGGACAGTTGGGTTTTTATCACAATGCGCGTAAATAGGTGAAAGATAGGAGTATAAGCGAAGGCTCAGCTTAATTGAGCTTTTTTATATTAATCAAATAAAAAACGAAATTCCAGTTGTTTGAGATGTATTTAGCTCGTTCAATATTTCAACACGACGTATGCCTTTATTTTAACTTAAAATATAGCCTACTTGGCAAGTTCTGGGGCAAAGTAGAATTACCTTTAATTGTTATTACTGTTTTCTCCCTAAACAGTTTTTTTTTAGGAAAACCATTAGAACCTCTGGAATAAGGCAATAGAGTCTACTGTATCAGTACTTTATTGTTACAATTACTGTTGCTGACGGTGTCCACGCGTTGCTTCGTTGAGATTACGCGGCTTGTTTTCAGTTTAATTCCGGTTTAATGTCCAAATCAACGTGATAAGAGAGTGAAGATTATTGGAGCAGATTCTACAGAATCAACATGTGCTTTGCCTTTGGACATTTTAAATGAAACATTTAAGTGTTACATTTGCGCTTCATATACAACAGGAATAATTCGGTGGTTTAAATTAATTAGCAATTTTTCTGAACGCCGAAAAAAGTGAAGTGGGCTTGTCTTTACTCTACATTGACGTTTAGCCGCCCTGCATTTAGACTGAATCAGAGAACACGTCATATTAAAAGTCCATAGTAGGCTAATGAATAGGATTGTATTATGTTTTGTTGCACAAAAGACAAACAGACATTTAATTTTATTTTACTTTAACTATATTTATAATTAACCCAACTTTGATGTCACTCAAAGCGCACATCTTTGAACTATCTTCCGTGGATGTCATAGGTTATTATTTCACCAAGATTACTGAAATCCATCCATAAACTTTGTTATTCATCCTTTTAATTGCGGACGGATATACATATAGGCTATGGGACGCCAAATAACCTCCACAGCAAACGATATACAGAATCTTGGATTTGTTTTACTTTATATTACACCATTGAGGGTCGAAATCATAAACCCCTTTCAAACCTAATTTTCAAAGAAATAAACAATTAGCGGTCTACCAAAACATTTTTACAATTACAAATATTATTTGTTTTAAATCGGCTATATTATTTTTTTGCAACGAAATTGGTTGAATCAACATATAGTGTTAATTTTTGTTTCGACCTTTGGACAATAGCCTACGTGAGTGTGGGTTTGTTTGCACTTGCTGTTTAGATATTTTATATTTATACCTACACATTGAAATATTTTTCTCCGATAGTTCTTTCTTTCTAAATATACGGTACAATAAAAGACAAAATAGCGTTTTTAAATATTCTTTAAAGAAGTTTAACTACAGGTACCGTTGATCCGTGTGATTGTTCATCAAATGTAGCAGTGTAGTCTACAACTACACAGTTTAGGCTCTGGAAATTAACTATTACTCTGTAAAAATGTAGCCACAATGTCATGCGAAGTATGAATGAATAAATAATCCTTTTGTTGTCAAATTATTTTTTCACTAAATTCACCCTAGTGAAGCATAGGCCTACTTGGATGGAAGCGAAGTACTATAGGTTCATTGATTTCCGTAACAGTATCACTGTACGTTCCTCCACATGTACGAGCTAACTAGCAACAAGCTTTGTCTCTGAAATTATAGGTTAGCCTAGCGTTAGATTTGTTCCATTGTTTATCTATAGGAGAAGGAATGCTGAGACGCCTATCTGTGACTGGGGAAATTATATAATTAAACGTTATTGGATTGCGGTTACATCATCGTGGTATTTCCTTTTTGTGTGTAGTGTAGTCTATCCTAGCCTAAGATATGGCGCTGAACAGATGTACAGACGCCGACTTGGGTAGTAAGAAGGTACTCCCAGTGTTTCCTCTATAGACAGCATGCATTGATGGGTCTGCACTTCCACTTGAGAAAATAAACTCTTGAAACAGCAACGCTGTCTGATTAGCGTAATACGCTTGCTATACTCACAAACGTTCTTTTATTACGTTTTAAAGTTCGCATTATTTATCTTTACGATTACAGATCGTGCCATTATTTAAATAACATTTCTTGAAAGGTATGCTGTTTTAAATCCCATCACATGGCATTGCTTCAAATCTCCTCTCCAGACAGTTGAGATTGTCTAGTCTTATAGACATTGTGTTTTGCTCTTTGAAACATGCAGACAAACGCACGCACACACAAGTACACAGACTACACGCACGCACAAACACACAATCGGTATGATCGGTAGGAATTCAGGTGCATCGGAAGCGAAAATGTGCAGAAATTTGTTTGGTCCACTGTTTACTTCAGTCAAGTGTCCATTCTTTCAAATCAAAAGTATCTCATTGTAGATATAGAGCACCAGACACCCACTCTCTCAGTGAATACCTGATCGGACTGGAGTCTTATTATTATAGTATTTTATTGTAGTTCATTGTACTTAAAGGCTGAAAACATTTTACGCATGTATCTCCTTCATGGTGCGTAAAAGTATAAACTTGACCAGTTTATGGGGGCCACTACCACACACTCTCAGACTCAAACAGAATAATACTCGACTAACTGTCAAGTGAACACAAAGACAGTCTGAAACAATGATTCACATTTTATAATTGTTAGGTTACAATGGTATTAATAAAGGTTTACGCTCAAAGCTATAGACACAGGTACGCACATATAGTATGTTACAATCCAGAAGATGTTTGCATTATGCCAATATTGTATCGCAAATGAACACGGTTATACATTGTAGTGAATACACTATAATAAGAATAAATACAATACTTACTTGGGTATCCTACAGCAGAGTGTAGCAGGTCCATGCCCGTGCCGGACAGAGTTAACCCGTTCACGGCGTAATGAGGTTGCTTAATGTAAGACATCATGCCTGTGCCGGCTCTATTAAACGCTCTCTCTCTCTCCCCCTTTCTCTCACACACACAATCACGCCAGGGGCCGGGTCTTCCTTCTCTTCTCCGAATGGAGTTTCACTGGTTGCCTGTCCCTCTCTGTCTCACGTTCTCTCTCAGTCTAATTTTGTTGCTGTTTTTGTTCTCCCTCTTCGCTCTGTCACGATCGGCCTGATTTGGGCGCGCAGGTCGGAGATGCCAAATTTGGACTTGAGGTCCTTGGTCAAGAACACAGGTGCAATGCGCCGCTGTTGCTTGTGTTGCCCGTGGAGACACCTGTATAACTTTCCAAAAGCAGGTGTATCCTATACTATTTTTTCTAGTTTTGATCTATTTCTCTCCCTCTCTCCCCTCGCGCACAGAATCGCATTACCTAGGCTATTGCTATACCGTTTTGTTCAGTTGCATGTGTTTTTCGATTAAAGCTCTTATAAACGTCGAAGAGGGAAATGACACCTCTTATTTTCCTTCCGCGTATCTGTTGGTCCCTTGGCGGTACTCTACTGTCCCTGTCTCTCGAAGCGGGCTAAGACGTGTCTCCTTCTGTGAGTGTTGCTGAGTTGGGGTGAGACCACTTAACTGCGAGCATCAAGAAATGGGTTGGCTAATTAGAGACAAGTTCTTACTGAGTGGACACGCTGACCCCTCCCTCTCTCCGTTTTTTTTCTCGCGAAGGGTTGGCCCTTGCCCGTTTCTCTTCTCCTCCCCCTCTCTTTTTCTATTTCCCCAATAAGGTAGCCTACTGAATTGCGCCATTGAATGTGCGCGTGTCTTTCTTGCATGGGTACTTGGACTAATGAACCGGCAAACGTTTAAAAAGAACAATATAAAAATAATAAAATTAATTTAATAAAATAAGAATAATAAATAATTAAATAATATTTCCTAAATCCAAATGAAAGGCAAATCACTTTGCAATCAAAATTTTACGTGGTTACCTGTTCTTAGCAGAGAGACGAAGTAGCCTAGACTATAGGCTACATATACTGAGAAATGCGCACGCACACATACACTATATATAGGCTAATGTACGTGTTATTTCAAGTTATACTGTATAGTGCACTCATTCGGAGCGATTGTGATTATGACGGCATTCCTAACTGTTTCCTTTTCACTTCATATATTTTTAAAATGCATTGACTTCCTTTACGATGGTTATTTCCCTTGTGTTCAGAATGACACCGAACTATCTTGTGGCCTTTTTATATTTGTGATTTTATGCTTGTTCCTATCGATAGGGGATTGGGGGTTTCCTTATTCTTTAATGTTTGTTTTATCCCACTGGCTGAATGTATCAGCAATATTTAATTGTATATTAATGCATCCCCAGACCTTATAAAGTGCACCTATATGCGCCCATTGTCGAATTCACAGCACACATAACATACCACGCCACCTGTGTCTCTGAGTTAACAGTTAACAAATCCTTCACATTTATTTCCAACCAGAATCACCGGGTCTGTTTTCATACACGTCGAACTACAAGGAATCTCCACGTGATTTTTTGCCCGAAGCAGTCTGAAACAGGACTCTCATATAAAGCCTAAAAAAAAGCCTAATTTCCACATTCGTTCAAATGTGGAAATTACAATATTATGTTTGTACTGCTGGGAAAAAATGTTCTCTTTTTATTGGACAAATCAGTGCAAGATGAATCCCCCTGACTGGAATGATTAAAAAAATATTAAACTTCAACCCAATAGTTCACTGTTTAGTTAATTTCTTGTGAGATTGTGTGCATGAATACATACTGTTAAATCTAAAACTATCGAAAGTAAATAATCTATTTACTATTTACTAATAACTATTAATTCATCATATAACGAATTAAACAAACCAAGGGGCAACAATTGGACATCCGTATGCCAACGTTCATTTTGATGTTGGGACCAAAATGTATTGCGGGAAAGAAAGTCCACATCCACACCCACATCCACATATGGGTTTCTTCACTGGTCTGGAAAAAAAAATGTCATGAACTTCATCTGGCTTGCAAAATACAGAAATAATTGGGTGGCGAGGTTTGGGGGGGTGGGGGTTCGAGTCGCAGCGGGATTATAAAAACACAAAGACCGCGTTGTTCTGAGCTAAATCCCCTGCTGATCCCTTACACACTCCCCTTTCCTCTTTCCATCATTGTGTGCATGTTATTATTATGATTATTATTATTATTATTACATAATATAAAAAATATATTCTGTCCATTCCAGTATTAGGCTCGCATGCTGTAGTGGTATAGCAGTTACACGTTGTCGTTGTGCTGTTCGCAGTCAAATTGATTTACTGTATGTATGGGCTATATTAGAGATATTTCAGTTTTTATTGTCGTCTTGTCCAAGTCTTATGAATTTTGCCAAGATTATAGCAATGTTTGTTTTATGTCGTGTTTACGGCAATATGAATACCCTTAATTTTATCCTTCAGAAAAATCAAATGTCCAGTCAATTAAATGTATAAATTAAATGCATGGGGGGATTTTATAATTTAAGCATTCAAATTGTAGCCTATGCCTACCCATTTCCAAAAAAACGTCTACGTTAAAATTTATATTTTTATGGGAAATGTAAACATGAAACCGTAGGCTAGCCTCTCTCTATACAATTTCTGTGAATTTAGCGAAATGTTGAAAATCTTTTAATCTGATTTTTTACATTTTACTTTACATTCTAAGACTGGTAAATATTATTGTGGTGCAGTTTTGAACACCAAAACCACAGTTCTCACAGTTATGATGATATGATATGATGAATTTGGATACTGTTATAGTTGTTTCTTAGTTATCGGACATAAATGTCTTTTGTTACTAAAATTATAATTATTAGTTTACTGTCATGGTTGCAACTACCAGTAATGCCATGAAGTTGTTTTTTATATGATATTTTAATTACGATTATTTCCTTTGAAATATAACTAACAAGTTGATTAATGTTACGAAGTTATGTCTAAGTTAAACATTTTGTACTATTGTATCTGTATTTAATTTCTAAATAATAAAAAATACGTTGACCACTGCGTTATAGCCTGCTGCTTTCCTGCGACCAGGCAATTTCGCAGTATCTAAAGCCGATTCTCTGCGCTTGTTAATTGAATCGGATTTCTTATAGTTTAAAATCCACACAGGCCCATGTACAGCCCAAACGGTATAAGGGGTTTATCTGACTCTGTAAAGCCAAAGCGGAGATATAAAGAGAGGGAGACTATACTGGCGTGTATTTGAACATTTTAAATCTCAAATAAATATCTTTACCTGTGGCGACTGCCGGTGTGCAATAGCCGGTGTGTTAATTGCGGAATATACCAGTTGCATGCGACTGCAGCACCTGCTCATCTTAAAGGTACGGTTTGGTCTTTACGCTTTTCTTTAACCACATTGTGAATGTTCTTTGTACACGAACTCATCTTTGTTTTATTTGTTTCTTCTTTTGTTAAGATCATTTTAACAAAACCTAAAATGACATGTGTGAAATTAAATGATGACTGTGAGCGCAATCAAATGAGAATGGGACACCTCAAAAGTTGGCATTCGCATATTCTGAGGAATGCTGTAGCGCGCGCACAACACAAGCGCGTGCACGCACGCACACTCAGGCACAGACGCATACACACACACACACACCTGTTTGTCTGGCCATCTGGACTGGTCCTCTTTATGTTTTAAAAAATATTTTCCAGATTCCTCTCGTGGATGTTTTTGTGTGTAGATGTATGAAAACTAAATTTATATCTTAATATTACATCCGCTGCATTCAGGCTAGTATTAGCCGAAACGAATTGACTTTGAACGCGCGCGGAACGGAAATTAAATCCCTCCCTGCTGCCCAAACTGTTAAACGATGTATGCATTATTTTTATGACAATAATTATAATACATCAATAAAAAGGGATGTTTGAGTTCTTAATTTTTTATTACAAATAGTCTTATTTGATTTTCTCATTTTCTCGCACTTAGTGTTTTTTTAACTTGCTCATGTTGTGTTTTCATCAATTATTTATTGTAGTAGGCCTAGTCCTTTTTGAATATTTGTTTTTATCTAATATTTAACACAAACGTAAATCCACAACTGTGGATTTCGGAATAATAAATAGCCTACTGCTATATGAAATGTATGTTTTCGTTAATTGATCCTTCATCATTAATGGGCATAGCCTAATTGCCGATACACTCAAATATGAAAAAAGTTTTATTAGCACGGTCTAGATTGTTTGTTCATGCAGTGACTTGTTAGTTCCTATACGTATGTCTTTGGCCAAGTCTTTATCGCATTCTGTTAAAATTTCCGGCCTGGATTCATGAAGGGCGTGTCCCGAACTCTATCAGTGCTTCATAAAACTCAGAAACTTGGCGAAAAGCCGCCATCCATATGTTTTAGAAACTAATAATCCTGCCACCTGACTATGTTGTTTTCTAATTAAAGTTTGTAAGCTTTTTGTTTGTAAATCTGTTTCAACAATTTCACGGATTTAACTAGTGAGGCTAAATAAGCATTTATTTTGCAGTAATATTTAGTGCAAAAATGCAATAAACTGAATATCTAAGTTATATTTATTGACAGTGTAAGCGATGGCTATGTTCAAATATTACAGAACGTACGATTTTGATATTAGTGACTGTCATTTTGGGAGGCCCGCTGTGCGTTGACCTTCATCTTACGCTTCAGGTAGCACTGTTGAGGACAAAAGGACGTATTGCACAAATATTTGTTAACGCTGCGTATCATCGTAACCTTTTTGAAGATAAATAACCAGTCACGTGATCAAGACCATTGGCATACCCGTCTCATTATAATACATATAAAAACAATAACAACAGCCAAATAGAATTGAATTAACTTTATGAATCCCCCACGGGGATCAGTAAACATTTATGGCAGCAGCATACAGATATGACAACATCTATGACAATAAGCCATTGTCACAAACAGGGCTATTGTACAGTCAGATGTTATTCTTACAATGGGAGAATAAAACCTTTTGATCTAGAAATTATCTATTGATATGGAACACCTGAAATCTGATAAATGGACAATAAATCAGGATTATTGATCATCATTCACTTATTTATTTAACAAACGTATTTTGTCTGCAATTATCCTGTAAAGCAATTTTCATTCCCATTTAAAGAGTTTTATATGCAAGTAATATATTTTTTACATAATAATAATAATAATAATAATAATAATAATAATAATTGTCATTATCATCATAACGTCCATAATATGTAATGGGATGTCACAGCGGGTGCAGACAAGTGTCTGCCTACTCTTTGCTGGTCAGTTACTTCTGCACAGTTACCTGCTTGATCACCTATTGACACATATAGATGAGCACACTACTGGCTATGTTTGTCATGAAATTATATAAATGAAAGGCTGGGTTCTCTGTTACAAGCCGAGAAGTACCTGACACTGAATTTGCTGTTCAAGAGACAGGCCAGTGGAAAATGTTTGTTTTAGGAGGAAATGTACTGTGGGCAGTGTGTTTGGGGGCACTAGGACCCAGAGACAGTTCCAAATCAAGGACACAGCTACCACATAAGCGGCTTACTGTATCTAATCTATACACACACAAACTCACATGCACATGCACACACGCACACACACACACACTTTAATACACACACGCACACAAACTCTAACTCACACAAAAACGCACATAAACTCACACATGCATACACAATCTAATACACATGCACACACAAACTGTAGCTCACAGACAGACAGACACACACACACACACACACACACACACACACACACACACACACACACACACACACACACACATTGTCCCTGATACACACACGTGCACACTAAACAGTTGTCTCTCTATACATTTATTTTTGGTTTGTTGTCTCTTTTTTATATATTCTATGTCTACTGTTATATATTTGATCACTTCTTTATATATATCTTTGCCTGATGACTGTGACCATAAGTCACAGCCTCCATCAATATGTTCTTGAAAAACAACCAAATTCCTATCTATCTTCTCCTAGCAAAGTAGTAGGCCACATGTTCTTGAGCAGTTAAGGATATTGATGCTATCAATGTAATGGGTATGAACGCGTGCGCTGGGAACACACTGTAAACTTTAGTTAGGGTCCATGCGAACCTGATGGAGAAAAACACGCAACATTATCAGTACCAATGGGATGCTGCAGTGAACCAGTAACATTGGCACAATGTTACAGAAGGGTTGCGCGAGCGTTATATTCTGGCTCTGTTCAGTGTATATACATCCTCGGGCCTTGCCTTGTGGTTTGTGTGTGTCCCTACTGAGGCCTTTTCTGATGAGACAGAATAGGAAGATGAATGCGAGCCTTCTGAAGCCCTGACCAGTGAGACTGTGACTGTGACACATACATTTACCGTTTTATTTTTGAAGAGACCAGACAGTCTTCCCTGCTTATTTTCTTTACACTTTAATCAGAAAGGGTGAAAGCAGAGAGGTGGCCCACGAGAGGTGGGATCACAGGACTTTAAGTGGCATGGCAGGGGACCCAAACCCCTGGTTTTATGGGGAGTTTCAGATTTTTGGGTCTTTTGCCCCACAAGATCTCATTTTTAAAATGGCCACCTGTTTTTTCTTCCAATATAAAGGAATTTTACCGATATCACAAAATGTAGTTCTGACCAGGTTTCCTTTTTGTGAAGTCGAACAAGGGAGTGTGTTTCTGCGGGTGTATGTGTGTGTGTGTTTGGGTACAGATGTCTGTCAGAAATGTGATAGAGTCTGAAATGAGGTCAGTCTTTCAGATGGGCAGTGGCTGGGTTATTATATTCAATAAAAATAAAATTATGGGAGAAAAGCTCAATGGCTTTGCACCTTTGTGGTAAACACATTTTTCGTCAAAAGGAGTGTGTGTGTGCATGTGTCTGTGTGTGCGTGTGTGTGAGGGAATGTCTGATGTGTGAGTGTGAGGGACTGTGTGTATATATGATAGTGTGTGTGTGTGTGTGTGTGTGTGCGTGTATCTGTGTGTGCATGTGTGTGAGGGAATGTCTGATGTGTGAGTGTGAGGGACTGTGTGTATATATGATAGTGTGTGTGTGTGTGTGTGTGTGTATGCATGTCTGTGAGTGTGTCTACCGGGACCATTTCTTCACCAATTGAAACATGTCGTTCAGTACTTGATACATACACACTGATACACCACATAGGCTGGGAAAACACAGGCTATTATTACACTAACATGCATGTACATCACAGACACAAATATGCAGAAACATACTCATATACACACACATGCACACACACACACACACACAGTGACACTGACACACTCGCACATGCACAGTGAGAGAGAGAGTTCAGCCGATTTATCATAATATGCTTTATCTGAAAAGTAAGTATCTTACCTCGGGATAAAGAGAGGAAAGAGCGCTTTCCCCTCAGTGGGGCAGAAGAGAGGAGGATGGAGGGTATAGAGGGAGGACAGGACAGAGCCCGGTCGCTCGGACGGACACACGGAACGGAATACGGGGGGACAAGATGGAGGAGAGGAGACGAGAGGCAAGGCATTGTCACATGGTCATGCCAAAGGGCCCTGCTCGCGGAGGTCGGAGCACAGGACGAGGCCGATACGCAGGGGGAACGGAGAACTCAGGGGGACAGACAGAGGGACTCGACCAGCTGGACAGACTGACAGACTTGGACTGCCAGAATGAGTGACCCTTGGCAGACAGGCAATGGATAATGAGAGGTGGGCTAGAGGTTGGGTCTGTCTGGACCTCTGCTGTTTTAAGTTTGCCGCTCAAAGGGGGAAAGAGGAAGGAGTGCGGGAGCAAGAAATGAGAGAGAGAGAGAGAGAGAGACCAAGAGCAAGAGAGAGAGAGAAGGGAGGGGCACACAGGGCGAGTCGGACCTTCTGAAATAGAGTTTGCACATTGCAATGCACAGAATAAGTTTAGTCTAGTGTTTACAAAATGCAAGTTATTTGTATTTTAGAAAATTGGGTAATGAAAAATGTGTGCATCAGTGTGTCCGTGTATGTATGTTTCGGAGTGTGTATTTGTACTTAGTTCCACTGTGTGGCACATGGCTATTCCTACTAACTCAGCTCTGCCTACCCATGTTTTGAGTTTTAAATTTAAGGGTCAAGGGGAGTGTTGATAAATAACTGCTATATTTTATTATCACTCATTATAATTGGTGAATATTAGCCACCTAGCAAATCACACTAGTTGGGTTAGGATTAGGGTTAGCATCATCCTGCTATTTGCACTTAGTGAAAATAGATTCTGCCTGTATGCTTTCATGCGGCAGTGATTTCATGCATTGTTTGTTTTTTGGTACCTATTGTAATTAATTATTCAGGGTTGAACAACTTAGGTACTGCTACACTTTACATGGCTTGTTTGTGTGTGTGTACTTTTATTAAAAGCTTCACTTTAGAAGTTGTAAATCCAGCACCATGGCCCCTTTCCAGAATGGACCTGCTGCCGCTTCTGTATTTATGTCAGGGGGGACACTTTCATTAAACCAGGTTGTCAGAGTTAATTTCCCAAAGAGGGGATTGTCATTCTAGCCTGTTCTCTGTTAGTCTGATAAGTCTACTTGCGTACCTATCTGTTCATGCAGTACCTACTGCAATAATGTAGTAAATTATATTCCGAAATCGCAAGTGAATTCAGGATGATTGAATCTTGCAATTTGTTTTTAGAGGGAAAATAATTGAATACAGGAGGATCAAGACATTTAATTTGATACCCCTATATTGAACTGAACCTGACAGGTATTTATATATTTTTAAGCTTTTTTGTGGGGTCCAGATGATATGTCCAAGTAGTGAGGTGATATGTCCGGTTTGAGGGAGAACTTCACTCTGGTTACTGCTGGCATGTGGTGTGGCTCTGTGAGATTTTTTTTCTGTTTCTCGAGATGCAAAGCTTTCTGGGGAGAAGCCAGAACAATCCATTAACAGTCCAATAGTGTTCATAGCCCCTGTAGGCCGACACCTGTGTTGTCTCCATAATTTCCTTTCATTCTATCTTTTCCCATCATTCTTACTCTACATGTTTATCTATATGCTTGCCGGTGCTCAGGAGGGTTGGCACTACATTATCATTTTTCGGTTGGTCTGAGGTGTTCAGCCATTTTAACTGTTGCCTTTTTCTACTATGTTTAGCCATTGCTCGCTCTGTTCAGCCATGTTCAATCTGTGTCAAGCCCCTATCTTGGGTTTTCAAGCAGCGTGTTTGGTGTTCGGCCTTCATCTGCTTCACTGTTCAGCCGTTATCTTCAGTGTTCAGATATTATCTGCTGCGGTAAGCCATTGTCTGCCGTGCTAAGCCTTTTGTCTGCTGTGTTAAGCGGTCGTCTGCAGTGTTGAGTGAGGCGCGGTGGGCAGATTGCAGTCCCTCCAGAGGCAGACAGCTCCCTAATCCCCGAACGCAAGCGCACCAGCAGGTGGGCTTCCCGGCGTGTCAGCGCTGAGGTTTAATCACAGGCACGAGCCAACCAGACGCGCAGAGCCCTCGCAGCGCAGGGATTGCACAGGTTACCACCTGTTCCTTCCTATAGTCACAGGGTCATCATACAATGCCCTCTCGGGTTATTGGAATGACACAGGCAGGTAGCAATGCGTAGCCCATGGTGTTATGGTACAGATATATTTCCATCCGGATTGTTGCGCTACTAATTGCCCCATAAACGCTGGGTACAGTATAGCTGAACCTGTATACATAGGCCCGGATGTGTGGTTATACTTGCAAGATGCACTGGCTGAAGAAGGAAATCAATAGCAATATGGAGATCAATATGGAATAAGAAACACTTATTTAAACCAAGAGAAAACCTTGGCTGAAATAATTTTTATTTTTTGGCAGTCACTTGTTTGGAGGAAGTCAACAAACGACTGTTCAATGAATTCAATATCCAAACTTTAAATGACACTTTCAAAAATGAATTTTTTGTGCAAGGCATGAACAAGGTTAACAACAGGAGGAATCATATGAGCACATAATCAAATGACACCTTTAATGATGATTAGAGCCAGTATTCATAAAAGCACATAACCAAATGACACCTTAAATGAAGATTAGGGCCAGTATTCATAAGAGCACATAACAAAATGACAACTTCAATGAAGATTAGGGCCAGTATTCATAAGAGGACATAACCAAATGATACCTTCAATGATGATAAGGGCCAGTATTCATAAGTGCACACAACCAAATGACACCTTCAAAGAATATTAGAGCCAGTATTCATAAGAGCACATAACCAAATGACACCTTCAATGATGATAAGGGCCAGTATTCATAAGTGCACACAACCAAATGACACCTTCAAAGAAGATTAGGGCCAGTATTCATAAGAGGACATAACCAAATGACACCTTCAATGATGATAAGGGCCAGTATTCATAAGAGGACATAACCAAATGACACCTTCAATGATGATAAGGGCCAGTATTCATAAGTGCACACAACCAAATGACACCTTCAAAGAAGATTAGGGCCAGGATTCATAAGAGGACATAACCAAATGATACCTTCAATGATGATAAGGGCCAGTATTCATAAGTGCACACAACCAAATGACACCTTCAAAGAATATTAGAGCCAGTATTCATAAGAGCACATAACCAAATTACACCTTCAATGATGATTAGGGCCAGTATTCATAAAAGCACATAACCAAATGACACCTTCAATGATGATAAGGGCCAGTATTCATAAGTGCACACAACCAAATGACACCTTCAAAGAAGATTAGGGCCAGGATTCATAAGAGGACATAACCAAATGACACCTTCAATGATGATAAGGGCCAGTATTCATAAGTGCACACAACCAAATGACACCTTCAAAGAATATTAGAGCCAGTATTCATAAGAGCACATAACCAAATTACACCTTCAACGATGATTAGGGCCAGTATTCATAAAAGCACATAACCAAATGACACCTTCAATGATGATAAGGGCCAGTATTCATAAGTGCACACAACCAAATGACACCTTCAAAGAAGATTAGGGCCAGGATTCATAAGAGGACATAACCAAATGACACCTTCAATGATGATAAGGGCCAGTATTCATAAGAGGACATAACCAAATGACACCTTCAATGATGATAAGGGCCAGTATTCATAAGTGCACACAACCAAATGACACCTTCAAAGAAGATTAGGGCCAGGATTCATAAGAGCACATAACCAAATTACACCTTCAACGATGATTAGGGCCCTTATTCATAAGAGCACATAACCAAATTACACCTTCAATGATGATTAGGGCCAGTATTCATAAAAGCACATAACCAAATGACACCTTCAATGAAGACTAGGGGCAATATTCAGAAGAGCACAAAAGCAAATGACACATTCAATGATGCTTAGGGACAGTATTCATAAAAGCACATAACCAAACAACACCTTCAATGATGACTAGGGCCCATATTCATAAGAGCACATAACCAAATGACACCTTCAATGAGGATTAGGGCAAGTATTCATGAAAGCACATAACCAAATGACACCTTCAATGATAATTAGGACCAGTATTCATAAGAGCACATAACCAAACGACACCTTCAATGAAGATTAAGGTCAGTATTCATAAGAGCACATAACCAAATGACACCTTCATTGATGATTAGGGCCAGTATTCATAAGAGCACATAACCAAATGACACCTTCAGTGACGAATACTGCCCGTATTCATAAGAGCACATAACCAAATGACACCTTCAATGATTATTAGGGCCAATATTCATAAGTGCACATAACCAAATGATATATTCAATGAAGATTATGGCCAGTATTCATAAGAAAACATAACCAAATGACACCTTCAATGAAGATTAGGGCCAGTATTCATAAGAGCACATAACCAAATGACACCTTCAATGATGATTAGGGACCTTATTCATAAGAGCACATAACCAAATTACACCTTCAATGATGATCAGAGCCAGTATTCATAAAAGCACATAACCAAATTACACCTTCAAAGAAGATTAGGGCCAGTATTCATTAGAGCACATACCCAAATGACACCTTCAATGATGATTAGTGCCAGTATTCATGAAAACAAATAACCAAATTACACCTTAAACGATGATTAGGGCCAGTGTCCAGAAGAGCAACTACCCAAATGACACTTTCAATGATGATAAGGGCAAGTATCCATGAAAGCACATAACCAAAAGACACCTTCAATGAAGATTAGGGCCAATATTCATTAGAGCACATAACTAAACGAGACCATCAATGAATATTAGAACCAGTTTTTATGAGAGAACATAACCAAATTACACCTTCAATGATGACTAGGGCCCGTATTCATTAGAGCACATAAACAAATGACACCTTCAATGATGATTAGGGCCAGTATTTATGAAAGCACATTACGAAATGACACCTTCAACGATGATTAGGGCCAGTGTTCATAAAAGCACATAACCAAATGACACCTTCAATGAAGATTAGGGCCAGTATTCATAAGTGCACATAACCAAATGACACCTTCAATGAAGATAAGGGCCAGTATTCATAAGTGCACATAACCAAATGACACCTTCAATGAAGATAAGGGCCGGTATTCATAAGAGCACATAACAAATGACGCCTTCAATGATGATTAGGACCAGTATTCAAAAGAGCACATAACTAAATGACACCTTCAATGAAGATAAGAGCCAGTATTCATAAGAGCACATAACAAAAATGACACCTTCAATGATGATTAAGACCAGTATTCAAAAAAGCACATAACCAAATTACACCTTTAATAATTAGGGCCAGTATTCATAAGAGCACATAACCAAATGACACCTTCAATGATGACTAGGGCCTGTATTCAAAAGAGCACATAACCAAACAACACCTTCAATGATGACTAGGGCCTGTATTCAAAAGAGCACATAACCAAACAACACCTTCAATGATGACTAGGGCCCGTATTCATAAGAGCACATAACCAAATTACAACTTCAATGATGATTAGGGCAAGTATTCAGGAAAGCACATAACCAAATGACACCTTCAATGATGATTAGGACCAGTATTCATATGAGCACATAACCAAATGACACCTTCAATGATGCTTAGGGCCAGTATTCATAAAAGCACATAACCAAACAACACCTTCAATGATGACTAGGGCCCATATTCATAAGAGCACATAACCAAATGACACCTTCAATGAGGATTAGGGCAAGTATTCATGAAAGCACATAACCAAATGACACCTTCAATGATAATTAGGACCAGTATTCATAAGAGCACATAACCAAATGACACCTTCAATGAAGATTAGGGCCAGTATTCATAAGAGCACATAACCAAACGACACCTTCAATGAAGATTAAGGTCAGTATTCATAAGAGCACATAACCAAATGACACCTTCATTGATGATTAGGGCCAGTATTCATAAGAGCACATAACCAAATGACACCTTCAGTGACGAATACTGCCCGTATTCATAAGAGCACATAACCAAATGACACCTTCAATGATTATTAGGGCCAGTATTCATAACAGCACATAACCAAATGATATATTCAATGAAGATTAGGGCCAGTATTCATAAGAAAACATAACCAAATTACATGTTCAATGATGATTAGGGCCCATATTCATAAGAGCACATAACCAAATGACACCTTCAATGATGATTAGGGTCAGTATTCATAAGAGCACATAACCAAATGACACCTTCAATGATGATTAGGTCAGTATTCATAAGAGCATATAACCAAATGACACCTTCAATGATGATTAGGGCCCATATTCATAAGAGCACATAACCAAACGGCACCTTCAATGATGTTTATGTGTGACAGACCGGCAGGGAAGGACCCAAATGCACAACGAGACAGTCTTTCTCTTGAAAAGAAGGGTTTTTATTTGTAATTCCGGGTCGGATCCACACCGGGAAATCAGGTTTAAACAATAAATAATAATCTGTGGAACCCGCAGAGAGCTGGCGATCGAGATCCAGCGAAGTGGCCAGGAGTGGTCGTAGCCTGGGTAGTATAGCAGAGTCAGGCGGAGGTAGAGTCAGGATCCACACTGGGAAGCAGGTGTGGCAAATCCAGACCGGGGTAGTCAGCTTGAGTCAGCAAGCTAGCACATGGGGGGACAAGTACAACGCGACAAGGACCGTATACTCTGACAAACCGTAATACTTTGACAACAAATCACAGGAACAGCACGGTAAATATAACTAGTGTCATTAGAGCTGATAATCAGCAGCTTGCGGGAAATGCGTGCGGAATCAGCGAATTGATTGAACAATTAGGAAATGCATGAGGAATGCGGTGAAGGCAATTAAGTGTGAATTGTGTAATTAAGATGTGGTGCCAGTAATAATGTGCAATGTAGACACAATCAGGCAATGAACGCAGACATGACACAATCAGGTTCAGGGAAAACAGAGGAAAACGTCAAGGAAGGAACAGGGAGCGGAGCGGATCGTAACAGTACTCCCCCGTCAAGGTACGCCTCCTGGCGGACCACAGGCTCTGGTCGACTGGGACTGGCGGTGGTGGAAATCCCGGATGAGGGTAGGGTCCAGGATGAGACGAGGGGCAACCCAGGAACGTTCCTCGGGCCCATACCCCTCCCAGTCGACCAGGTACTGGTGGCCCCGTCCCCGGTTTCCGGAGGTTCGAAGGACATGGGAGCCTGATGGCGAAGAGCAGGGTGCGAGGGTGTGGTTCCCAGAGGCGGTTGAGTAGGGACGTAAGCCCTCCTCTCGCGGGTGCGGGCGCGCAGACGGTTGTTAACCGTGATGGCCAAGGAGATGAGGTCATTAAGCGTGGGTGTGTCATCGCGGGTGGCCATCTCGTCCTTCATCTCCTCGGAAAGGGCGGAGCGGAAGACACCCTGTAGGGAGGCGTCGTTCCAGCCCGACTGCGCCGCGAGGATCCGGAATTTAATGGCGAACTCCGCCACACTGCGCTCGCCTTGTCTTAGCGCCATCAGTTGCTGGTTAACGTCTCTCCCGCACACGGGATGATCAAAGGTGCGCCGCATCTCCCTGGCGAAGTCCAGGTACTGGGTGCAGAGGATGGGTTGCTTCTCCCACAACGCGGCGGCCCAGTCCCGCGCCTCTCCTCCCAGGCAGGTGATAACGTACGCCACACGGGTGGCGTCAGCAGAGTAGGAGGATGGCTGCATCCGGAACGCCAGCTCACACTGTAGTAGGAAGGGCTGGCATTTCCCCAGCTCACCTGAGTACCGTTCTGGAGGGTTGGCGCGAGGTTCCCGAGGAGGTAGTAATGGAGCTGGTGCCGGTGGTTGAGGAGGATTCTCCGCTTCAGGACGGAGTCCTGAAGTCTGGGCAGCCATCTGGGTTAGCATGGTGCCCCATTGGGTGGTCCGTTCCACCATGCCCCGGAACAATTCCATGGCTTCGTCCAGGCGGCTGCTTTGCTGGGCGATCTGGGTAGCCTGGCAGGTGAGGGCGTGGCGAATTTGTTCCGCGTCGGCTGGGTCCATTTCTGGTCAAAGTATTCTGTGACAGACCGGCAGGGAAGGACCCAAATGCACAACGAGACAGTCTTTCTCTTGAAAAGAAGGGTTTTTATTTGTAATTCCGGGTCGGATCCACACCGGGAAATCAGGTTTAAACAATAAATAATAATCTGTGGAACCCGCAGAGAGCTGGCGATCGAGATCCAGCGAAGTGGCCAGGAGTGGTCGTAGCCTGGGTAGTATAGCAGAGTCAGGCGGAGGTAGAGTCAGGATCCACACTGGGAAGCAGGTGTGGCAAATCCAGACCGGGGTAGTCAGCTTGAGTCAGCAAGCTAGCACATGGGGGGACAAGTACAATGCGACAAGGACCGTATACTCTGACAAACCGTAATACTTTGACAACAAATCACAGGAACAGCACGGTAAATATAACTAGTGTCATTAGAGCTGATAATCAGCAGCTTGCGGGAAATGCGTGCGGAATCAGCGAATTGATTGAACAATTAGGAAATGCATGAGGAATGCGGTGAAGGCAATTAAGTGTGAATTGTGTAATTAAGATGTGGTGCCAGTAATAATGTGCAATGTAGACACAATCAGGCAATGAACGCAGACATGACACAATCAGGTTCAGGGAAAACAGAGGAAAACGTCAAGGAAGGAACGGGGAGCGGAGCGGATCGTAACATTATGGTCCGTATTCATAAGAGAACATAACCAAATGACATGTTCAATGATGATTAGGGCCCATATTCATAAGAGCATATAACCAAATGACACCTTCAATGATGATTAGGGTCAGTATTCATAAGAGCACATAACCAAATTACACCTTCAATGATGATTAGGGTCAGTATTCATAAGAGCACATAACCAAATGACACCTTCAATGATGATTAGGGTCAGTATTCATAAGAGCACATAACCAAATGACACCTTCCATGATGATTAGGGTCAGTATTCATAAGAGCACATAACCAAAATACACCTTCAATGATGATTAGGGCCAGTGTTCACAGAGATTGAGAGTGCTGATCTTTGTCTTTTTTTTCATAATGGGTATGGTTAGCATACGTACAGGACAAAACTGATTATTGATCAGCATTCCTCATATGCTTTATGAATACAGGGCAGGTTGTACAGCCTGAACTAAAAACTGGCTGCGCTCAAAGATTTTCATGCAAAACGGTAAAAATATGTGATGAAACAAAATCAATTCTGGCTTTCATTTGCAAAATATCAAATCAGCTGACCTATATTATTTTAGAATTATGATCATTTAAAAGTAAAATTGTAGTTGTACTTTTTCTAGGACATGGGGCTTGTAGTAAAACAATAAAACAACACTTAGAAGTATCGCATTGGGGCCTGGGGAGTCATCATAAAACAGCCCATTAAGCAATTTCCACACACGGCCATTCCCTAATTACAGCATTATACGCTGAGTAAGCTGATCTATGATCATGCTGTCATAGGGAGACTCGGGGCACAGGTGTCCAGGGTCCTGCACAGATATGTTCACTCCCAGCGAGACGGGACAAGCGCACGCGTGAGGGAGCATATCGGCCTGCGTTCCTGCTTTAAAAGATATGGCCTGTACCAGAGCGGGTCCAGCTGTACGTGTGTGTGTGAGTATGTGTGTGTGTGTGCGTGCATGCATGTGTGTTTGTGTGTGTGTGTGTGTGTGTGTGTATGTATGTGCATGTCGATGTGTGTGTGCGTGCGTGCATGCATCGTGTGTGTTTGTGCATGTGTGCATGCGTGTGCCTGTGTGTGTGTGTGTATGCGTGTGTGTGTGTGTATGCTGGTGTGTACACTGCTACACTGGTCAGTGGGGGTAAAGGGTGGTGGCCCTGGCTGTCCATATGGCAGTTGACAGCAGTGCGGATGCAGAAATAATCAAGAGTAATCAAGGAAGTGGAGCGACAAGCCTGAGCCTCGGTAATCCCCAGCCACACGCTGACACGTGCCACACTGACGCACACGCTGACACACACTGCATCTGTCTCTCTGTATCGCGCACCACGCGGGTCATACAGATACACACACACACACACACACTCTCTGATACACACACAGTTATACACAAACACACACTACATCTGTCTTTCTATATCGCGCACACACACATACACAAACACGCACACACCGATGTACACACACACACTTACACACATACACACATATTCATACACAAACACACACACTCATACATGCACACAGTCACTCATCTGCAACCACATATTACATTACATGACATTACAATTATTTGGCAGACGCATATGGTTCTTATTATCATATGCACGCACACTCATACATGCATGCGCACACACACACACGCACACTGCTCCTCATGCACATGCTGTTTCACAAATTAACATAGAATCACACACAGTGCCTTTCTCATACACGCACAAGCACTGTTCAGTCACACACATTGTGTGTGTTTAGTGTGTGTATCACACAGACTGACAGAAACACTGTTGCACACATTTATTAACACAGTGAGACTCTGCTGCCACCACACATTTACTCAGATATCAAAAGAAGCCAGCATTTTGACTGCAAGAATGTACATTTAGCCAAAATATTTGCTCAGGACAACTGTAGGAGCTGTGCATGCAGGAAATAAAAGTCAGTGGATGCTCTTGAATATGTAAATTAATTAAAAGTAAATATAGGCAGCTCAAAGTTAACAAAATAAAACTGGACATCATCTGTCACACACTCAGTTTGTGCAGTAGTGATACATGTTGTGGTGATTTTGCTCTTCTATAATTCCTAACCACGTGGAATTGCCACGTCACCCAAACATTACATCTCACAGTCACACGGTGCCCTGTAATGCTGTGCCTACTGCCGACACACACAATGACACTCATTTCAACCTACAATGTTGTACACAAGCAATCACTAACACAACCACATGCTGACACTACAACACAACAAAACCTGACATATCGTAGCTTACACTCTGTGTCACATTGCAAAACTGTTGCCATTTTTGGGATGTATTCTGTAGCTGTGCTCTCTGTCTCTCTCAAACAAACACACAGACACACACACACAGAAACACACACACAAACCCCATTTTTTGTGACGCACATACACACACAATGGGTCTCTCATTATTAATTGGTAGTCTAATCCTTTGGAATGCCACTAATTAGCACAGAGTGGTGGTTCAGGATCTTGCACAATCTGTACCATTACAATAGAGGGGCTGTACTAGCAGTCTCACACCACACACACTGAAACTCACTGCCAGACAATGTGCCCCCCCTTTACACACACACACACACACACACACACACACACACACCCTGCTACACACACTAAACAAAGGCTCTGATACACACACTAAACATAGACTTTGATACACACACTAAACACAGGCCCTGATACCAACACTAAACACAGGCCCTGATACCCACACTAAACACAGACCCTGATACACACACTAAACACAGACCCTGATACACACACTAAACACAGACATTGATACACACACTAAACACAGACCCTGATACACAGACTAAACACAGACATTGATACACACACTAAACACAGGTCCTGATACACACACTAAACATAGACCTTGATACACACACTAAACACAGGCCCTGATACACACACTAAACACAGGCCCTGATACCCACACTAAACACAGACCCTGATACACACACTAAACACAGGCCCTGATACCCACACTAAACACAGACCCTGATACACACACTAAACACAGACCCTGATACACACACTAAACACAAACCCTGATACACACACTAAACACAGGCTCTGAGAGGTGTAAACACCCCCCCTGTACACACACTAAAAACACTGCTAAAAAAACACTCTTCACATTACATGGATTTTGACACACACAGAGAAGAATTTTGATTACTAACACAACACACGATAAAATATGCCTCACACAAACAAAACACCTCCTCCTCATATATGATTAAATTTTAAATTGTTAATATTCAAATATGTACATTAAAATAGACATTCAGTGGCAATTTGTTTTTATTTTTTTTTCACATTTTGACTGCGTTTCACACTCTGTAGTGTAAGCATTCATAGGTGGCTCAGTATTATGTTTTTTTTGTCGTGAAGCTAGAACATTTGCCAGAATTTTCCTGATGGTGGAATATTATTTTATTGTAAGCTTATCGTACATAATATAGACTATGACGTATTAGTATCTCCCTGGGCTATACTTATGGCATCTCACTTATGGCATGGAGAATACTCATTCCAATTTACTGATATGTATGATAAATGTGCTGATATATGCTAGATGAATGTAAAAAGTTCCTTAGAGTGATTATGGATGGGAACATTGTGTCAGGAAACATTCAAAGACCCAAGCGCAGACCAGGATGGAGCAAAAGAGAACGTTTATTTCCGGTCCAAAATCAAAAGCGAGGTAATCAGATGCTGAGACAGATCCAAATCGTCAGGCAATAAGAATAGTGAGACAGTCCAAAAATCAGTAACCAAGAAATCACGGGCGAAGGTACAGGAGCGGCAGGCAAGGGCAAAGTCACAAAACAAGCAGAAGTCAAAAACCAAAATGACAAAAAGCTAACCAAACAGAATCGGCAGGCAGAAATCAAAGTCGTACAAAGGGTGTCTCGGGAATCTTAACAAATCACTGGCTTTACTATCACAGGCACAGGAAAAGTGATCAACGTTTCCAGCAAAAGATTACATACTGTAGAGTACAGACAAAAGTGATGTTTTATTGAGGTACACGAGTGAATGATTCGGCTACATATTTAGGTGTGTGTACCAATGTGATATCAATGTTTTCATCTTAAACTATCATAAGGGGCAAATGTATATGCTTTATAATGGAGAAAGAAAATATTTGATTCATTTTATGACAGGTTTTGAATAGGTTTTTGGACCCATAGATATCTATCCCCCTATACTGATGAAAGGATAGTAATTCCCTCTTGAAAATGATGCAAAAGTGAGTTTTATGAGCCAAAACAGTAGATTTGTAGTTAAATATATGATTATTTTATGATTTACAGCAGTGCACAATTTAACCATTTTTGATAGATTTGGAGACACTAAGGGACGACGGGGTACACTGCCTATGTTTTGCATCATATCTCTTTAGTAGTTCTGCATATCACCCTCAGTTTTCACACTTGTGGACAAGAAGTCTATGATCCATAGTTTTACCTGTTTCAAATTTGTAGCTCTCAGTATTTTATTGCAACTTTGATTTGCATTTTTGCCAAGATTTATTTGCATTCGTGGCACTTTATTTTGTCCTAAATTATGAAAATAAACAAAAGTTTCTGTGATGCTCACAACTGCAGCTATAGCCTTAAATAGAACACCCCCTAAAGAAATAAAAATGGACCAAATTTGGCATCTGTGCAATGGAGTTTCAAGTAAACTTTAATTTATTCGTTTTTGTAAGGGCCGGCCCTGATACACAAACTAAGTACTGACCCAAATATAGGCTCTGATACAAAACCTTCTCATACCAAATATGTCAAATACATATTTGAAATGCATGAACATCTCACTCAACTAGATCACTGAGAATTCTCAATGAAACATGTTACAAACCAAAACATACAATCACATCAAAGAAGTTTTGTTCCAAATATGGGTGAAAATAGCAGTTTCTTCAAATTCAAAAGTACTTCAGAGGAAAAGACAGAAGGATACAGGGAGTGTAAAGCAGGGCAGCAGCACTTTGGACTGGACCGGCTCCACCTGAGGGAGAGGTGTAGACAGAGCCAGCTCCACCTGAGGGAGAGGTGTAGACAGAGCCAGCTCCACCTGAGAGAGAGGTGTAGACAGAGCCAGCTCCACCTGAGGGAGAGGTGTAGACAGAGCCAGCTCCACCTGAGGGAGAGGTGTAGACAGAGCCAGCTGCACCAGAGGGAGAGGTGTAGACAGAGCCAGCTCCATCTGAGGGAGAGGTGCCAGACAGAGCCAGCTCCACCTGAGGGAGAGGTGTAGACAGAGCCAGCTCCACCTGAGGGAGAGGTGTAGACAGAGCCAGCTCCACCTGAGGGAGAGGTGCCAGACAGAGCCAGCTCCACCTGAGGGAGAGGTGTAGACAGAGCCAGCTCCACCTGAGGGAGAGGTGTAGACAGAGCCAGCTCCACCTGAGGGAGAGGTGCCAGACAGAGCCAGCTCCACCTGAGGGAGAGGTGTAGACAGAGCCAGCTCCACCTGAGGGAGAGGTGTAGACAGAGCCAGCTCCTCCTGAGGGAGAGGTGTAGACAGAGCCAGCTCCACCTGAGGGAGAGGTGTAGACAGAGCCAGCTCCACCTGAAGGAGAGGTGTAGACAGAGCCAGCTCCATCTGAGGGAGAGGTGCCAGACAGAGCCAGCTCCACCTGAGGGAGAGGTGTAGACAGAGCCAGCTCCACCTGAGGGAGAGGTGCCAGACAGAGCCAGCTCCACCTGAGGGAGAGGTGTAGACAGAGCCAGCTCCACCTGAGGGAGAGGTGTAGACAGAGCCAGCTCCACCTGAGGGAGAGGTGTAGACAGAGCCAGCTCCACCTGAGGGAGAGGTGTAGACAGAGCCAGCTCCACCTGAGGGAGAGGTGTAGACAGAGCCAGCTCCACCTGAGGGAGAGGTGCCAGACAGAGCCAGCTCCACCTGAGGGAGAGGTGTAGACAGAGCCAGCTCCACCTGAGGGAGAGGTGTAGACAGAGCCAGCTCCTCCTGAGGGAGAGGTGTAGACAGAGCCAGCTCCACCTGAGGGAGAGGTGTAGACAGAGCCAGCTCCATCTGAGGGAGAGGTGCCAGACAGAGCCAGCTCCACCTGAGGGAGAGGTGTAGACAGAACCAGCTCCACCTGAGGGAGAGGTGCCAGACAGAGCCAGCTCCACCTGAGGGAGAGGTGTAGACAGAGCCAGCTCCACCTGAGGGAGAGGTGTAGACAGAGCCAGCTCCTCCTGAGGGAGAGGTGTAGACAGAGCCAGCTCCACCTGAGGGAGAGGTGCCAGACAGAGCCAGCTCCACCTGAGGGAGAGGTGTAGACAGAGCCAGCTCCACCTGAGGGAGAGGTGTAGACAGAGCCAGCTCCACCTGAGGGAGAGGTGTAGACAGAGCCAGCTCCACCTGAGGGAGAGGTGCCAGACAGAGCCAGCAGGTGGACACTACAGTTATAAGGTTAGTCATCAATCACAAAATAATTATTATTACTATTGCCATTAATATTACTAGTTTTACTAGTAATATGAGAGATAGAGCTAGTGAGAGAGATGGACTGAATTGGGGGGAAAGGGTTTCGGGGGTGGGGGTGGTTGCGAGGTTAAGGGTTACGGGTGGGCTGTGGGGGTTGAAGGAGGTCCAGGCAGCATCATTGCTGACACACTGCTGTGACAAATCCAGATTAGTGCGTCTAAAACGGGCCTGAGAAATCTGCTGGAAGGCCTGTAATACAGAGCCTGCTGTCACCCCCAATAACTCACACACGTCTAATCCCCCCCACACCCGGTGACCTGACACACACCACCACAGCCGCAACTGCGCACTGGCCCCCGTTGCTCAACGGGACCGTCCCGGGCGCAGGGTGCCACGGGCGCAGAGGTCAGCCTGCTGAGCTGCTGGGTGATTGGGGCGGGGGGAGGGAGGATTGGGGGGGGGGGTGTTTTTGCACCCCAGAACTGGGGTCTAACCTGCAGAGAACCCAAAACTGACCTGAAACGATACAGGCAGACGCAAAGTCAGATGCGCTAGAAATTCTTCTGTCATACTGTTCAAAAAATAATTGTGTCAACACAATCACAATCAGGTTTGGTGGCTGGCACGGTGGGTAGCGCACTGTCACCTCACAGCAAGTACCGAGTTCGAATTTCTGTGTGGTGTTTGCATATTCTCCCCGTGTCTGCGTGGGTTTTCTCCAGGTACACCAATTTCGTCCCACAGTCCAAAGACATGCAGGTAAGGTGAATTGGAGACTCTAAATTGCCCATAGGTATGAGTGTGTGAGTGAATGGTGTATGTGCCCTGCGATGGATTGGCGACATGTCCAAGGTGTATTCCTGCCTCTCGCCCAATGCATGCTGGGATAGGTTACAGCCCCCCTCTTGCGACCCTGACCAGGAATAAACGGGTTAGACAATAGATGGGTGAATGGACAATCAGGTTTGTATTTCTGAATCACAAAGTGCACATTTGTATTTTAGTGTATTTTTTATGTATTTCAGTTTTTGTTAACTACTTTTTCATTTGTGTTCTATCTAACATAAATAGTTTTTTAAACTGATTCCAGTGATTACAGACTCTCTCAAAGAAATATTATTATTTATATTTACAGATTTCTTAGATGTGTCATTTGTTGGGTGGATCTTGGCCAACTTTCCACATTAATTTGCCGTTATCCAAGCACAAACCTTTGATGGTAATGTGGGCAAATGCAAAGACAACATGAAAAGCCGGTACCAAATACTTTAAATAGTTCTTTGCTGTTATCATTAGCCTACTTATTACAATTATCAAGTCGCATTTAATTGAAAATGCATTTTATTTTTTGGACGAAGTCAGGTAATAGGGTTTGAGCCGTGGGTGAGACAGTGTCGTTGCTCATCTGAGAGAGGATGATAAAACCTTAAATAGCCAGCAACAATGGCTAATGTGTGAAATGTCCATCCCTTAAAGTGGTCCCCTGGTAGCAGCCTCCACAAATTGAATAAATGGTTCCCATGAGAGGATCCAGACAAGAAGGGCTTGAATCAGGCCAGAGGTTGAGTTTAGGAACTGAGGTTAATTAGGAACTGAGTTTAAAGTACAACTGGATTGGGGTGGCCTTGACAGAGACTTGGACTTCCTGTCATGAGTCCTGCTATATGCCTGGCCTACTGCTGCTCCAGTCACAGTAACAGTTACAATCACACTCAGTTATTAAGGCTCTTTTTTGAAGCTTAAAAGCGCATGCTTAAAACACACCTTTTTAGTCTTGCCTTTTTTTAGAAAACGACCTCCGTTGTTATATATTTGATTGTGTGTGTGTGGGCATGTGAGGGGCCTTTTTAAAATGTATTCTTTTATTTATTTGATTTTTTTGAACTTCAAGTATTCACTGAAATGCTCTATATAAATAAAGTTTTATTTGATTTGTAGTAATAATAGTACCATTTCTGTCAGCAACAGAGGAGGTGGAGCTGTGGTAGAGGCTGTTGGGGTGGTCTGGCCAATTCTTGATGTTTTTTTTTTGTCGTCTCTGAGTTTTGATGCTCTCCTTCCTTCCCAGTTTCCGTGACGATGGCCTCTTTGACCGTTCCGCAATCAGTCAGCTTTCCATGCACCCAATGACCACTGTAAAATGAACCCAGGTAAGTATGCCTGGACCTTTGGGTAGTGCATTGATCATTACCCGCCTGTCTCTTAATTCATTACAAATGCCAAGCGGACTGGGTGCTTATTGAAACACATGCTGCCTTTTGACCACTCGACATTTGTTCATGCATTATCTCACTTTAGACAAGTCATAGGGGCTGGCACGTGGTCGCTAATCAAGTCTACCAGGACGCACTACGGTAGGATTTAGAAAGTAACAGTATTTATTTATTTATTTATTTATTATTTATTAACCCAGTGGGGTAATTTGTCCTCTGCATTTGGCCCATCCAAACTACTTAGGAGCAGTGGGCAGCCACCGTGCAGTGCCAATTCTGAGGTCAGTGCCTTGGCCAAGGCAATGGCGGGACTGTATAAAAGTACAGTGGATTTCAGTGGCACATTGTGTGCCATCATTACCGGTCCTTCTGTCTTCAGGACTTAGCTCTCCATGAGAATTGTAAGAATCATCGGATGAAAGCATGTCTACGGCACCTTCCATTCATAATAACTACATCATTGGGCTAAAGGTAACTTTGATGACGTGCATTTTGGCCCTGTGCGAAGAAGGGCAGCCAGATTACAGTGTCAAATTTATGACTTAAAAGGGTACTGAAGCACAGCTAATATTCTACAGTCCCATTGCATCTCGGACATATTTTTCCATGACGGGAACAACGTGCAAGTCATTTTCAGTAAACTTGGCCATATTG
Source organism: Ilyophis sp. 1 JC-2022 (assembly GCA_022702515.1). Taxonomy (NCBI): domain Eukaryota; kingdom Metazoa; phylum Chordata; class Actinopteri; order Anguilliformes; family Synaphobranchidae; genus Ilyophis; species Ilyophis sp. 1 JC-2022. The sequence continues at coordinate 78,636,665 of CM040402.1, read as the reverse complement.
ATAAGTGTATTGTATATTGGTCCCAAATTGAATATCAGGCAATGAGTAATATAGGAGACATCCAGCGCTAAGCGGCGGTAACCCAAATGCAAGTGTCTTTGCTAGTTTCAGACTGGCGCAGGTGTCATTTTAGCGTCCAGCGCTCACGTTGTTTAAATAACAAGTGAACTGGTCTGGATAGTCATAAGATGGGGTTTGGCCAGGATCATTTTTGGCGTATTGCTATCTTGAAGTAGCTTAAAGTGCTTGCGCTAAAACCACCACAAACCTGGTCTTAAGTCATGTCGCAGTTTCAATGTTATTTTAACTGCGCAATATTACGATCGTAATATGCGTCTACATAGGCGTGTGCGCAACGTTCGTACACCCTCCTGTCTGTTACATAAATATCAAGATTACATTGTGAAATGGAGATTCATATTTTTCCCCAAAATAAAACATTATCTCTCCCGGAATAGATGCACATAGAATCACAGGAAAGTGGGCTTGTTTTAAGGCATTATGCTACCAGTAAAAACACGTTGGTCATTTTTCCAGGACAATGTAAAACATAATATAATCAAACAGAATTCATTAAACAAGCAGGCTAATTTGCCTTTTTCTAAGCTGAAATGGAAGCCAGATTTTGGTAGTTTATATGCTCAGCTATTGCAGGTGTTATAATGAAATTAAACCGCATATATTTTGTAAAATAACAGCACTGGTGTAAGCTCCTGTTTCCCCCTTATTATATTTCTGGGAAACGGGAAATAGTTTGGTCGGGAATTACCGGGAACCCATGCATGCAACCCAATGCATTCCGGTGTTAAACCCTAATGTTTAAGATTATTATTGTGGATATTAAAACAGATGGTTAGTCCGAATAATATTTATCTTAATATTGATCCATATATTCTTTGCGCACGAGCAGGTTTGTTTCGCCAACTGTAAATCTCTCTTTTTGCAGTCTTATTAAATCCACTATTATATTAGCAATCCGCCAAGGTGCAAACGCAGGTGGCTTTTAAAGGAAAATGGGAGATAAAACTCTGATTGGTTTATTGCATGTTACGCCCAAGACACACCTATAATTAACGAAGAGGCTAAGTTCAGCCCATTTGCAACTTGTGTCTTATTCTGCGCTCAAAATATGTGCCCTTTAACTAGCAAAAGTGGAGTTGGACACGCCCTAAATGCACTTGCGCCATGCATTTTAGATCACGCGCTAAGATCGTCAAGATAAAGCCCATTCTGTAATTCCCAACCAAACCACTTTCTGTTTTCAAGAAATATAACAATGGGAAAACAGAAACATATTTTCCATTATCCTACACCAGTGCTGTTATTTTAGAAAACATATTTGGTTTAATTTAGTTAAAAGCACCTGCAACAGCTGAGAATAAGATACCAGAATATGGCTTCTGTTTCACCTTAAAAAACGCAAAATTAGCCTGCTTGTTTAAACAAATTTAGTTTAATTATACAATGAAGCATTGTCAAACATCAATTCCATGAGGCTGTTCTCATTGAGTTCTCGAAGTTCAAGCTTCATCCGAAGTTTATATTACGTGCATTCTAATATTGATTAATAACATAAATAGCGTTATTTTGCCTTAATGATGACACTAAATACACTAAAGCTGTCAGGTTGGGAACCCATAGGTTTGCGCATATTTTCCATTGTTTTATAATGTCCTGCTTATGGAAAGCATTTTTATGCATGCTTGTACGCGCCCCTGTGTGTAAGAGACAGGAGGGTGTACGTGCGTTGTAGTGGACACACTTATATTACGCCGTTAAAATACATTGAATCAGCATCATCAATCATCATGACTTCAGACCAGATTTGTGGTGGTTTTAGCACAAACGCTTTTTGCTGCCTCAAGATAGCAATACGCTAAAACGTTTCCTGGCCACACCTCATCTTAAGACCAACCCGCCCAGTGCACTTGCTATGGGCGCAAGTTCACTTGGTATTGAAACAACGTGAGCACTGGACGCTAAAATGACACCTGTGCCGGTCTGAAACTAGCAAAGACTCAATCCTCAGACCATTCAAGATGTTAAAGAGAAACTGCACATCTGAGGATAGCAATGTGCACAATCAAAATTAAGAACATTCATGGAAACCTTTTCTTGTTTGATTGTGTTGTGTTTAAAAATGGTATTGTACATGACAAACCATGGGATAAAGGACACCGTGTAAGATATCATAAATGGTAAGAAGGTACGGCTAACAGAAACACACTCCTCCCTCTGCTTTATTCTAAGCAAAGGTGAGGTTACCTGCTATCACCGCTGTTTTTCCATTCTGCTTTTTTTGGGCATTTTTTATTCTTCCTCTACTGAGTAGCTCCCAATTCCCAGATACACTACATGTGTCATCTAAAGATGGCGACATGCTTTGTTCTAATCTGAGCAATGCTGAATTCTAATCTGTATTAATATTGGTTTATACTTTCAATAAAGCCATGAAATGCATTTACTATTTGGGTGTATTCTAATTTGTACATTATAAACACTTTCAATAAAACATGTGTTTTCTGCTTTTGTTATTATTTTGCCTTAATGTAAAAGACTAATATTTTTTGTGTGGCTGCAACTCTTATGGCCTGTTATTCTGTGTGACTTTTGTGGAACTTGGAGGCTATTTCCGAAATGACTGCCATTGTAATGGGGCTTATTGATAACGACTGACAGTAACAGCTCTGTAACTCACCAAATCTAGTAAAAAATGTGTAATATTGTAATTGTAATATTTACCCTGTCATAATAAACACCCATTTGTCTTTTTTATATCATTGTGTGTTCAACTGGGTTTTCTTTGGAGTTGTGCTTATTGTTGATGTAGCCTAGTGTTACATTCATTACTGTACACCTGCCTATTAGAACACAGGTGGATATTGGTTCATAACAGATAGGGGGCTCATCCGGAATTTGAACCCAGGAAAAACTCTGTATAACATTTAAAAATATATAGTATCCCCATTGTATTTAATATAAAATTCAACCAATAAAAGTTTGAATTTACATTTTCTGCATGTGTTTATTTGGGTCTCAGATGTTCCTGTAGAAGCAGGTTGTCTACACTCACTAGTATTGATGCAATGTTGGTAATATAATAATAATAATAATAATAATAATAATAATAATAATAATAATAATAATAATAATAATAAACTTTATTTGTATAGCACCTTTCATGCATAAAATGTAGCCCAAAGTGCTTATTAGATTGTGCAGCACTGTAGTGTGTGTGTGTGTGTGTGTGTGTGTGTGTGTGTGTGTATGTCTTTATGGGGGAATGTGTGTGCATGTACATATAAGCATTTGTGCATGCCAGCATGTGTGTGGGAGTGTGTGTGTACATGTACATGCCCATATGTGTGTGTGTGTCATGAGTTCATGTGTATGCACATGTGCATATACATGCCAGTGTGTGTGTGTGCGTGTATGTATCAGTGATGAGGATGCAGTTGTCACACTAATTGAAGTGGACAGTCATCCAGTCAGGAGATTAGAGGGTCAGTACAGGTGGACCTAGAAGAGAGGGGCAGACAAAAATAAACAGAATATTCAGAATAGCCACTGTCTCCCCATCAGGGATTCTCTAACACACTCACACAATCAGAAAGCCTCATATAACCAGCTACATCCATCCACTGGTATGGCTTATTCATGCATCTACGCACCTTTCTTCAGTACTTTCTTCCTAAATGGACCAGGTGTCTTGTGTAACAAGGAACAATGTTACAATGTGTTTAACTAATGGCTCACTAAAAAAATAAAACTAAATAAACTAAATAAAATATACAGTGAGCACCATAATTAATTTGACAGTGACACATTTTTTGTTATTTTGGTTCTGTACTCTAGCAGTTTGAGTTTGAAAGGATACAATGACAATGAGGTTTGAAGCAGCAGACTGTCTTTTTTTTTTTGAGGGTTCATTTCATCCATATTGGATAAACCTTTCGAAATTATACCTTTTTTTTATAGCCCCCCCCCCCCCCAAAAGATATTGGACAGTTTAACATGATTCCAGAAAACACAGGATGAGATGTTGATCTCCTTGTGCAAGCACATGCAAATAACTGGTGGACTTGCCGGTGAATGCGGATATAGAGACTTGAGAAAGAATCGTGGAAAAAAAATTTTTTACGGGATCATCATCAGTAGTAGTGTTCCTGGTCATAGGGGTTTTTTCGGCCTTTGACACTATACACCCTCCCCAGAGGCGGCCAGCTGCAGGCTGATCAGACCTGAGCTTGCGTCATTTTGTAGAATAAAGTAATCATTTAAAATATTTGGTTGCATATCCTTTGCACTCTATAACTTCCTGATGTCTGTGACCCAAGAATATCAAAAGACTCTTGATATCTTATTTTCTGGTATAGTTTTACAAGCAGGGGGGGGTATATTTAGCTGTAAATTACACTGGAACAGTGTGGAACACATGGTTGGCTAAATGGCTTTAAGTCATGAAGGGTCTGACATATCAAATGAGCCTTAAACCATAAAGGGTCCTCAAACAAACAGACAGTTAACAAACAATAATTGGCTATGACTGCTTGCATTCAACATGTTAGATATAATAAAATAGTTGTCTTGTAATGTATAAACAATAGCTCCTTTCACACATGGAACCCACATTTACTGCCACTTTCAAGCAATGCTGTGTTTGTGTCCATTAAAGTACACTCTATGAGAAATGACAGGGAGCTCAAATAGCTACAACTCGCATATGTAACAGTTAATACATTTACTGGAATAAAGAGAGAGATATAATAAATTTGTATTCATATTGCTTCCTCATTATTGACAATAACTAGCCCAAGATATGGGAGTATTATACGCAAGTGTATTTCTGCTGCACATTCATATCACCATATTACTGAAAAGCCAATGAGTTTGAGGGAATCAGTCGGTGACCTAAAATTTATGGTTTCCTATATAAAGAACATACCAATTTTTCTCAATGATGAAGGATGATTTGTTGTACTACATATTAATGGCAAACTACATATTAAAGGTCCATATTAATGGCAACAGTCTGACTTTTATCATAAAATCTTCAGCAGCATTTATACATTTACACCAGTGGTTTCCTAACCTGTGTCTGTTTATATTTTAATATTACAATAAGAATTATTTTAAATACAAATTCAATTTTTTTAATTATTATTATTATTAGAAAAAATCATAATGAAAATATTGAAATCACCAATGTAATCATTAACCAATGTAATCATTAACCAATGTAATCATTAACCAATGTAATCATTAACCAATGTAATCATTAACCAATGAGTTATCAACTGAAAGCAATTTTAGTAAAATAAGGAGCATATGCAAAAATAAATACATGACAAAACATGGACAACAGGATAAAACAATTAGTGAAAGAGAAAATAAAATACTACATAAAACAACAAAAAAACTATGTAACAACCAGAAATCTGGCATTACAGAAAAACTACAATAACATCTTGGTATGAAATGGAAGAAATCACAAAAAAAGAAGAAAGGAGTTGAAAGCCACATTTAAAACTGAATTGTCATTTATTCTGAAACTGTCCCTGAGTATTTCTTCGGTATTCAAAGTTTAGACTTAAAAGGCACAACAGAACTGGCATTGCCTACATTTAGGAGATAACATCAACATCATGATCTACATAAGCAGAGATTCACTGCTGGACTGTCAAATACAATGGGGTATGACCGTTCAAGGCCTTGTATGATTTGACTGAGCTGTTAATTGAACTGTGAGTCGGGGCTTCCATGTCATGTAATAGTCCACTAGTCTTTTTTGGCTTGTCATCATAGAAAAAACATTTTTAGTTCTTTATGGAACCCAAGGCAAGAAAACACTGAACGCTCCCAGATTGAACCATGTTGCCCAACAAAGAACCCTTGAACTAGACACAGTGTAGCCTTTTGGAACCCTTTCTTTTGAGAGTGAAAAGCCAGAAATTTATTTTATGAAACCCACCATTTCACAGTGGACAAACAGAACACAGTGAATTCATGCCCACCTCGATCAGTATTCAATTAACGGCTCAATCAAACCTAATTAATTACAATCTCAATCTGGAACCAGAGCCAGCAGGCTCAGCATGCCTGCAGGGTCCTGGCTGGGAAACACTGACCTACTCATTAATAATGGGCCAGGAAAGTTCTGGACCTGACGGTCCTTTAGTGACCTCTAGAGGTGAGCCAGAAACTGGTTTAATATGTAAAAAAGTAGAAGGGCTGTATTGTGAGATATGCAGTATGTTAATATAGCCTGCTGTATGTGTGCATTCATCTTTTCTTTTTTGTAACATATTTAACGTTATTTGTCGGAAAGGGAAAGTCATGCCCGTACAACCTCATCTTATGGGTCATCATGTGTATCACCAACACTTTCAAGCTCAGTCTATCCCACTGACTGTCAGTGATGTAAGTTTGATCTTATGTTTCTCCAACGTTTTATTCAGTGTTAGCTGACGTAGTAGGCCTAATGCATGACGAGCACTTTCAAACCAAAGCAGATTTTATACCCCCACACAGGGGACATATGAGTATTGTTTGTTACTATAATTTATGTTTCCAATATCTCCGTGTGTGCGTTCTAACAATCGTAGCCTACAGGTGGCAGTTTGTTTTTTTACGTTTACCAAATCGCGAAGAAATTACTCGTTAGGTTTGTCTGCAATTTCGTCCCGTAGAAGTCAAGTCATGTGGTTTCCGCCAACATGGCTCTTCTAATGCTGGTAAGTCTCTCTAAGGTCTCTGTGTAAGTTATTCAATTACGAACATAATATAATTGTTTAACTTTAATGTACGTTTATGTCACTGAAGTTGGAGAAAAGAAAACGAATATTTTTTTCAATCAAGGTGAAACCGTATGCGTTTTCTCGAGCGGTTCATATGGTGCCTGTGGTTTTTGCCCGTTTCAATCATGGTCTCATGTTAACGATCATCTCATGTAGATAGCTGTAACGTTATACCATATTTATTGAAATCCCAAAAAGGATTTTGGAACGTGGAATGCTGTGCTTTTTAGAGCTTAATTAGTTAATTCGGACAACGTAACGTTACCTATAATGGTGCAGACGGATTAACGTTAGCTGTTGATAACTTTCCAGCAAACCTGCTATTCTCTAGCTACCATCAATCTTTCGATGTAGTGACAAAAAATTGTAATTTAGCAATACCCCCATCCATAATTTTAGTGCACTACTAAATGATGTACAGCTTAAATTATACCAACATTGATATGTGAATAATGCTGAGGTCATTGCTGATGTCAAACCGTTGACACGTTACTCTATCATCGACCCTCAAAACAGTGTAAAACGTAAATCGTAAATAAAACATACCAGTTGTATCTTGATATGCAGACGAAGAGTGTTTTGTAGACATTGTGCTTCTATTCAAAAATATCAGCTATGTACCAGAGGAAAATGAAAATTGTACTGAAGTCAATTTGTGTATAAGCAGACTCCGGGTTTCACAGTGTGCCAGTATGGTGATCGGTAGCTAAGAGGCACGGTCCAACTGGTCATATAGTAAAGCCAGATCCTTATCCCTGCAAGTTGCTAAAACCTTGCTCCGTGATCATAGTTCATAATAGCACTTACACTATTACTGTTGACATTATAGTTATGATGTGTCTTTGGACTACAAGCACAGCGGACAACAGCCACTGTTTCCATTAGACTGAGAGGCAGTGCTGAATTACATTAAGGGGTGGACTGGCTAAGAAGTTCATATTTGCTAACATGTTCTCTCTTTTTCTTGGTTTATTATTCACTGATTTTCACGTTTGGTTTCACGTTTGGTTTCACGTTTGGTTCTAAACTTATCTCAAAGGTGCTGAAGTCTGTATCGGAAATGGTTGGGCTAATATTTGCTTTATTATTCTGTTTTTCTGGATTCAGATGAAGTCACGGGGCTGCGTGTGGACGTGTCTCACTGTTATCAGGCGCAACCTCAGTTCATCTTCAGCACCATTAGCTCCTCCCAAGCTGAACTCTAAGCTTACTCTCTTCCTGTGCCAGCGGTTCCATGATGTGGAGCAGATGGTTTCCTGGAGCTCCTGGCTAAAGAGCTGGGCTCTAAGGCGCAAGAATGTGTACGGTGACAGCCCCCGAATACACTGACCGTATCTTCAATATGCAACTAGCATGCTAGCTGCAAGCAGCAATAACCTGGGGGTCAACAAAGTGGCCCCCAGAACAATATTTGCCGTTCCTTGTCGTATGTTCCTCACTGACTGCATACAGGTGTCTGGGCTGAGCTAGGCTTGCCTAGTCTTGTTTTCAAAGACCAAATGGCCCCAATTTACACATGTTTTTAACCCTAGTTCAGATCTCAGTCATCAGATTCAATGAGGAAGAATGACTAATAAATGTCCCTCAAATCCTTGAATAACTGGGCAACTATGATGAGTGTGCAGCAGCATGCAAGTTTCACAGTTTCACATTGAATCACCATTCTCCTTGTCTTCTTTTTTATTGAATTTCATAACTGAGATGTGACTTTAATGTTGTCCAAATTAGTTTTGGTGTGTCACCTTCACCTTAATAGCCAAAAACAATGACTCTAAATTATCTCATTGGACAAGAGGAACACACTCAGTTATAAGTTTTAGTTCAGTCATGATGATCTGAAACACTGTTGGTCAATTTTAAACAACAGGTGTAAACGGAGCCAGTGCAGGGCTACTCACAGTCTTGGAGGACTGCGTTGTGCACTAATTCCATTCCATTCCTAGTCATTGTTTATTTTCTAAGCTCCATTTGAATAGTGATTAAAACAATGACCTCTGGTGAGCAGTGGCAATATTTCATTAAAATAATAGTGTGATGTACTACTACACATATACCACAAAACATTTCTATAATGGTTTCTATACATGCTTTGCTTACATTTTTGCTATCCATATGTTCATAGTGGTTACTTTATCAATCATTCAAAAAAATCTGATTGGTATCTCTATTATTTAAAGAGTAAATGCCATTTGAAAATGTTATGTCAATAAAATATGGTCATTCTGGACCTTAATTGAACCTTTATATTTCATAAACTATTAAGAATTCAAGGCTAAAACTTAATTTACTTTCATATGGGTGGTTGAAGCATGTGTACACCAGAAACTGCGTGGTTTAACACTAAGGGCTCTTTTCGAACACTTGCATGGCCTACCTGTGTACTGAAAACCACAGGCCCTGACCAGCTCTCTGACTGAACAAGCTCATGGTCCTGTTTTCTCTGCAGTTACTATGGCTACACGCAGAGTCAGTATGGGGACAACATTGCTGCGGCATTCTACATCCTGAGCATGAAGGGCGGGTTCAGGTATGCAGTCTCATATGTCTGTCACTGGGACGGATGCTGTCCGACTGTCCATGTCTCCGTAGGTGAAAAGGACAGTATTTTTGCAAGCCTTTTTCAGACAATGGTGTGTGTGCGTGTGCGTGCACGAGTCTGTGTGTTTCCATCAACAGAATGTGGTCCCTGTGTTTCATCTGTATATTTGTGTGTCTGTATTTGGTGTCAGTGGGGGGATACCATCCGCTTCCATGTATTTGTCGATGGGTGTTGTCTGTGTGTGGGTCTCATGTGTTCTTTGTCTGTCGTCTGGCGACCAGGTTTGCTGGGCAGCCAGACTGGTTCCAGACCAACTACAGAGGAAAGTTCAGCTGGGACTTTGTCAACTTCCCGGACGTCCCAATCGAGGAGGTGGACATGAGCAGAACGCTAATTAATTATTCAGGGTTGAACAACCTAGGTACTGCTACATTTTTCCTGGCTTTTTTGTTTGTTTGTTTGTGTTTGTGTGTGTGTGTGTGTGTGTGTGTGTGTGTGTGTGTGTGTGTGCGCGCGCGCAGTATATACAGGGATACAAAATATCGGAAACACCTACAAAAACTGAATATCTAGTAACTAATAACTAGTAGGCCCACAATTTGCCTTCAAAACAGTTTCAATTCTTTGTAGTGAGGTTTGGTCACTTTTATTCAGAATTCATTTAGTTCAACACTCAATTAGAATTCTATATGTCAGTAGAGCCCAACGACAATGGGTTGGGAAAATTACATATGTTTCATTGGCTACAACTATGAATATGTGAATAGTAGAAACAATAATTGATATAATGAGGAATATATTCTATGACTTAATCAGAGGAAATTATAATTATGTGATGGCTAAATATAGAAGCTAACAGTCTTACCATTTACAAAGGTTAGTATGTGTTATGGGTTAATGACACGCTAAACTATATTTTGAGGTTAGTTCGTTTTATCAGTCTCATAAATATAAAGTTTTGACAGTGTAAAACTATAAGGTCAGGGAAATTGGCTATTCCCGACCGAAACACGCATAGCAAAACAAAATACAAACAACAGTAGGAACCAGCAATAAAATGACATAAAATGACCTCAACTGGGTATTACAGGTTTTATGCTAGCCTATCAATTGATGTCGGTGCCAAATAAAATGCATTTCAATACTTAACGGTAACAAAGGGTAGGCCAGTCCCGATTCCGTAAGTGATATCAGCTCGTCAGCTGGTCCAAGGTCCCGGCAGATGCGTGGACTTCACCGAAGTCAGGTCGCGACAGGTTTTCAGTCAGGTCGACGCGGACGTGCACAGATCTCCACTTGGGTCTGGTAGGGTTAAGACAGCGTCTTTACCATCAGAGCAACGTTGGTAAAGTTCCATGGGTTTTTATGCTCAAAAGTTCTTTGATCCCAATTGGTAGATGGCCTTAGGGCACCCATACAATAGGTTGGCTCATTTCTTTGGAACCAACAATGAAACATAGATGGTGTGCGTGTGTTAAATTGGGATCTCCCCTCTCCTTCTCAAAAGAAACTTCCCAAACTGGCGCCTGATCGATCAAGCAGTCAATGTTCATCTCAGAATCACATGAAGAAGGGGACAGACACTCCATTGTGCCTCAGTCTGATTCCGGAGTGTTAATTGTGAACAACTTCGCAGGGGGCCCAGTCTTATGATCAGAAAGCCAGAGTCCCCAAAATGTCCCTGTGTAATCATTACACCGTCTAGGAATGCTGTCATACAATTTCTGAACTGTGTGTAGTGGGATTTTGACCCATTGTTCAAGAAGGACAGTCTCCAGTTGTTTGAGGGATGAAGGAGGTGAAAATCTAGTTTGCACTCTGCGCTCCAGAACTTCCCATAAAGGTTAAATTATGTTTAGATCTGGTGATTGTGCAGGCCATGGAAGGCATTTGACATCATCCTTGTGTTCTTGGAACCATTTTTGAATGTTTTTAGCAGTGTGTATGGAGGCGTTATCATGTTGGAATGTGGGGACATCATGTGGGAACAGTGTTTGCACCTAAGGGTGCACCTGGTCTTGTAAAATGGTTTCATATTGTTTGCCCGTTACCCGTCCATGGAGAGCAATCACTGGACCCAATGAGTCCCATGAAATGTCTGTCCATACCATTACAGAACCAACACCATACTTAACAGTTCGCAACAGACATTGTGGATTGAATGCCTCCTTAGGCTTTCTCCAAACATAAACCCGTCCCAGGGCCACGTGTATAAACAGTGCTGAGCAGAAAAATGCCCTCAGAAAGCTGCGTAAGCGAATTTCCACGCAGAAACATACGCGAACCTGCGTACCTCTGCACACGCTGGACTGTTTTAGTGACTGACGCACCAACAATTCTGGCACCAACTATTTGACCCCTTTGGGAGACTTACCTAGCAAAGTGCTGCTGGTTAGACCTTTTTTAAGCAGACACATGCTGCTAATTAGCATTCAAATGAATAGGAATCACCTGTGTAGATGCTTTTGTAATTGTGGTTTAGATGCTTCAAAGTTAAAGCCATTTTTCAGGGGTGTTTCCGATATTCTGTCCACTTGTATACATTAGGGTTGTCACAATATCCAGTTTTTATATCGTCGATATGCCTTTAAGAAATATTGTGAAATTCAATATTATCGTTCGTATATAATTATAGTGGATTAATGACAACGTGAACAGAAGTAATTGCCACGTGTGGCAGCATTCAGTTCTAATTGCAGTAGCCTTAGCGTTGCTTCTGGATCCGTGTACTTTTTGGCTAATCGTTTTCCGTTTCAGAAACAAATTAAAAAACAAGAAACGAATGGTTATGCTATATTCATTTTAAAAACAGAAATTGAAAAACGACAATCAAATGGTTATTCGTTTTGTATCTGTGTATAAATCAATGCCAACTGCAACATCCCGTACTGTCACTCATCTCACAAAACAGTATTTTTTTATTTTTTTTGTAACTTAGTAGCTAGACACTTCATAGATCGCTCCAAAATGAATGTGATGACAAACATCATGACAATGAGCGGCCGTCAATTTATTACGTTTCGAACTATGTCCACAAAACAAAGTTGCGATGAATTCCCAGATTGGCGAAGTAGTGTTTTTTTTTTAAACAAGATCAGCCATCTTCTCTCGCTTTCTCTTAACTAATGCTGACCATCAGTTACGAGATATGATAATGCATTGACTATTAATCTAATTGCACTAGCCCCCTCTGCAAGGATGAAAGCAAGCAATCAGACATTGTAATTTGATCCTACATTCTACCTTAAACTAACCTTCCACTGGAAATTGGAAAATCGATGTAATAACCATCCTAACTCTGCTGTTAACATTGCGCATCAGATAATTAATTAGTACCAGTATACGAATAGCCTAATGGTAACAAAATAATAAATACAGAGCAAATAATAACAACCAAATTTTTTTTAAACAAAGCATACAGAATTTGTAGCAAGGCATCAGAACTAAAATCTAAAATGGAGCGGGAAAGGACGCTACACTCAGATTTGTCTGGTGGATCATGGCACATGCAGTAATGCAAATATTTTGAGTTATACAATTTTTGAAATATAAACTCTTGCATTATTTCCGACCAATATTATTATTTAAAAGTATGTATGCATGTTTTGTCTTTAGAGTAGCAATAATAAAAAATTAAAAAATATATATATTTTAAAATATTGTGGCTACAGTCGTCTCTGCGATGTTTTAAAATATCGCCATATCCGATATTATTGAATATCGTGACAACCCTAATATACATATATATATATATATATATATGTATATATATATATATATGTGTATATATATATACGTTGCTTAGGTGTTGGGCCACCACGAGGCACCAGAACAGCTTCAGTGCGTCTTGGGATAGATTCTTCCTCTAGTCTAGCATAGATTCTAGTCTCTGGAACTCTACTGGAGGGATGGAATACCAAAAGATATTCCCTCATTTGGTGTTTTGATGATGGTGGTGGAGAGTGCTGTCGAAAACATTTGTCCAAAATCTCCCATAGGTGTTCAATTGGGTTGAGATCTGGTGACTGCGAAGGCCATAGCATATGATTCACATAATTTTCATACTCATCAAGCCATTCAGTGACCCCTCGTGCCCTGTGGATGGGGGCATTGTCATCTTGGAAGAGACCACTCCCATCTGGATAGAAATGTTTCATAATTTTCCTGGCATGATTTGGGTCCACTTAAAGGAAAGGGTGACTGCAAATCAATACAAAGTTTTTCTGATTGATCACCTTTATCCGATGGTGAAACATTTACACAGGGCACGAGGGGTCACTGAATTGTTTGATGAGTATGAATCATATGCTATGGCCTTCGCAGTCACCAGATCTCAACCCAATTGAACACTTGTAGGAGATTTTGGACCGACATGTTAGACAGCCCTCTCCACCACCACCATCAAAACACCAAATGAGGGAATATCTTTTGGAAGAATGGTGTTCCATCCCCCCAGTAGAGTTCCAGAGACTAGAATATATGCCTGTGGTGGCCCAACACCTTTCGAAGACACATTATGTTGGCTTTTTCTTTAATTTGTCACCCGTCTGTGTATATACAGTGCCCTCCACTATTATTGGCACTCCTGGTAAAGATGAGAGAAAAGGCTTATAAAAAATTCACCGTTTGGTGAATTAGCTTAATGTCACACTGGAAAAATTAGATAAATCCAACCTTTAATTGAAGTAAATTTATTATGAGAAGAAAAAATCGCTCATCAAGAAATAATTATTTTTAACAAAACCTTTTTTTGATTATTGGCACCCCTGCATTTATATATATAATAAAGTAATCATTTTTAATATTTGGTTGCATATTCTTTGCATGCCATGACTTCCTGATGTCTGTGACCCAACAACATCAAAAGACTCTTGATATCTTATTTTCTGGTATTTTTACAAGCGATAATATAACGTCTCTGCATTTGAATGGATCTCTATAGGAATTGGGGGATGGGACTAGGTTTAGCTGTAAATTACACTGGAACAGTATGGAACACATGGTTGGCTAAATGGCTCTAAGTCATCAAGGGTCTGACGTATGAAACAAGCCCTAAACCATCACTCTGCTGCCAGAAATACAGTAGATATGGATGGATAACTTGAAGGGTTTCTTCTGACTTATTTTTCAATAGGAAAATTTGTCATAAGAAGCAACCCACCCACATAATCAGCTGTGCTGCTCACCCCACAAATGCATGATCCTTACAAATGGGACATCATTGTAAAAGGAAATGAACAGGCTTTCCAATTATATAACATACAATGCTAATAATACAGTGACAACAGAGATTTGACAACAGTGACCAAACACAAATTTCTAAACTTTTTTTGAGGAGTTTATATACTATATATAGGGCTTTCCACATTACATGGCGGAAGAGGAACTCCTCAACAACCACAAGTGTGTACGACCCAAATGGGTGATACACAGCACCCATTTTTCACATCAAGCATAAGAGAGAGGGGAAGGGATTAACTGTTTAAGATAAAAGCAATTTAAATTTAAGTGAGTTAGCACACTGGTTTAGAATTTCATGCAATATGTGTGATGTTCATTGAGGTGCAGTCATCAAATAAAATAAAAAAATGTACCGACTGAAAAAATCCCCTCCTTTAATTCCAACTCCTTCTCCCCCTATCACAGTGAGTCAACGAGGGCTGCGTTCCCTCTCACTGCGAGGCTGTCCCGAGGTGGACGACTGGTTCTTGTCCCGCCTGCACATCTACCAGGACACCCTGGAGAAACTGGACCTGTCCCACTGCCCACAGATCACCATAGGGGGCCTGGCCTCCCTCCATCATCTGAGGTATCCCAGAATTCTACCCCTTTCTGCTGGCCTGTGGTGTTTGTGTATCAGAACCATATAATAGGTAGAATTGCACATAAGTACATTGCATTTCTTAATTTGTCAGGATTATTAATTATTCTACATGTGTAATCAAGAAAGCAGTGTATATAACAGTTTTTTTGTGTAGAGGCCTGGCCCACCCCTTTTCACAAGTAAGAAGATGGTGTACAGAATTTAAGCAGTGGGATAGGCGTTCCCTGCCCATGAGATACTGTTGTGAATTATAACAAAACAAAGGCAATAATGATGCAATTTACACAGTGTTTGAAGCTCCACCTTCTTCTGACACCCCCCCCCCCTCTGTCTGTCCAATAGAAAGTTGAGGAGGTTGGAACTCTCCTCCCTGCCCCGACTGCAGAGCCCAGGGTTGGTGCGCATCCTGCTGGAGGAAGTGCTGCCTCACTGTAATATCAGCGGAGTGGACTACAGGCAGGGCCTGACTGAGACAAATACATATATAGACAAACAGACTGATTATGAGATAACCCAGCTCACCAAGGAGCACCCACAAACACAGGGTCCCCACAGACAAACCCTGACACAGTGACCTGAACACACGCACACAAACAAACACAAATCAGTCCTCACAAAGACATTGACAGACAGGAGAATGGTTTGGAACTTAAAAGCATTGTGGATTTAAATGGTCAGCCCCTGCTGCAATAGATATAAACTGTTAACTATTATATCTGTCTGTACATATTGTAAGCAATGGAAGATCTGCTTGGCTAATTGATAAATTAAGAGTCCAGAAAGAGTACCCTTGGCCTAAAACTGTGTGTGAAAATAAATCATGGATCTGTATAATATATTCACCGGGGTTTATTGTGTTTTAGTGTAATGTCTGTGAGAAGGAAAAGGAATTAATATTTGATTTAAATTAAAGTACTGTATTTAAATATGTATATTTGTGCTTTTGATTGTTATTGTTGACATGCCACTGTAAAAATGGAAATAAAATTATATATTTATTTTATTGCAATGTTAACTGGCTATTACTCAGAGAAAAGCTGTATTTCAAGTTTTGGGTAGTTTTGAGCTGTTTTTTTAATGGTCCCTTTTGGAATATGCAAATGTGTCTTTATTGGTTTTAAAAATACATACCAATAAGAACATTTACACTGATAGACATTTCATTCCATCAAATTCATTATTCCGATATTACATTCCATGCACACACTTCATCACATGTATTTTACATAAAATCACTTATTTACTTAGTTTAAGGGGGAATTTCCCCATTTAAAAAAAACATTCAAGACACTAAAGACACCACAAAATGACACTATTTACAAGACCAAAAAAGAAAATTAAGGAAAAAAAACAAGCAATGTTCACACGGACAGTGAAGTGCGAAAAAGACACATGAATGCCCGGGTTATCGGGTGGGTTACCGTGACTTTTCTTGCCCTCTCGATTGCCCAGAGCTACTTTCTAAAGCAGAGTACGCTAACAGGGGCTTTCCCTCCCCCAGCAACGCGCATAGCGGTTTGTTGCTGTTTGCTTGGTTACTGGGTAGAGTTTGTTACCTTGTTGTTAGGCAGTTCCCTGCTGGTTTTCCTTGCGGAACTTGATGTGGTTTAAGCCAATATCTTTCTGATTGTATTTAGCCATGTTAAGGCGTTATATTTTTTCCCTTGTTACAAAACTTGGCGTTGGATACGTTTGTATTGTTGTAGTAAGCAGATAGCTGCCGTTTCTGTACAGAAATTATATGTGTTTGTACTACTACCTTTCTGCTTATACTAGCCATATTAGGCATTGCATTGGTTCCCTTGTTAGTTGCACAGCAACAATAACAACAAAATAAAATAAATTAAAATAAATAAGCCGGAAGGAGCCTCTGTGCCAGCTAGGACATATGTTACCTGAGGCTTCCGCACCCTCTCGCGGCACTCCAGTGCCACTGTTTCGGGCCCTTGACTTGGCGCTGGACATGCTTGTAATTGTTGTTGGCAGATTGCTGCTGTTTCTATACAGAAATCATATTAGTTTGTACTAATTAGAGGTGGGAATCTCTAGGAACCTCACGATTCGATTCCGATTCAGAGGGTTACGATGTGATTATAAAACGATTATCGATGCATCTTGATGCATCAACATTTTTGATTTCTATACATGATTTATTTTTTTCTCACTGTGTGACTACTTGCTACTTTTAAAACAGCGTATTTGAAATGATCCATAATTAAAATAAACAGATGCATTTACTTCAATTATCTTTTATTAATACAATAGTAGTAACAAATGCAAAGAACCAACAAGAAAAGAAACAAGTGTGCCTGTAGCAGCATCCTTGTAGTAAATTAACACGGACTTCAGCATGTTCTGAATCACTTGATAACATAAAAAGCTGCCCTTATTCACAAATAGGTTCAGCCGTAAGGAACGTAGCGTATCGGACCCTATTATCGGGCGGAAAACAGACATTTTTGTGTTCAACATACGATACTGATATTATTCGGGCACATACCATTGGACATATTATATTTATTAGGTTCACAAAACGATAAGCTAACTTTTAAGCCAATAAACATGTAGATATAACCGGTAGTTTTTGTTTTTGTTTTAACGTCTTTTATAAGAGAAAGTGCTGAAAAAAAGCAGCGCCCTTTATCGGGCGGCTGGAGTAATCCATAAAGAAGGTCACTATTTTTGTTGTTTTAAAAATCAATGAATAGTTTATTTCATCAAGAAAGATACCGTTTGAATAACCAATATGTTGGCAAAATATAGCTGGCTAACTGGATTGTTTACCTGGCAGTCCGGAAGTTGTCAATCTCATTGAATTTATTTCTTCACAAAACGATAAACTAACTTTTAAGCCAATGTAGAAGTGACCGGTATTTTTAGGTTTTAACGTCTTTTAGATGGGACAGTACTGTCCAAAAAGGGGCACCCATTATCAATCTTATTGGTTCAATCTTATTGGACTTGTTTCTTCACAAAAACAATAAATTAACTTTTAAACCAATAAGCATGTAACGTTAGACATGACCGGTAGTTTTTTTGTTTTAACTGTTGTGACAAATTATAGATTATTCATTATTTATATACAATTATATATCATACTGTAGGACCAACTATATTAAAATGTAGTGTTAATATGAATATGTTCTTCTGTGGTAGGATGAATTGCACAAAAGGCCCATATGTGCACAACAGCACATATTCAAGGCCTCAGACACTCACGCCGGAAAATGAGCTCATTATTTGTATCAAAGTGTGCTCAATGAACAATGGTCCCACGCTAGGCACCCAATATGAGCTCATCTCGACACCTGTAAATCAAGGACATATACACACACCCACATGCAGGGGAATTGAAGAAAAACTTGCTCTCAGCGGAAACAGCCATATTGCAATACACTCCCCAAAATTTCCCATGACGAGCTTTTAGTTATCTCAAAAAGTAGGCAATGGACCCATTCATTCACACACACACACACACACACACACACACACACACACATACACACATACACACACACATACACACACACAGGCAATTAAATGTTCCTAGCCCGTCTGAAGAGATAAGCATGAATTACTCCCTACACATTCTTTGAGGTCTGATTGTCGAGAAGAACATCCAGCACTCTAGCCTTGAAAATGTATGTGTGTGTGCAGTTTGAGGAACTGATAGAATTTATTAAATCCAAAGAAAACATTTATCTTCTATCTTTACAAACATTGGTGTAAAAACTATGTATTGAACTACTATTGTCAAACCGTGACTAGGATGTTTCTGATATGATTAAATCATAGCATTTCATCAAAACTACCATATAAATAAGGGTCATATGTAATGCTTAATTAGGACCGGCAGAGACCGCTGCAGACCATGGAAAAAGTAATCGCCCAGGTAATGGGAACACCCCAAAAAAAGGGGGGCGGGGGGTCGCAATAACATATAAGATGTCAGCTGAACTTCATGGGGCTGCTATGTTTTGCTTCTGTCATTAACGGACTTGTTTTTACGTCTTGCGGGTGAGCATGAAATTGACGGACTCAGACTGGACTGTGTGATTGAGTGTTTTTAACATATGTATGTTTAGCCGATCAGCCTGGGTATGTATATTTGTGCTAAACCTTTTATAATAAATTACGTTATACCAGACTCTAGAATGTTGTGTCTATTTTGGAAGAAAGTTTGAATTACGTGTAGTAGAATGGTCCTGACCCCTCCCGACAGGACGGTGAAAGGATTGTTCGATTTATTATACTTCAGTTGGCGAGCCAGCCAGGAGTGAATAATAGTACAGGCTAAGAATGCGCTTGCGTTCACACTGTATCTCAGATCAACAGGCGCCAAGAACAAAGGTAAACAGAACCTTTAATCTGTATTCTAGTAAATCGTTGATCCTCAGAGGCAGTGTGTCCGCATGTGCAAGGGGGCTTGTATGAAAACTCCTCACAAAAGAACCTAAATACAAATTCTGATAGAGAAGGAAAAGTACTGAAAGAAAGAGTCTGGCATAACGACAGGCTGATATAAATGTTGTGCGTCTTGTACTGTCTTATGTGATTACAATGAAATAGCAAACTGAAACTGACTAATAGGCAAGACAGCACAGTGGCTCAAGTACTGCCTTTAAATAAAGTTAAAAGAGAGTCTGCTTGGTGGCCCCTGTATGAAAATATAGGGGTCAGATACCGTCTCTTAAAGTTAAAAGAGAGTCTGCTTGGTGGCCCCTGTATGAAAATATAGTGGTCAGATACCGTCTCTTAAAGTTAAAAGAGAGTCTGCTTGGTGGCCCCTGTATGAAAATATAGGGGTCAGATACCGTCTCTTAAAGTTAAAAGAGAGTCTGCTTGGTGGCCCCTGTATGAAAATATAGGGGTCAGATACCGTCTCTTAAAGTTAATAGAGAGTCTGCTTGGTGGCCCCTGTATGAAAATATAGGGGTCAGATACCGTCTCTATAGAATAAAGGGACTGCTTGGGAGCCACTGTGCTAGCCACTAAACCATTTTTTTTTTTTTACTGTCCTGGCCAGAGAACGAATGTGTGTCGACACAAGTATGAGATTACAGCGCTGTGTGGGTTGTGTATGAGCTGTGTTGTGTTTATGTTAAATCAGCTGAGTAGGTTAAAAAGAAAAAACCTGTAAATTGTTTGACCCAGAAGAATGTGATTTAAAAGTGAATGGGAAGCCCAACTCATGGTATATGGTGATAATGATGGATTCTGATTGAACAAATTATAGTGCGTCCTGTTGGTCGTGGGCAGCCAATACCGATAGCGGAGAGACTGGAAGAACAGACAAGTAAACGGTGCACGCATAAAGGCGTCCAAATACTTTTGGCTTGTTGGGTTGTAGCCTTCGTAATGAAGTGAGCAGTTATTAAGTCGGTAGAAGGCACATTATAGGTGAATTTAAATTATAATTATAATAATTTTATTATTATAGGTAAAGGAAAGCTAAAAATACTTGCAGTGCTTTGAACCCTTTACACCAGGGGTCCTCAATCTTATCCAGTTAGGGCCGGTGTGGCTGCAGGCTTTTGTTCCAACCAAGCAGTAACACACCTGATTCTACTCATCAAGGTCTTTAGCAAAGTCTCTTGTGGTTGATTAGTAGAATCAGGTGTGTAACTGCTTGGTTGGAACAAAAACCTGCACCCACACCGGCCCTTTCTGGATAAGATTGAGGACCCCTGCTTTACACCTTGAGTGAAACAAGCAGCGAGTTCATTTTGTTAAAAATTGCCAGAAACTTCTCTCCTGATTTGATCCCGTAGTTTTCGTTTTGAAGTGGTGTGTAACCTGACTACCAGAATTACCGTAATAGCTCATGTAGGAGAGCACTTAAGAAAAAGAGTTAAATTATGTGCCCAATTATTTTTCTGTGTCTCCGGAACTATACTACAATGTATGATATATTTGTAATCGCTTGTGTTATAATCTCAGTGTACTATAAGATTTGTGAAGCTTATGATCAGACGCATCGTAATGAAAACCCGCCTGAAATAGTGTAAAAAGTTGGACATAAACAGTAATAAGTGGAAAGTATGTCTCATATAAAATTGTGTTCGCATAACGGAATTATAGTAGGCATGCAGGCGCAAGCGTTCTGGTCAGAGAAGTGGCCGTTGTACAATTACAACTGTAAATAAAACGGGAAAATTATTTCCGAACTGTACGGATAGTACAGATAGATAAGTGGTGAAGTTATACGTGAGGGAAACTTGCATAGGATTGTGATAGAAAGCAAGACAACATAGAAGGAAGTGAAAAGTGATTAATTCAATTTGCGTCATTAGTTCATTTGTTATATGATATTATACATATATGCAGTTTATTTTCATGGAAAATTCTGAGCGCACTAATTTGTAATCTTGTCCTTTGACTGGCTTGGAGTTATGTGCTACTCAGTTCTCTATTTTCAGGTAGTGATTCGATTTAGTTTATTGTGCTCAAATAGCATAGGCTACTGGCTACAGCGAATTCGCCGAGGAGAAGGTTTTAGCCCATGGTTATAAATAAATAAAAACTAAGATTGATCTCAGCATGATAACCGAACCGTATTTTTGTCCTTCAAAGTGTTTGAAAGAAATAAATTGAGTACAAGCTCAAGCGTCATTTTGTAACAGACAAGATTGACGATTCAATAACCAAGAGACATTTTGTGGTAAAGATTTTAACCAGAGTTCTGTAAATCTAGAAGATCCTGTATACAGAACGGGTATGGCAATACAGAAACCTACATATATATTAGCAGGCTTTAATTTAAGTGAAATAAATAAAATAAAATGGTTGTTGAGATGATCTTGTATAAAGGGAACTGTAGTTCGGCATGAGCACCCTGAATCTCGTGAAGAAAAAGGTCTGATTTACCAAATAAATAAATAAGTAAGTAATGCAGGCCAATATATTGATTTTAAACCTCTGGTTAATGCAGATAATATACGCAGTTATAGTTATAGTTATACAGTTATAGCTTCATGCTAGCAAAGCAAACATTAAGTGTTTAAAGCTGAACTCTAATACGGGTTATTTCACAATGAGGGTCACGGTGTGAGTTGCCATGATAACGTGATGGTCATTTCTTTCTAGTTGGGAGGTCGGGCCGAGCACCGATTTCAATTACAAGGGGCTTTATTACATTTTCCATCGTGAGATGTCGGGATTCTTAGGAAAAAAATAAAAAATAAATAAATAACAAATTGATAAACGTTGGCATTAACCACAAACATTTGCGGTTAAATTCATTTAGAATATTTGTATGTTCCCCGTAGCAACCTGAACTTTTAATTTAACCAAAAGAAATAAATACATTCACTAACCACGTAACTTAGGCTACACATGTACGGAGGTGATAGCATGTAGCCTACAGCAGCGACTGCACAAATAGCTAATGAATAATTCTAACGGTGTTACAAAAAAGCGCATCTGAATTTGATTTATCAAAGTGAAAAATCAATGTCAGTCATCGGTATAGTGACTTTGATTTAAATAATTGAAGCTGTGTAAGGTTCCCATGTCGACTTGATATATCGATGACCATCACCATCAGAAAGTCAGTGTCAATCATAAAAATTAATTGATGACCGATACTGCTGCCAATAACATACTAGCGATGTCGGTTCGATGTTTCCTTGCTACCTGGGATGCGATTGGTGCTTCGGAGAGGGCAAAGCAGATATTAAAGTGTTTAAGCAAAATGTCACAATTCGTTTTGAGTGCCATTTTCTGCGTGTGATTTGATTTCATGCAGAGAGAGGGTCTGCGTTGCCCGCTTTGAATTTAACTTTTCAGTCTTTCAGGGAAAGGGGACTTGTTTTAAAGCATTAGCAGAGAAGAGAATGGAATAGAACAGGATAGAATAACTTATCTTCCCATGAGGGAACTTTAGTTGTAGTTTCCAGCAGCCAAGACATAGAAAGTGAGACAGTGTTTCAATGTGATTTAACCGAGTATATGTACATATTGTAAAACAACAACACTGTCAGGAATTACCAAGAACTCATTCTTTGACCAGTGTAGTGGACATGCGCGAGCGTGCCTGTTTCGCCATCGTGTGGGCAAAACGCCGAGATGAAAAAGCAGGCTTTTAAAAGGATATGAAATTTTGATCTGAAGTATCAAGTGGCAGCCCCCTCATAAGGTGAAAATAAATAAATAAATAATTAGATAAAATTACAGTGAATAGGAACTGGGTGGGTCATTTACGGCCCCACCTCGCCTGACAGTGAATGCTTATACTGATGTTCATTTCATCTAGCTGTTTTTGATTTAGGAAGACGCTTGCCCAAGGGCGCCTGGTATTTGTCCAACCCAGGAGGAGAGGGGGCTGCAGCAGCCAGAATAAGCATACAGGTGGTCCCTGATCCACCACTAGGGGCGTGTGTCTATCAGAAGTGGAAACAACAGGTCAGTTGCGGCTTCATTGTGTGTTATATAATATATTCACATGCATTTTAAATTTCGGTTTCAGTTTTGATTTTAACAAAATGATCTATTATGGTAGACAACTATAAATGCAATTAAAGGCAAGTGGAGGCACACACTACTACATCCAATCTTAATGAGAGATAGAGAAACACAAGGAGTGCAACACATTTTAGTTAGAGCGCAGGTACACAGTGTCAAAATAAAATTATTAGGAGGCACAGCGGATCAATTTAAAATTGTGTCAACTCACAAAGTGGATCAATCTGGAACAGATTCAAGTGTTTCCAAAAGTAAGGTGGACACTGGTACTGCGACAGCTGTGGACAGCAGAAACACTTAGCTTACTGTTGGACCGACTGTGCGACAATCCAGACAGCATAAGTGTATCAAATAGCATCACATTTAGAACAAAGAACAGAGACTCCTAAAGTGAGTAGCGGACAAGGCTACATGGGGGCACAAGCAGGAAAGATGAGACGGAGCAGAAGCGTTGTGGAACCAAGGGCGACAATGCCCATGGACTTAATAATTAAGCGCCACCCAGAACGGAAGAAAGACATTCAGAAATGCATGAAAAAATTTAATGAAAGATCCACTGGTGGCCAACAGTGGCCGCAACAGGGCACCTTTGATTCCACCTGCTGCGACGAAATAGAAGCAATCATAAAACATCACAAACCCAAAGACCTGAGTGACAAGCGGGTAGGCAAACGGATAAGGGAGAATGAGGTGATGAGCTGGTTCCAGGAAGAAGGGAAGCAGTACAGAGAGTCACTTAAAACGATAAGAAGCATTCTAAAACAGGAAGTGAAAGAACAAGAACAGGTGAAAGATAAAGGAATAA
This sequence comes from Ilyophis sp. 1 JC-2022, assembly GCA_022702515.1. Lineage (NCBI taxonomy): Eukaryota > Metazoa > Chordata > Actinopteri > Anguilliformes > Synaphobranchidae > Ilyophis > Ilyophis sp. 1 JC-2022. The sequence goes on along the minus strand of CM040402.1, from coordinate 78,612,237 downwards.
ACCAGAAGACATCACACCTGACACTAAACCCACCGCCATACCCAGAGGGCCCAGGAAGATCCAGGGCAGGTCAATACATCCTCACAGCAGATGGGAGCACAGAGCCAGAAGAAATGGAAGTGGGGGGGCAGATAGAGTTTGCACCACTTAAAGGTACAATAAAACTGACAGTGCAAAAAGCTAACACGGGCAATCAACTAGCAGAGCCTGAGCAGCAGCAGCGGACGAATCAGTCGCAACAGACAAGTGGTCCAGTCGCGATACCAGAGCCCCCGCCATACAGGAGCCTAACACAGGACCTGAAGGCTCTAGACTGCGCAGGTTCCTCCGCCTCAGAACTGAAGGCACTGACTAGCGAGTGCTCCACATCAGCACAGGAACGAGAGGGACGTATCCACCGCAAGAGGAGTCCACTGGAATATGCCAAGATGACAGACAGACACAAAAAAGAACCCAAAGCCCGCCTGCAGTCAGACCAAAAAAATATATATCAACCCCCACTCCATCTCATGAGGACTCTTCTCTCTCGGAACGGGACTCGACAATAGAAAGCCTCAGCGGTGACGAAAACAAAGAAAGAATGAAGGGGGGCCAACCCTGCATGAGCCAAGTGAAACGCAAGGTCCATGGGGAGCTGTGGGTCGAAATGGAAAGTAGCGCACAGGCAAGACAGAAAAGCATATGAAGGAAAACACAAGCTTTTCTTGAGTCGAGTCAGACTCAAATGGATGAGCTGAACAAAGCCATGCAGTTATTTGAAGCAAGACAGAGGGAAAGACAGCAGGACATGGATGAAGAACAGGAACGCATACAAGGTTTGTCATTGCGCACGATGAGAAGTGGAAACACACACCAGAGAAGACCAGATGTTTTGGCCCCACAGAGTGAACAGAATGCTCAGAGCCAATGGGAACTACAAAATGAGGCACAACAGGACCAAGGCCTGAACGACGGAGCATATACAGTGGGTATGGCCCCCTTAATCCTAAAAGGGGGCCAGGCCCAATACACACCATGGCAGTACATGGACATGGTGGGGCTGGCAGAACGACTGCCAACCCTCACAGATGGAGCTGGAAAATGGATCACTGCCCTAGAAGAAGGAACAGGAGGAGTCAGATTGGCTATAGGAGACATCAAGGCCCTGCTAATGCACCTTGTTGGGAAACACACAACCGAAGACATCTTTACGGCAGCAAACATATCCAAAGCGGGCAAGACGCACTCCTCTGACCACATTCCGTTCGGCGGGTACAGGAACATCCTGTGGAAGGAGTTTCGACAGCGGTACCCGGATAGCTGCGATCCATCAAAACTGGATGGGGAAATGCTGAAGGATGAAGACAGTGTGCAGACGTACCTGGCCAACTACCAACGCAAATGGAGAGAGGAAACAGGAGGAAACTGGAATGACACATACACGACACAAACCCTGTTCAAACTGATGGTAAAGAAGGGCCTGCCTCAGCAGGTACAGACGCTACTGGAAGGAGTAGTGGGACTGATGAAGCTAGAATGGCCTATGTTTGCAGAACATATTGTCCACTATGTGGCAATCCACCGAAAAGAAAAGCAAGCAACTGAGGCACAGAGCAAGCAGTTAGCTGACAAGCTTGCCCAATTACAGGTAGGAGAACTCAACAAGGTAAAGAAAGATCGCACCAAGACCCAAGCCCAGCTAGTGTTAACAGAACAGGCCGTCCCTGCAGTGGTAGCCCCGGTGATCACATCAACACCACAGGAGCAGAACCCACAAGCACCAGGAGCAATGACAGTGGCTGCCCCACATGCTACCCCTGGACTACAACTCCCACCCATAAATGTGTATGTCAACAACCCAAGAGGATTTCCACCCAGCAGGGGGAGAGGCCAATACAGAGGAAGAGGAAATCAAAGGGGGGGAGCATATCAGAACAGAGGATGGAACCCAACAGAACAACGACAACATTACAATCAGGGCACGCCACTGCAAACTCCAGACCAAGACCAACAATGCTGGGGGTGCGGCCTGACTGGACATAGCAGAAGGGAATGCCCCACCCACCCATGGATAAACGAAACAACCCAGCAGACGGATAAGCCTATCGATAGCGAGTGGGGACCAGCAGGAAACTGGCGCAACTAGGGGTGCCCAGAGAAGCCAAAGGGGGAGATAATGTTACCAATAGCATCGGCCCAACCATTGCAAGAACCAACGATACCAGTTACAATAAACTATCAAGATGTCCAATTCATGGTGGACACAGGTGCTACCTATTCATGCATTGGAAAAACCGGCTCCGCCCTTCCCCTCTCTAACTCATCAGTTAAGACAGTTGGCTTCTCTGGGAAACCACAGATAATCCCTCTCACAAAACCAGTAACTATGCGAATTGCGGGCAGAACTGTTACTGCTCCAATATTGTACTCAGCTCACACTCCAGTTAATTTGTTGGGAAGAGACATTTTATGTTCACTTAAAGCCACCATCATGTGCACACCGGATGGCGTATATGTAGACATCCCCGACAATCTACAAAGCTCAATGATGGCGATATTGCCGCAGCAGGAACAACTGGTACAGCCTATGGTGTACTGGCTACGAATAATTCAACAAGACTCCATGTTGCTACACTAATGGAAGCTCTGGGCCCCATGGATACGCAACCATTTCAAAGTGGAAAAACCACGACCACCGTGGGGAAACGCCAAGCCCGAAGATGATGTAAAGCCGCATATGCCACTGCACTGCACACTTATGTTTGACGAGCAATGCACACATACAGACTACCAAGACTGTTGGGACGACGTCCTAAACAGAAGACAATTCAAGATCGAAGGTCAGGACCCCAAGGAGCGGCGGCTGCAATGGCTCTGCCACCATTTTTACGTCAATGGTTCCAAGTCCAGAACTCCTCCCCACATGTGACTTTGTTTGTAGCAGAAGGATGGGAGTCACATCACTTAGGCCCAATGGTAGCCGCTGCCTCACAGATCCCGGAATGGATACCCACCGCAAACAAGTACATTCATGTTTCCCCAGACCGACAATACATGCGAATTTCAATCAAAACACGAGATGAAGGGGTAGCAGAAAGGATTCTGCTGGGCGACAGGTCTCCAACTCAAATGTCACTCCTGCCGATACACGACACATTGCTACAGCAAATTCCAGAGGCAGTGTGGTCCACCCACAAGACAGATGTAGGCTGCGTACACTCCGCTCAGCCAGTACACATCACACTGAAACGAGGAATAAAGTTGCCATATCAGAAACAATATCCCATTAAACAGCAGGCAATAGACGGGATCAAGCCCACAATTGACGGTCTGCTGAGAGCTGGGGTGTTAATAAAAACTGAAAGCCCATGTAACACCCCCATTTTTCCCATTAAAAAGCCGCACTCAGATGATTATAGGTTGGTCCATGATTTACGTGCTATCAACGCTATCGTTCAAGCAGAGGTACCCGTAGTTCCAGATCCGCACACATTACTGTCCAATATACCACCTGACACACAGTGGTATACAGTAATTGACTTGTGTTCTGCATTTTTTAGCATACCAATTGCACCTGAATCACAACATCTGTTTGCATTTACATACAAGAATCAACAATATACTTACACCAGGCTACCACAAGGATATTGCGAAAGTCCTACAGTGTTTAACAGAGTACTAGCTCAAGATCTACAACATCTAGACCTACCTAGCACTCTCATACAGTATGTAGATGACTTACTGATATGCAGCCACACTAGGGAACAGTGTGAGATAGACTCAATTGCGGTGCTAACAGCGCTGGCAGCTGGAGGCCATAAGGTTAGCAAGGACAAACTGCAATTCTGCCAACAAACAGTGGATTACCTTGGCAGACAGCTGAGTGGTAACAAAAGACTTGTTGCTCCGGCACACATTGAAGCTGTCATAAAGGCACCCAAGCCGCAAACAGTTGGACAACTGCTTTCATTCCTGGGAATGGCGGGGTACAGCAGACCTTGGATATGCGATTACGCCATTATTACTTCACCACTACGGTCAATGATCAAAGCAACAGGACAGGCCAGTAGCACTGCCCCTTTGCCATGGACAGAAGAGGCCGAAGACGCCTTTCAAACTCTGAAACAATGCATGCAATCTGCCCCAGCCTTGGGGAATCCGGATTATAGCAAAACTTTCCACCTATATGTTGCAGAGCGCTCTGGGTTTGCATGTGCAGTTTTGATGCAGGACACACCCACAAGCAAACAGCCTCTGGCTTATTACAGCACCAAACTGGACGTTGTGGAGCAAGGACTACCCCCGTGTTACCAAGGGCTGGCTGCAGCAGTATTCGCATATCAGAAGGCCTCGACTTTAACAATGGGACATTCTGTGACATTATACACGTCACATCAATTGCATGCCCTGTTGACTAGCCCACGCTTTGTTTTAACTCAAGCCAGGAAAACTGGCTATGATGTGATTTTATCTGCACCAGACATTACAATTCAGCGATGCACAATCATTAATCCAGCAACAAGAATGGTGTTGCCCAATGACGGTACTCCTCATGACTGTGTTGCCAGAACACAGACTTTTCTTAAAGCACGTGACGACCTGCACAACACACCAATATGTGCAGACCTTACATTGTTTGTAGACGGTTCCTGTTTTAGGGATGAGCACGGAAATCATGCTGGATTTGGAGTAGTGCAGCTAAGTGCTGATGGTACTTCTTTCTCTGAAGTACAAGCTACAAAAGTTGTGCAGCCATGTTCCGCTCAATTGGCAGAGATTAAAGCGCTAACAGCAGCATGCCAAGTGGCAGCCGGACAAGGCATTAACATATACACAGACTCAGCCTATGCATATGGCGTGTGCCACGTTTATGGTACCATATGGAAGCAGAGAGGATTTAAGAGGGCAGATGGTACGCCTATCATGCACGGAGAAGCAATCTCAGACTTATTGCAGGCTATGACGCTGCCCAAAGCATTGGCAATCATAAAATGCCCCGCGCACCAGAGCACAGACACATTGGTGGCCAAAGGTAACAATTTGGCTGACAAGGCAGCACGCAAGGCAGCAACAGAATCAACGCGAATAGCGCCTTTACTCGCAGAAGATCCTGATCCTTTAACAGACATTGCCTCACTAATAGAAGCCCAAAACGCAGCCAGCATCTATCAGATCAGCGTTTGGCTAAAAAGGGGGGCTGTAAAAACGCTGGATGGCCCCAACAAGGGACTATGGCGAGGACCAAAAGGACACTTTGTGGCACCCCTTTCACTTGTTCCCACAATCATTAGACATGCGCATGGTAGGTCCCATTGCGCAAGGGGGGAGGTGATTAGGGTTTTTCAGACAACCTGGTGGTCGCCATTTCTGGCAAGCATGGTCGATCGAACGCTAAATGACTGCGAGATCTGCGCCTCATATAATAGCAGGAAGGCATTTTCAGCGCCAATAGGGCACATTCCACCACCTGACGGACCTTTCAGACACCTAGTCATAGATTTTGTGGACATGATTGACCGTGTCCAGAACAAAAGATACATTTTGGTCATAGTGGATCGATTCAGCAGGTGGGTGGAAGCAGCGGCCACAAGCAAAAATGACGCAGTAGCAGTAGTCAAATTTTTGACTAAAGAAGTGTTTCCCAGATTTGGGATACCAGATACAATAAGTTCTGACAATGGAAGGCATTTTGTGAATGACATAATGAAAGCCACCACCAAGATGCTGGGGATTAAGCAACAATTTGGCTGCGTATACCATCCGCAGTCACAAGGGATGGTGGAAAGGACAAATGGCCAAAATATGCGCAGGCGGGAAAATTAACTGGATAGATGCACTACCACTAGCATTAATGAGCATGCGAATGCAAACCAACAGAAGCACGCATCTAACCCCGCATGAAATGCTAACAGGAAGGCCAATGCCCATGCCGTTTGTACGAGGTCCGTACAATGGACCCCCGCTTGAACAGCTCGAGAGGGAACTAGCGAGCTATGTGCAACACTTAACCATAATACACAAGACAATTTTCCAACAGGTAAAAGGAGCAACACAAGAAAGGACAAGTGACATTGCGAAGGAACAGGGAGAAATACACCCAGGAGATTGAGTGTACATTAGGTCATTTAAAAGAAAGTGGAACGAACCCAGAAGAGAGGGACCATTCAAGGTGGTCCTAGCCACACCCACTTCAGTGAAAGTAGAAGGAAGGACTGTGTGGTTTCACTTGAACCACTGTAGTAAGGCACCAGGACCAGAACGCACACTCGAGCAGGTTAGAGACGACTTGCAGAAGGTAACGACAGCACAGGATGAGGCAGGTGCACCTTCAGCGAGTGTGGAAAATGAGGAAGTGTAGGAGGAAACCAGGACGAGTGAGGGGCGTACTAAGAATAATAGTGGTAATGCTGCTACTAGTGGTAGAGACACGCCCCATGGGATCAGTCCCAATAAATAGTCATCCAGAAAAAGCGAAAATCGTGACAAACCAAAAACATAATGCGCCAGACACACCAAATATCGGATACGGACACAACCCTGGAAACGCTGGAGAATGTGCAGTAGCACTCATGACTCTTGTAATGCCATGGAGAGCTGAGGAGAGAGAGTGGACCATTACCGCTGCACATTGGTTGCGAATGGACAAAGGGACAGGAGAAACCGTTTTGGAATGGCGCATAGAGGTAGAGAATGCAATAAAATGGCAACTGAGGGCTCATGCGAGAGAATACTGCAGGGAGCCAGAGGACATGGAAAAAGAAAAAACCTTTCAATTCAGCATAACATGCGTAGAAAGTAAGTGTAGACAGTCTAATGCCAAAATGTCAACCTGGGTAGAGGGACAAAGTAAAGCAATGGTACTGGCCAGTAAAAATAACTAGAGCGACAACCAGCCAAATAGTACAAAATGGAAAGCAACGGACTGTAACGACTGGAATAACAATAACAGAAGCAGAACTAGACCAGATAATACCAAAAGATAGAATAGGAAAGCAGGAAATAAACAGACTGACTAAGGACGAATGGGACAAGGCGGAAGGTAATGCATGGTACAAATGGGCTAACTTTTCAGTGACTCAAATGAAGAAAAAAGAATGTTACTTATGCGCGGCAGCGCAACCCGTAGTAAAAATAGCACCTGCACCATATACCAAAGCCACATGTCACACATGGAATGACAATCAGGCAAGTGATTGTGAAATTATGTGCGAGTACCAGATCCTGCCTTGTACCCCAGATAATTGCAGGGATGCATATTACAACTGCATGAGACCATGTAGGATCCCTTACTGTCCTTACATTTGCATGCTACTTCAAGGATCCTCTAAATACAAATCTGGTGAGGGATGCGATCTGTATGAAAAATGGCCGGTAACAGGTAGACAGGCGGCCGACATAGAAAAGAAAAGGCTAGCGTTATTCCCTGGCTTGACATATGAATGCTATGCGAAAAATGGGACGGTACCGGTAGGAGAATTCAAGGGGCCCTGCAACGTAATTGAGATAATACCACCTAATGGCGAAGCTACGGGATTAGCTGCACGGTTATATAGTCAAACCAGGGCTCTGGCCGATCTATGGTGGGTGTGTGACCTAGAGAAAGGTCTGTTACCTACCCTCCCTGTAGGTTGGTCAGGAATTTGCGTGCGAGTGATGATGGCCCAGCAAATAACCGTAATAGACACCAATGAAAACTTTCTGGAGGTGGTGGGGTATCATAGAACTAAAAGAGCATATGCGCCGGACCCAGGTGTGACATTAGATGCTATAGGTCAACCACGCGGTATACCCAAAGAGTTCAAAGCTAGAGATGAGATCGCTGCAGGGTTTGAATCAATATTGATATGGATCACACCAAACAAAAACGTGGAGTGGATAAACTACATATACTACAACCAGCAGAGATTCATTAACTATACGGATGAGGCATTAACAGCGCTGGGTGAGCAATTAGACGCCACCAGTAGAGTAGCATGGCAGAATCGACAGGTGTTAGACTGGATATTGGCTGAAAAGGGAGGGGTCTGCGTGATGTTTGGAGAACAATGTTGCACATTCATACCAAACAACACCTCTCCAGAGGGTTCCTTCACGGTCGCTATGACAAAACTGCGACAACTGAGAACGGAAGTCAAGGACAATGCGGGTTTCGGAAGCAACATGTGGGATTGGATAAACATAAATTCATGGAAGGGGATATTGGCAAAAATAGGGATAACTATTGGACTGATATTGCTGGTAAGTATGTTCGCCACATGTTGCGTAATCCCGCTGATCAAATCTTTTGTCACCAAGACTGTGTCAGGGCAGTTCACGGTTACTATGGAACCTGAAGGTAGCAGCAAGGACAATGCCAGTTTAGCTGATGACTTGGCGTGGATGGTTGCTACTGAGCCATCTGCCCCACAACACGAGGAGCCGTCAACACCCATCATGGTCAATAATATAATGCCGGGACCCAACACATACCAAGATAAGTACCGCAGACCAGTAAATGCCATGGGCGGCCCGGCTGACTGCCCGTTTGGAAATCCACTCTGCGAGCATGGCGTGAAGCATGGAAAATCCGGGTGGGAATGCTGGAAGCACCATCCACAGGCTGCGGAAAAACTGGGGGATCCCATGTTCTGGAACAGCTATGCGGCGCACGTTTGGACCGAGGATGGAGACGGCTGCACGGCCTCATGCTGCCTGAAGAAAGCGGAAGCGGGTCACTGTGCATCGAATGTGCTAGCAACCTCTCCACAGTGATGACCCTTTACGGTGTGCATAGCACCTGGGTTGAAGAACACTAACACTGAATATACACACACACGAAGAAAGAATTACACAACCAGGAGCTATGTGCTCCCTCATCAATGGCAGATAGAGAGAATACACACACATAGAGGCATTACATAATCTGCCAAAGAAAGACCGTGGCTGAGTGATGTGCTAGTAACCTCTCCTCTGTCCATTGGTCCGACGTTGAGGCTACTTGGACCAAAGAAGAAGAAGCCAACATAATTTTGCGGTAAAAGTATCGTATGTTAGTCGAGTAAATGTTTTGTACTATACATGGCTGATCTAGATATAACTGCACTTATGGTGGTAAAATAATATTTTAATGTATGTATGTACTCAGACAAGAATCAGACCACACTGACTTTCGTTGAAAAATAGGGCCGTGATTTGCCTCATCGCCATGGGTCAGGAAAATGTGGGTATCAAAGAACACACTTCTGTCAAAAGCAAGCAAAGACTGAAGTTCCTGTGGAGGGGGACCACAGAACGCATGTGATGGGGGACATGCCTAAGCAAACCGCAGTGGATTACCCACGAGTACTGGTCAATGGCGCTTGGGCAAATCGATTTTATAACGGCAACATTTAAGCGGCAGGAAGGCCACTTGGGAGCCTGCTGAATTGTTAGGTCTCAGCGAGTCAATGAGGTCTGAATCAACTATAACGGAAAACATGTAATCAAAATCAGTATGATAACCATGAGTGATTTGTAAGTTTACTAATTCACTGTGAAATAGAGGGCGTATACTTAATCTTTGCACTGATTAACATAGAGTAGATAAATACTCAAATTGTTATTGAATCTATGTCCTGTGTACCTATGCTAAACAAGCGCTAGATCAGTTAAAAGCGGCGGTCAGGCATCGAGGACTACTGGCTGCGAGAACGTTGGTCTCAATTAGCTGTTTAGAACTAAGTGAAAAATTGTTTTGAATTCATATGTATAAATTAATGACTAATCTGGAAATGAGCCTATGGAGGCTCAAAGGAGGGAATGTTGTGACAAATTATAGATTATTCATTATTTATATACAATTATATATCATACTGTAGGACCAACTATATTAAAATGTAGTGTTAATATGAATATGTTCTTCTGTGGTAGGATGAATTGCACAAAAGGCCCATATGTGCACAACAGCACATATTCAAGGCCTCAGACACTCACGCCGGAAAATGAGCTCATTATTTGTATCAAAGTGTGCTCAATGAACAATGGTCCCACGCTAGGCACCCAATATGAGCTCATCTCGACACCTGTAAATCAAGGACATATACACACACCCACATGCAGGGGAATTGAAGAAAAACTTGCTCTCAGCGGAAACAGCCATATTGCAATACACTCCCCAAAATTTCCCATGACGAGCTTTTAGTTATCTCAAAAAGTAGGCAATGGACCCATTCATTCACACACACACACACACACACACACACACATACACACACACACACACACATACACACATACACACACACATACACACACACAGGCAATTAAATGTTCCTAGCCCGTCTGAAGAGATAAGCATGAATTACTCCCTACACATTCTTTGAGGTCTGATTGTCGAGAAGAACATCCAGCACTCTAGCCTTGAAAATGTATGTGTGTGTGCAGTTTGAGGAACTGATAGAATTTATTAAATCCAAAGAAAACATTTATCTTCTATCTTTACAAACATTGGTGTAAAAACTATGTATTGAACTACTATTGTCAAACCGTGACTAGGATGTTTCTGATATGATTAAATCATAGCATTTCATCAAAACTACCATATAAATAAGGGTCATATGTAATGCTTAATTAGGACCGGCAGAGACCGCTGCAGACCATGGAAAAAGTAATCGCCCAGGTAATGGGAACACCCCAAAAAAAGGGGGGGGGGTCGCAATAACATATAAGATGTCAGCTGAACTTCATGGGGCTGCTATGTTTTGCTTCTGTCATTAACGGACTTGTTTTTACGTCTTGCGGGTGAGCATGAAATTGACGGACTCAGACTGGACTGTGTGATTGAGTGTTTTTAACATATGTATGTTTAGCCGATCAGCCTGGGTATGTATATTTGTGCGAAACCTTTTATAATAAATTACGTTATACCAGACTCTAGAATGTTGTGTCTATTTTGGAAGAAAGTTTGAATTACGTGTAGTAGAATGGTCCTGACCCCTCCCGACAGGACGGTGAAAGGATTGTTCGATTTATTATACTTCATAACGTCTTTTAGAAGAGAAGGTGCTGCAAAAAAAGCGGCGCCCTTTATCGGGCGGCTGTTGTAATCCATAAAGAAGGTCACGATTTTTGTTGTTTTAAAAACCAATTAATAGTTTATAGTCATCAAGAAAGATAGCTACCGTTTGAATAACCAATATGTTGGCAAAATAGCTGGCTAACTGGATTGTTTACCTGGCAGTCGGGAAGTTGTCCATCTCATTGAATTTATTTCTTCACAAAACAATAAACGAACTTTTAAGCCAATAAACATGTAACGTTAGACATGACCGGTAGTTTTTTTGTTTTAACGTCTTTTAGAAGAGAAAGTGCTGCAAAAAAAGCGGCGCTGTCAGGCCAAAATGTGTCTGGGTGCCGAAATGTGTCCGGGCACGTCATCGGAATGCTTGGAATGTCGTTGCTATGCCAACATGACGCGTTAGCATTGTGACGAGCTCGCACTTGCTTTTTACCTCAGAATCGCCAAAATGTGTCCGGGCACATCGCCAAAATGTGTCCGGGCACGTCATCGGAATGCTTGGAATGTAGTTGCTATACCAACATGAATTAGTTTCAGTAAAAGACTAATCTAGCTACTTCAAAATAAATCGAACATAATCTAACGTTGGTATGCTAGCTAACCTTGTTGGCTTGCTAGCTAACAATGGGTAACCCTGTTGGCATGCTAGCTAATGCTGTTAGCATGCTAAAATAAACGCTAGTCCATCCCACAATCGGATGATTAGAAAACAGTCAAAATTGAGCACAATTTAATCTATAAAGTTAAACATTGTCAGAAAAAATATTGCGTATATTATAAGAGCCATTTGAAACCGTTAATCACATTCTTCAATAGCCAAATCGTATTTTAAATGCCGCTGAAATGTGTGCATTTAAAACTTTGCGCCTTGCATTATGAACATTGCACATTATCCAACAAAACATGACAACAACTCACTAAATAAAAGTTAACAAATAACATTTATTGAAAACAATATTCAACGTAACAAAACATTTTTAGGAAACGTGCCTGATTATTACAACGGCATTTTCATTGGGTGAACGCGATCGCATAGCAAATACAGTAAATAATAATAATCGGTCATCAGAAAAACTACCAATAATAGGCCCACAAAAAAATAACAATTAGGCCGACTGATCGACGTGACATTAGATTCGTTTTATTGGGCTATTCAACAACGCGATAGGCCTACTTACTCTTTCCACCTCGCTGGTTTAACTTGCAGTGCGAACAGGCTAATGCGTTTTTTCCTTCGTTTTTTTTTATGTTAAAGAGCTATGCAAGCAATAAATGGTTGGCTAAGTTGACTAGCTAACTAACCAGCTAACACTAGCTATTGGTTGGCTAAGTTGGCTAGGCTAACTACTATGTAGTATTGCTAGCTAGTTTGTTTCAGTAAAAGACTATCTACTTCAAAATGAATCACTAGCTAACACAATCTAAAATCGAAAACAATTAACAATATAAAGCACAGTAGCCTATACAAAAGGAAATTATAAAGGTTATCTGATATAGATCTGTCTATCTCCAGCGATTCTGAGGTGAAATGAATCACCAACACAATCTAAAATCGAAAACAATTAACAATATAAAGCTTAGTAGCCTATACAAAGGGAAATTATAAAGGTTATCTGAGTGATAGTGATGGTTATTTGAGTGATGTAGTGATCTATCTCCGTCCGACGATCTCCGGCGATTCTGAGGTAAAAGCAAGTGCGAGCTTGTCACCAGGCGATTCTGAGGTAAACTCGTCACAATGCTAGCGCGTCTGTTGGCATAGCAACGACATTCCAAGCATTCCAATGACGTGCCCGGACACATTTTGGCACCCGGACACATTTTGGCCTGACAGTACCTCCAAGACGTTACAGCAGTGCAGTCTCGATAACAGAAGCGCTAACGTTACTTTGTGAGCACTGGAATTACATAGGTAATGTTAAGTTAGCACAAATGCATTTGTCGACAGCGGCTTGCAGTATCAAATCACTCCAGCCGAGCTTCGTTTTATTGGTGCTACCTTACCAGCTCTGAAAATAGCCGTTGGAATTCTGCACAGCAATGGTCACACCTTAGAAACACATTTTTACTACCACACGAATCTTCTTATTCTTCTTCGTTTGAATTTCCGGCAGACTCGACACCTTCCGGTGTATTGCTGCCCTCCGCAGGACTGAATCCTCACACCCTCAGGTGCAGGCCAGTATCGTATATAAACTTTAAAACTCTCCTCCCCACCTCTCTAGCACAGGTCTCTGGACCCAACAAAGCTCTCACAGAGTAAGTGGTCACGCCAACATCCTGAAATTCCCTAAATAGCACCCTCCGTTCCTCTCTAAACCTCACACAATCCATCAGTACATGCTGGACATCCTCTATCACTCCACACTCGCCACACAGCCCATCCAAATGCTTCCCCACCTTCACTAACCCTCCTGCCAGCCCACAATGTCCCATCCTCAGCCTGGTCATAATGACCCCATCCCTCCTCACTGGCCATTCACAGCCTGTACTTTTACTGACCGATTGCTGAATTCTATAAAAATGCCTACCCCTCCCTTCCTGGTCCCAATCCCGCTGCCATATCTGAGTGGTCCCCTCCCTAATAATGCTCCTGCATTCCGACACCCCCAGGGAAACCACTACATCAACCCCCTCCTTCCTCAGTGCTGCCTTAGCAGCTGCATCCGCGGCCTCATTCCCACCCACGCTCCCCCCCCAGCTACCCAATTGGGACACATATCTACCCTTACCCCTCCTTCCCCACCTGCCTCCCCACTCCCAAGCCCCCTCCAACAGCCTCTTTGCAGGATGACATGAGTGATATCCACGCACTTTCATATAATAATGCAAGCCCAATTTAGCCCGCCGTATCCTCAGTGGAGACTCCCCCATGTCCACCAACATTGCAGGGACCGGGGTGGTGCGAAATACCACACGAATCGCTTCAGGTACTGCCTTATATTTGAAATAGTCGGCTGTGATTGGCGCACACACTTACACATTCCTAGCCAATCACAGCCACACATAACAGACAGTTAAAGTTGACAGTTAGGTTTAAAGTTTACGATTAACACAAGATGCGGCTAACAAGCTAACGACACAATTAAAACACACACAGCACATTAATTACAATTATCTACACATCGACCGGGTAGCTGCTCACAACCCGGTCGTAGCTGGCCAGTTGACAATCCCCAGGCCGCCACACTATTTTCAGTGAGCTACTGCAATCTTTCCATTGGTTTCAGTGCGCCTTGACCGAACCTCTTGACCTAGGTCAAAACGCATTATAATGATGGCCAAAGTATGATTGGATAATTTCTGGTTTGGGGATGGGCCTAGCGACAGGTCAATTGAGTTTTAAATAATCGATTATTGAGTTTTCTGCATCAAGCCATAATCTTTCAAGAGAGAATCACGATGCATCTCAGGTGATGCATGTCAATGCGATGAATCTCAATGTGATGAATTGATTTGGAATGTCTCACAGGCTGTGAGCCACTTGTTTCGTACCTCCCGAATTTTCTAGTGGCTCACACCGCATCATTAATGTCTCACATCTTTGATTGGTTGACTGGCTTGGGGATACGGAGTGTTCTGCGTTTCTAAGGAGTATATATTTGTATGTTATAAACACATAATAAATGAACTTAAGAGACTACTTGCGCACACCCCAGTGCAGCATTTAAATTTTAACGTTACGTTGTCATAGACACAGGACGCTTGTCAGTGAGCTGATGTATTGAGTATAAATGCCCAGAGCTATGAGCCATGAGCCATGAGCTATGAGCCGGTCTCATAGCTGTATCTCACACAGTATAAACTAGGCCTGAGGCTTCCACACCCCCTTGCGGCCCTTCAGTACCACTGATTCGAGCCCTTGGCTTGGTGTTGGACACACTTCCAAGGCCAAGCATGTCGGGAGGTGTACAGAATCCGGGAGATGGTGGCTCATCTGGGGAGGACGTCCCACCTGGGCAATCAGCTTTTTTCTGGAGTATGATAAGGCAATGAGTTGTCTACTACATTATCAGACAGCCTGTTCCATTGGCCTGACCCCCAGCAGTCAGGGACTAAGAGGGGGTCACTGGCTGATCAGGAATACTGTTCATCTGAGCGCCACGCCCCTGAATTTCTCCGACAGGGTGGTGATTCTCAGGGCGGCTGAGCGTGAGCCCCGTTGGTAGCTCCTGTTTCTTCATTGTTCAGCCGAGGCCCCGGCGGCCCAGGCCAGAGGGGCTGCCACTCCTGCCTGATGAGACTGAGGAGGGGTCAGCATCTGATCGGGGTTATTTCTCTTCATCTGGTCAGGGTGGCTGAGTGTGCGCAGGATTCCCAGCTTTCAATACCGTGGCCGGGCTACTGCTAGCCACCTGCGCAGGTCTACTAAGCATCTGCCTTGTTAGCTTGGCTAGCAGACACCAACATGCTGCTGTTAGTGTGTTAGAGGGATTGCCGTAGGACACGTCTTCTGCTACCCCCAGTGACTTTGCTAATGTAAACGTACGTACTCTTCAGCACGCTCCGCCTTTCCAGTCTCCTCCTATTGGTGGGAGACGGCGACTGGTTCACCTTTTTGGACCTGCGGGACATGTGCTTCCATATTATCATAGACTGGGATCACCGGAAGTACCTCCACTTTTCTTTCCAAGGCAAAGGGTACGAGCACTCTGTCCTCCCCTTTGGCCTAGTCCTGGCCCCAAACACTTTTTATGAGGTGCAGGGAGGCTGTGCTGATCCCACTTTGTCGCTAAGGTATTTGCATTACGAATTACCTGGACAACTGGCTATCTGTGCTTTTCCAGAGGAGCAAGCCAGAAGGGACACAAGGTCGGTGCTGGCGCATTTAGTCAGATTGGACCTGACCCTGAACGGGAATAGGGGCCACCTCACCCCCTCCAGAGAGAAGGTCTTTCTGGGCCTGGTTTTGGACTCGGTGTCCATGCGGGCCTCTCTGACCCAGAGAGGCAGCATGTTTTTGATGGAGAGTCTGTCCCACTTTGCTGCAGTGTAGCAAGTGTAAGGCTGGAAATCAGTCATAAACCCTTGCAGCTGGTGGTGACTTCCTTGAGGGTGCAATAAAACAATTTACCTGGTGGCCTGAGAACCTTTTCCTCTGACCTCTCACGGCCTCGTAAACTACAGCTGGGGTTGAGCCTACAACTGGACATCAGAAGGAAACGGCATCTCTAATGACGCCGGGAACTCAGGCTTGCTCACAGGTCTTTTACGGCCTAGGTTCTGGACTGAATGGTGAACATATTAAACAAAGCTGTATATGTATATTGAATCATATGTATGTGCATGTAAATTGGTAATTGTGGAAGTATAAAGTAATTGTGGATAATATGATAAATGTGGTGAACCTGGATAATACTAATTGAAGTGTGT
The DNA here is from genome assembly GCA_022702515.1 of Ilyophis sp. 1 JC-2022. Lineage (NCBI taxonomy): Eukaryota > Metazoa > Chordata > Actinopteri > Anguilliformes > Synaphobranchidae > Ilyophis > Ilyophis sp. 1 JC-2022. Next base: position 78,595,850 of record CM040402.1, on the reverse strand, counting down.
GGTATGTGAAAGTATAGGAGGGGGAGAAATAAAGAATGTGAAAGGAGGATTGTATAGGTTATCAGGGATACGCTTGTCCATATAAGTGTCTGGAACCTAGAGTGGCCATCACCGGGACCTCACCTGATATCTAGATATGATAGAGAAGATCATAAGATCACGCGCCGTCGTTCAAAGAGTCTTATTACTGTCACTAGATTGGGAGAGGTAGACTCTGTTTCTCTCCCTGGAGGGGGGTCCCTGGGTGGTGAAACTTCTCTTCCTGCCAGACCTTATTTGGACAAACAAAGGGACTTGTGGAGTGTGCATACCGGCGCTGTACTGCATTTAAGGACATCCCAAAGGGATATTCGAGGAGAATCTGCTTAACAGTTCTCCTGGTACCATAGTCACACCGTACGGAATCACTTGGTGATATACTTTGTTTGTGAACTTGTTCATGTTTATTTGTCTTGGCAGCATGTTATCCTGTGTTTAGTTATAGGCATTGAATGTGTTCGTGTTTGCTCTCACAGTTTTAACCAGTGATTATTTGTCATTAATAAATTACCATATTTTCACATCAACTGCATCTTTCTTTTAATCCCTTTTTCCAGCTTCAATTGTCTGCATGATCTGAGCTGCAGCGTTCCAAGCACTGTGGTGTGTATGCTTGAGTCTCAGAGTCAGAACTCCTGCATCTCACGCAGGGCTAATTCCAAGCTAATGACCTCCCTGCCTGTTATCCAATTATTTTTATATTTAACGTGCGTGGCTCTCATCCATCTTATACCCTTTTCAGCCTAAATTACGACTGAAGACTCAGGGGGACAATTCTGACCCAGGACCGACTGATCAGCGGCCTGGTACAGACGTGGCGTTCTCAAGTTGGGTAGGCAGACAAGTGACGGCCCACAACCAGGGTTGGGTAGTGTATGGTTCTGGTGATTTGATGTGAAGAGAACCCATGGGCGTTCTACGCCGGTTCTTGTCAAATTAGCCTTAAGGAGCCCTTTAAATACACTCAGATTAGTGCATGGTTCTGGTGATTTGATGTGAAGAGAACCCATGGGTGTTTTACGCCGGTTCTTGTCAAATCTGCCTTAAGGAGCCCTTTAAATGCACTCAGACCTGGGCTCACAACTATCTATGATAAATGAATATCATGTATTGTGTTGGCTAGACCCCCAACCTCTGCGTTCGCCACCGAACTGAGCTTCAGCAATAATGTTGATTCCGGCAAACATATATTGAAGTAATGATGGTACCTAAGGGCGAGTTGAGTGTAACCACTCCGAGCTCCACGCATGTTTAACCAAAATTCGAAATTATAATTATAAATGGAGTCAGATAAACGAGTAAATAAAATAATAATATTTCTAAATAACTTTTACCTTTTCCCACAGCAATAGTGGAATACATCACGCTTAAACCTTCGCTCTGAGCTATTCCCTCATTGGTCTAGTAATTGCGAGTTTTACAATTTGGAGAACCCGACATGATTTCAGTTGCTGTTTCCAGATTCTACATTTGGTGACCCCGACGTGATTTCAGTTGCTGTTTCCAGATTCTACACAAGTGACAGTAAGCTTTGCCGGAGGTTGCTTAGCCTGATGGATTCAGCTGCCCAGGTTTTGCCAGCAGACATGGATGGCGGAGTTGCTAGTGGGCACGAGTCGTGCCTCCCCACCAGGGTGGATATGCTGCCACAGGTCAGGGCCTGCTATGGCAACTGAATCCGTAGTTTTACAGCCTGCTTGGCCCCTAGATGGGAGTGGCCGCAGTGCCTAGGGCCAGCAGTACTGGAAATACTTCAGGCATCAAAGCCCCCTCCACGAGGGTGCTCTACACAGGGAAGTGGGCAGATGTCAGCTGCTGGTGCCACAATAACGGGTTTACCAATATTTTTTTGAAGAGGGGCTAATGGAGTCCACGCTAAGGGGTTATCTGGCAGCCATATCAGACTGCCATGAGCGTATCGAGGGCCGGACGGTGGGATCTCACCCCGTCGCCAGCCAGACGCCTTGGCCCACCTAGGTCTAACTCAGTTCCTTTGTGGGACTTACAGCTGGTTTTGAATCCCCTCACTGAGCCACCCTTCGAGCTGGCCGGACTTTGTCTAAAACTTTGAAGACTGCCTTCCTGCTCGCTATTGCGAGCTGCACGCACCGTCAGTACACCCCTCCTGTATGCGGTTGGGTGGCGGTAGTTTGGTGGTTTTTCTGCTTCCTAACCCCGCGTTTCGGCCTAAGCCCCTCTTGCATTGTACATCTCTCGGCCATGGTGTTGGAGACGTTTCACCCTCCTTCCCATGAGACCTTTGAAGAAGCCAGGCTGCACTCACTGTGCCCTGTCCGGGCTCTACGGTCTTATATCTCCCGCACAAGTGTGATGAAGAAGACTAACAATTTTTTTGTTTGTTTTGAACGGGCAATGCGGGGCTTCGCCCTATCGAACAGCGCTTAGCCCACTGGATCATAGAGATGATTCCATGGCTTACAGCAGCTCTGATGCACCCCCTACCACAGGTGTGATAGCTCACTCCACTCTGGCATAGCTACCTCCTGAGCTTTTCTATGTAGCGCGGTGTTCTATGTAGTGGTGTGTTGACCGTATTCATATAACCAGGGTTACGTCTGTAACCCGTACGTTTGAGTGTATGCAATTGGGTGGAGTTAAATGCAAAGTTCACACTGGAGTGGCTGTCTGGGCCTATTGAAAACATACCATATATACTTTTTATATATAATAATATATATTTTTTAAAACCCCACTAAAGTGAACTATCCCTTTAAATAAATAAACATACTGTAAGTGTACAAAAAAATACTTCTAGAAAAGTTTTTGGTTAGTATATGTATCAAACACTGTGGTTGACAATAGGGTGACCAGAGAAATTAGAGACCTGAGTGTTGAGGGTTGGATTCTGAAACAAATCTTGTTAACAGACTAATATAAACCCCATAATCCTCTGCCGGTGAGACTGAGAGTGCTGATTGCTCCCAGTGGCGTCAGTAGGAACAACTGCCAGAGAAAGAGAGAGGAGATGAGGTGTGTGGTCTGAACAGACTGGTAAAGTAACTCAGCCTTTACAACTCAAATCTTTTAGAGTAGCTTTTTCTGATAGCGCCTTCATTTATATTCACCATTTCTACTGCTGAGTCTGGATATATATATTTGAATATTAGTATAAAGCACTTGAATGTGGGCTTGAATAAAGTATTTCCAATACTGTTTGCCGTTTCAGAGCGACACTAAGGTGCATAGAGCCAGTCGATTCACATCCAGCTATTTGTAGGTGCTGTTTACGTTTGGCTACGTTTAGCGTTTGAACATACAGGGGAAGATTTACGAACGAGGGAATAATCAAACGGATTCGTCATTCCTCAGAGAAATTGTTATTATTTTGTACTCTACCAACAGTTACATTTCTTGTTAAAATCATTCGATACGTTTTACTTTGGTAGTGGTTCATTCCATTTCCTACCCGGATTATTTTTTGTGTGACAGCTTTACGGAAGCAATTCGTGGCGGACGAAAACAAACCCAGTTCTTTGGCCCGTTCGTTTGCAACGAAAACAACAGTGAACCGCAGTCCTTCCACTTAAAAATAAACTGTCTGTATATATTGTTTAAAACGTGATATAGTGTAGTGGATAAGAGGAGACGGATAGATGTCTGATGTACCAGGTAACAGTAACATTAGTTCTCAGTAGCTCGCTAGCATGGTATGCTGACTACTCTGATGATTGTCGTTTTCTGCAAACCCGTTAGTGAAGTAACTAGCTAAGTTAGCTTGTAATGAGCCATGTTAGCTGGCTGAATATAAATACCTGATGGAATGCTGTATTTCTATGACGTTGTGATGTATTCGTTTTAACGTAAAACAATAATTTAGCTTGCTGTCATTACAGTTAAAGGTGATTGTCTTATGAATAACGTTTCCGTTAGCTAAGTTACCTATCATATCTAACGTTGGCTAGTTAGCTAGTTATGTGACATTGCACCTCTTAATTAACGCTAGCGTTCTTTTCTAGAACCATCTGATAAAAAGGAAGAGGCGATCCACACCCCTGATCCCGAGGTATAACGTTAGATAGCTGTAGCAAGCTATCTAGCTAACTTCTATGTAACAGAGTAGCTGGAGAAAACGTAACCTTGCGATTGATTGTTTGTTGTTTGTTGTTGGTATCTTGCCCGTAAGGTGACATACCATTGTACATTGTTGATCATGTATTGTCTGTGCTCTACGCTATAATGGCAGCTGATATGAGATCACGTCTTTGTGAACTAATGATAGACAGAGACACCAAACCTTAACATGGAAAGAACTGCCGTTTTATGATTCTGCAATAGGAGGAGGAATTGGACGACAGCAGTGAAGGTGGTGCATCCGGGGAAGCAGAGAGTGAGTGACAGCCAGTTTGGCTTAATTCTCAATGACATATAAATACCTTTGTAGAACCCCGCCAAAAAAAGAATGGCAGATGTGGTTAACATAGCAAGATGAGTATGTTTACTTTGTAAGTAAATTGCGCCATCCTGCCTCTTCAACTGATCCAGAACGCAGCTGCCCGGCTTGTGTTCAACCTCCCGAAATTTTCACATGTCACCCCCCTGTTGAGGTCACTCCACTGGCTGCCAGTTGCAGCCAGGATCAGGTTCAAAGTTCTGACCCTGGCCTACACTGCAGCCAATAGGACAGGCCCTGTGTACCTGCAGGACTTGATCCAGAACTATGTTCCTGCTCGACCGCTTCGCTCATCTACTGCAGGGCGACTTGCACTTCCCCCCCTCCGTGTAAATGGCACTCGCTCGTCCCGACTGCGGAGCTTTTCCACCCTAGCTCCCCAGTGGTGGAACGAACTTCCCTTTCCCCTACGTTCCATGCCAACCCTGCCTACTTTCCGTCGTGGCCTGAAAACGCACCTTTTCAGACTCCACCTGGACTAATACTTATCTAGGACCTCATGGTATGTGTTCTTGTTGAACTGTGTATTCAAGGTATTCAAGTTTATAATATTTAGAATAGAATTGTATTAGAGCTGATTTACCCAGTTAACTGTGAACTGCATTGTGTTCATTACTAGGGATAGCTGCTACTGTATGGGAAGAATGTGCTTTCTTATCTGTTCTGTAGTGACCTTTCTGTATGCACTTACTGTACGTCGCTTTGGATAAAAGCGTCTGCTAAATGAATGTAATGTAATGTAAGTAGAAATAGCTGTAAATGTTTTTTCTTTGTGTCTGGTTTATTGTAAGAAATCAGATTTTTTTTGTGTGTGTGCTAAATAAACAGTGTTGAGGGCATTGTTTTTTGTTGCCATGCCAGGTCCTGGTTTTCAGATTGCTACACACAATTCTGGTTTTGGATTAGATTTTGAACACAGCCTGGTAACCCTGGCGAGATCTGTGGATAAAGGAACGGGGCAGGGCTGGAGAGGTTGTAACTTTGCCTCTTTTTTACTTTGCATTTCAGTGGATTTTCTGCGCAACCTCTTCTCTCGGACCCTGGGCCTGAGTCCCGGTGAGAAAGTTCTGGATGAGCTCACTCTGGAAGGCGTGGCCCGGTACATACAGAGTGGCAACTGTGAGTCATCACACCCACAGCTTCAATATTGTAACAATCCATTTTTTAGCTACTTTCTACTTCAGTGGTAATGACATCATTAATTATAGTGATGTAATGTTACGGGTGGAGTATTAATGGACAACCTAGAGCAGGGGTAGGCAACCCTGGTCCTGGAGAGCCGCAGGGTCTGCTGGTTTTTGTTGTTACTCGCCATTTAATTGATCAATTAAAGCAGTTGATTACACAGTTAACTCACCTCACCTGGTTTCTTTGGTCAAAGTAGTTGCTGTATTTAAGGTGAAAACAAAAACCAGCATACCCTGCGGCTCTCCAGGACCAGGGTTGCCTACCCCTGACCTAGATGTTAGACACTTGTGTATGATCTGTCTTTGTTATTTCCATAGCACTCAGTAGGTGTATGTAGTTCTACCTTTTGTGATGTTTTCCAAGTGAATCACAGCCTAAAGTGCAATAATACACGTGTAAGGGAGTATATTGACAGTACCCTGTGCCAGTCCTCTATTCTGCCTCTCTACAGCTGTTTTACCTAGCCAGCCTTAGCTTTGCACATGCTGGGAGACGAGGGTTACGTTGTGCTGCAACATCATCCCTGAATGTACAGCTTCAGGATTTACATTACCATAAACACACAGCCTCTTTGCAACAAAGTGCCAGGCCCTACGTCATAAACACACTGCACCAAAATACAACTGAGTCATCGCACCAGTGTGTCTGTCCATTACAGGAAGTGATTTTGATCTCTCTCTCTCCCTCTCTCCCCTCAGGTAAGAATATCATCTGCATGGTGGGAGCAGGAATATCCACATGTGAGCATATCTCCTTTCATTTTTCACACACTCACAGTACAGAGATCAATACGAAAGATAATATCATACTCTATCTCTCCACTTCTCTTCTCCTCTTTATTCTTCTAAGAAACAAATCTGTTTCTGAAAGTTTTTGTCATAATGGAAATTTGACAGACCTTTTATGAAAACATACAAAATTGAAGTATGTTTATTAAGTATTAAAATTGATTATATCAATAATTAAGTGGATGAATCTTGCATCTCACCCCCCCCCCCCCCCCCTCATTGGCCCCCCACAGCGGCTGGGATCCCTGACTTCCGCTCTCCAGGCACTGGGCTGTATGCCAACCTGCAGAAGTATAACCTGCCTTATCCAGAGGCCATCTTCCAGATCGAATACTTCAAGGTCCGCCTCCCTGCTCTGCCCTTAGTCCATTTCCCCTCTTCGGTGCTTCATGTCTGCTGGTGTCATGTGACCTACACAATATATTACAATGTTATTTGTGAAAATACCTTTCTCTGTCTTCTGCTTATCTCCCTGATAACTTTCCCTCTGTATTTCTGTCCTTCTCTCTGTGTCCCTCCCTCCCTCTGTCTCTCACTCTTTTTCCTATAGAAACATCCAGAGCCTTTTTTTGCCCTGGCCAGGGAGCTGTACCCAGGGCAGTTCAAGGTATAGAATCTTGTGTGTGTGTGTGTGTGTGTGTGTGTGTGTGTGTGTGTGTGTGTGTGTGAGAGAGAGAGAGAGAGAGAGAGAGAGAGTGAGAGATTTGTGTGTGTTTGTGATGGAGAAACCTGTGTGCGTATGTGAGTTTGAGTGTCTGTGTATGTAAGTTTGAGTGCGCGCGCGCTTGTGTGACGGAGAAACCTGTGCGTGTGTATGTGTGTGTTTGTACGCGCATGTGCGCGTGTACGTGTGTGTATTTATTGTGTGCAGTGTCTCTGGTGTGTTCAAACCTGTTTTCATTTTATTAGTCCTTGTTTTGATGTGGTTGACTGGACATTTTGTTTTTAAGAGCATGTCAATGTGTGTGTCTCCAGCCCACAGTGTGTCACTATTTCATCAGGATGCTGAAGGACAAAGGCCTGCTCCGACGCTGCTACTCACAGGTCAGTCCAGCCAGACCAATCAGCTTCTCAGTCAGCCGGGTGGCCATCAGTCAAAGGCCATAGAGCCAATCCGGTTTCACCAAATCTCAATTTTAGTCACACCCACATTGTTTTAAATGTCCGGTCAGCTCTTGTTTAGAAGGGTGAATTTGTGCTCTCTGGTTGAGCAGAACATCGACACCCTGGAGCGTGTGGCCGGGCTGCAAGGAGATGATCTGATCGAGGCCCATGGCACCTTCTACACGTCACACTGCGTCAGCTTTCTCTGCCGCAAAGAGTATAGCTTGGACTGGATGAAAGGTGAAAGAGACGGCTGTAAGCACCAAGGGCCCAGGACAGGAAACCTTACCTACCACAGCACTGTTGTAAAATGTTTAGGAACTTGGCTGGTTGCTGAGAGCTCAAGAGCAGTGGTTCCCAACCTTAGTCCTCCCCCCCCCCCCCCCCCTCTTAACATGCTGTTCATTTTTCTTAATTAGGCACTAAAGACAGATGAATCAAGTAGGCACCTTATTTGTTAAAGTGTGGCCACTTAAACTAACCATTTGGTAGATAATGAAGAATTAAAAGACAAAGCAAAGCTAACAAGCCAAACTTGCATTGTGTTATAAAAAATTATAAACTTAAACACTTAATAAGGTTGGTGTTCACCAACCTAATTAAGAGCCTATTGATCACTCCAGTTTTTAATTTGATCCGTTAAAAACTTTTGTTACCTTTTTTTATGTAATTGTTTGCAATGTAGCACAATAGGCACAATGTTAACATGGGAAGTTTGTTCTACATGGCATGCGTAGCTATTTCTGGCTTAATGTGGCATAAGAGGGTAAATAATTTCTGTAAACGTGAAAAGCACCTAAATTCTGGAATTGCGATTGTGGTTGGAGAGAAAACTAGCATACACAGGGGGTCCCCCAGGACCGACGTTGGGAACCACTGCCCTAGATGAAGGTAGTTAACCTGTTTTGCTTTAGTAAATATCCAGCTGAAATGGAAATATGTAATCAGCTTTAAGTCGCACTAATAAGTCAGCAGCTCTGGAGGAGTCTGTTAAATGCCTAAAACGTAATGTAATGTGACCTGACATTGGCGCGATACACCCCACTGTCCAAGACTATGTGCATTGTTCATCCTGTATATGGTATGGAATCCTGACTATATTGATAACTCACTGTTCACAGAGAAGATCTTCTCTGATGAAATTCCCAAGTGTGACAAATGCAGCAGTCTGGTCAAGCCTGGTGAGTTTGTGCCCCTCCGTCCCCCTTCTTCCTCTGTCTATCATGTCCTCTGCACCCCTTCTTTAGCCTCTCTCTCTTCTTTACATGCTGCTGTGTTAATTGTTCCCATATGGCTCCTTTATACTTCTCTTCTCAATGCAAAATTTTAATTTAAACAAAATACTTCCATTGATTTGGCTGTATTAATCATGGCTCCATATGGTGTTGTTCGTGTCTGTCATTTGTATAAGCCCTTACCCAGAATACCCAATATTTTTTTGACCATTCCAGAAAGTTTTCTGTTTTCCATGCCCGATGGCACAGGCTTTCTAAAACTCTCTCTCACTTTCATGTGTGAAATAATTAATATTAATTGCAAAAAAGTCTGTCTTAAGGGGTAACTAAACAGGCTGTTTTAGAGCGACTACGCCTCCGTTTACGGGGTGGGAAAGGTGGGAAAGGTACTCATGCAAGGGTTGGGCTCGACTAAGCCACGCCCTAGTTTTTTATTTTTTATTCATGTTTCAGTTAACGTTATTAAAGACGGCTAAGATAGCCATTAATTAATTGTAGTAACGTGTCGTAACTTCGCTAATGTAGTCATATAGCCACATTAAAATGTCACGGAACATTAGGAACATCTAATTTCGGTCAAACCTGCATAAACATGAACATACCCATGTAACTGTTAGCTAAGTTAACTAACGTTAGATAGTTGGTAGCCTATCTTCTGGGATAGACTACTGTGTCTTTGTGGTTCGTTGTCAACAAATCAAAAATTGTTTTTTGATACGGGCAAACCGTATGGGTTGACACCTATATGCTATCATTAATTACATGCAAGCAGAACTTTCTTTTTCAAGCTATCTCCCAGAGAGAATGCGTGTTGTAAAAAAGCTCATTTATAGTGTAAGGTGGAAGGGTGTTGTCAGAAGCACCCAGCTGGTGTGACATCATGTACTGGCACGTCACATATACTGTACAACAGACAATAGTAAATTACAACTGCAATAGCCTCCGTGTCACTAGTTAGCTAATCCTCCTATATGATGCTACGCATTGCGATGAAATGTTGCGATTTGCAACATGATCAATCTCTAGCACCTGAATATGTCCAAATATATCCGTAATCATCTAAAAAAAAAATTGGGTTTAGGGTTTACTAACCCTTTAAGTGTTTTAGTCTTGTAATGAGACTTTTTTTCTCCCTCCAGTAGAAAATATTATCTTGTTTTACGTTACTTTTTGCTTGATAAGTGAAATTGTCTTACTCCATTGGCAAATCTTGAGATGAGTAAAATGGCCATTTTTGACAATCTTTTTGTCTTATTTTGAAAAAAAAAAGTGATAGAAATAAGATTTTAAGTCTAAGTAAGACCAAGGTACTTGTTAAGATTGACTTATTTTTTGGTGTGAAAATAATGATTTTTTTATTTTCCCCCCCCCACTTATCCCCGTGATCACTTTCTCTGCCCGCCCAACCACCCCCCCCCCCTCTCTCTCTCTCTCTCTCTCTCTCTCTCTCTCTCTCTCTCTCTCTCTCTCTCTCTCCCTCTCTCCCTCCCTCCCTCCCTCCCTCCCCTGCCCCTGCCCCCTCTCTCCCTGGTCAGACATTGTGTTTTTTGGTGAGAATCTGCCGGCCCGGTTCTTCACCTCAATGAATATGGTAAGAGTTGGCGAGGGAGGGTGTGTGTGTGGTATTCTGAGTGTGTGTCTGTTGACTTCATGATTATCAGCGTGTCGGTATTGCACACTGTGGGCCTGATTTACCAAGAGCTTTAGCATGTGCAAAACCTTTCAGCACACACAAAACAAACCAAAAGCCTGTGTCTATTTCTGCCCTCTCTCTCTCCTGCTTTCTCACCCTCTCTCTCTCCTTTTCCCTCTCTCTCTCACTCTCACTCTCCTTCTCCCTCTCTCTCTCACTCTGTCCCCCTAATGTTTTTAATTGCATGGCGTGAGATGTACTGCAGATAGTCAACACTTCTCTTCAGTCAGGCCTTTTTCCAAGGGCCTTGAAAACTGCAGTTATCAAACCCCTTTTGAAAAAGAGCAACCTGGATGCCTCAGTAATGAATTATTACAGGCCATGTCAAACCTGCCTTTTTTAGGAAAGATTATTGAAAAGGCTGTTTTTCAGCAACTCTACTCTCATTTGGCCCTAAACAACTGTTTTAATGTTTTTCAGTCTGGATTTCGACCACACCACAGCACTGAGACTGCTCTTGTTAAAGTTTTAAATTACATTCATTTGAGCAGTGATGAGGCTAAAATTTCAGTTTTTGTATTATTGGATCTCAGTGCTGTGTTCGACACAGTCGACCATAGGATACTTCTAGACAGACTGGAAAACTGGATAGGATTTTCTGGCACAGTGCTAAATTGGTTTGAACCATATTTATATAGGGACTACTTTGTGTCATTTGGTAATTATGAATCGGAGTGAACAAAAATCACATGTGTAGTTCCCCAAGGGTCCATTCTTGGCCCTCTTCTGTTCAACATCTACATGCTCCCACTTACTCAGATTATGGAAAATTACAAAATCGCTTACCTTAATTACGCGGATGACACACAAATTGACATAAGTGTCATCAAGTGATTACAGTTCCATACAATCACTGATTAAATGCATTGAACAAATCAATGATTGGATGTGCCAGAATTTCCTCCAGTTAAACAGAGACAAAACTGAAATAATAGTTTTTGGTCCCAAAGAAGAAAGATTAAGAGTCAGTGCTCACCTTAAGTCCTTGTCACTACAGTCTACAAACCAAGCCAGAAACCTTGGTGTAGTTATGGACTCAGAGCTAAATTTTAATAGCCACATTAAGACGATTACAAAATCAGCCTACTATCACTTTAAAAATATAGAAAGAATTAAAGGATTTATGTCTAAGCACGATGCAGAAAAACCTGTGCATGCATTTATTTTTAGTAGGCTTGACTATTGTAATGGTGTCTTTACAGGTCTGTGTAAAAAATCAATCAGACAGCTGCAGCTCATTCAGAACGCCGCTGCCAGAGTCCTCACTAACACTAAGAGAGTGGAGCACATTACTCTAGTCCTCAAATCACTGCACTGGCTTCCTGTGTGTCAAATTATTTATTTTAAAATACTACTACTTATCTGTAAAGCACTAAATGGTCTCGGGCCAAAATACATTTCCCATCTGCTTGTACTTTATGAACCAATCAGACCCCTAAGGTCATCTGGGAACGGTTTACTCACTGTTCCCAGGGTCAAAACTAAGCATAGTGAAGCAGCTTTCAGTTTCTACGCTGCGCACCTCTAGAACCAACATCCAGAACATTTGAGGTCTGCTCCAACTCTCAGTTCTTTTAAATCAAAGCTTAAAACCTTTTTGTTTGCCTTGAATTAAACGAGGGGCTATCTATTCATGCACTGTAGCCTTTTATCAGTTATTATTGTTTTTTATCTTATTTCCTTTTATATTGTCTTTTAAATCTTCTATTGTCTTTTAAATGGTTTTATTGTCTGTTATTTTTTATGTAAAGCACTTTGAATTGCCTGCTGTTTGAAAGATGCCATACAAATAAACTTGCCTTGCCTTGCCCCTCTCTCTCTCCATCTTCCTCTTCCTCAGGACTTTCCTCGCTGTGACCTCCTCATCATCATGGGAACGTCCCTGCAGGTCCAGCCTTTCGCTTCTCTGGTCAGCCGGTTAGTCCATCCTTCTGTCCATCCGTATGCCTGTCGGTTGGCCCGTCTGTCTCTTTCTGAATTGGTCTGTCTGTTCGCAGAGTCCCAAAGAGCGCTCCCAGACTGCTCATTAATATGGAGAAGACAGGACAGGTAATCGCATGCTCTCTCGCTCTTCCTCTCAGCTCTAGATTTAAAATGCATTACATTTTGCACTCTGCAATTGTCAGTAACAGTGTGTTAGTGTCTGTCTGTGCGTGCGTGTGTGCATGCATGTGGGTATGTGTGATTGAGGGTGGCATATTGGTAGCACAAAGGCAGAAATGGTGATATGGTGAGAAAAATAAAAACGTTATAATATAGTTACATAGTTCTAAATTTGTGTGGAATTGTTGTTTAAGGGAAAGTGTTTCACTTGCATGTTATTTCCTCTCTTTCTCCATAATTCTCCCTGGTAGTCCGATTCCCTGATGGGGATGTTGGGTTTCGGAGGGGGGATGGACTTTGACTCAGACAAAGCCTACAGGTGAGTGAGTCCTACAATCGCTACAGACCCACTGAGCTACAGACCCACTGAGCTACAGACCCTCAGAGCTACAGACCCTCAGAGCTACAGACCCTCAGAGCTACAGACCCTCAGAGCTACAGACCCCCAGAGCTACAGACCACACAGATCCGCAGAGCTAGAGAGACCCCGCAGAGCTAGAGAGACCCCGCAGAGCTAGAGAGACCCCGCAGAGCTAGAGAGACCCCGCAGAGCTAGAGAGACCCCGCAGAGCTAGAGAGACCCCGCAGAGCTAGAGACCCTTCTTACTGCAACCTCACTTCTTACTGCATTCAACACACACACGCCACTGTTTGCGCACAGATCTGTAGATCCATTGGCTTTGCGGAATCTTGACTAGAAATTTTTGCAATGGCAGTGATGAGGATGACGATGGTGATTCTGGCTCTTCTTTCAGGGATGTGGCATACGTAAGCACCTGCGATGAAGGCTGCTTGGCTTTTGCTGACCTGCTGGGCTGGAAGGTAAGGACATTATAGAGACAGGCAGACAGACCGGTGGATAGCCATTGGCATTCAATGCCAGATGAGCTGTGGCTGTTAGAATCGGTTTGAATCTTTTTTGTTTCTCTCTCTCTCAGGATGAATTGGAAGAGTTGGTGAAACGGGAGCACGATCTGATTGACAGCAAAGACAAGCAAGACAAAGCCAAGCCGGCCAATCAGAACGCTGGGGCAGCAGAGGGAAGTGCTGGGGCGGAAACACAGAAGAGTGACAAGGCAGAGTAACCAATGAACAGGCAGCTCAGATCACAACCGATGCTTAGCCAATCCCAAGTCTGTTTCTGGCAGCCACGTGATGCGAATAAGACTGCACTTCAAATTATGTTTCAGTCACTCTGTGAGTCAGTTTGTACTTTCTGCGTCCCGTCCCGCTGTACTTTTTCCCTCTCTTTGTCCACTGTAGTTCCTCTGCCGCCTCAACCAACAAGCAATATACACAGTATCATCCAGGAACACAGAGGTATATAAGGAGGAGAAAGACAGATGAGAGATTTGTACACAAGTCTGCTAATTGAATTGAGTCGGTCTTGACCGGAGGAGGAAGTGACATAGAGAATTTGATACTGACAGAGCAACTGCGATTGGCCAAAATGGTTTACCAGGGGAGCAAGCTTTTATGTGATATAAACACTGGTGGAGTGGTCTCTTCTCTCTTCTCTAGCTAGTACCACTTATTCCTCTTATCAGCTATGGCTACTAATACCATATACTGTAGTTATTTCAAGATTTTTTACGAATGATTTAATATAATTTTCAAACTTTCAAAGAATATTTACTAGGTATTACCGACACCTTTTGTCTGATTTTATTTATATGTTAATATTGGCACGTATGGTTTCTTTATCTGCATAATGGATGCTAAATTCAATTGGCCGTAGAAGTGCATTGCATGACAGTACACCTTGTGGCCTCAAGGTGGAGACAACGCACAATCTGGGTGAAACTATCGCGCGAGGGCAAGTAACAAACGTAAAAAATAAACCAAGTTCCAAGATCTAAAGATTGGAGATGTTGTGGTTTTTTTCTTTCATTTTGCAACAGCTGCACACAGACACAAGCTTCAAAGTGAACACAACCCGTTTGATACCGGCAGTTGTAATTTGTCATAATGTTTCCCAAACCAAAAGCCTAATGTACACTTGCGCATATAGAGCTGGCATTCTCTGCTGCTTGCTTCCAGTTTACGTTATGGCCACGTCCAAGTTTCTGTCTGAGTAAATGCATGTAAAGGTACTGCACACCCCCAACTGGTAACGTTTAGTTAATTGGTCAACGCTAGTTTCCACTATTACTGTATATTCAACTTGAAACCTGAAGGCAAAACTGACCCAAGAAAGTGTGTGTGTTTGCATGTGCGTGTGCGCTTCTTTATGGCAGGTCCAGCCATAACAAGTCCTGAGTTTCACACACAAACAATCACACACACTCTTGAATGCATGCATACACACCTAGGACATTTTCACTTGGAAGTGTTCTACACTACTTTTATCTCTGGCACTTATCTGCACAAAGTTCAAAGGGTTTTGTTTTTTTTATTTATCAAGTGCACAGTATAACACAAGGTCATTCTGAACAATGAAATTCTTAGGACATAGCAAGCAACAACTATGTAGTAGGCTTAAAAAAATATAAAATATATATATATATATATATATAAAATTGTTAAAAAGAGTCAAATAAGGGCAAGAATAACGTAAATATACATAGCAGTAAAACACTAGCAGCAGTTCCAGATATGGACAGTAAGAGTATGAAATATAAAGTGTGGAGGTGCCGATAGATATGTACAATAAATTCAATTAAATTATGGTGATGTACATTGAATGTACATAGGAAGTGCCTAGAGCATACAATGAGGTGAAATGAATTAGATTAATGTTGCTGGTTGAGAAGCCTGATGGCCTGGGGGGAAAAACTGCGAGTGGTAGTCCGTGCCCGAATGCTCCGGTAACGTCTACCAGACGGCAGCAGCGAGAACAGTCCATAGCCTGGGTGGCTGTAGTCTTATGATTTTCTGTGCTTTCTTAAGGCATTGTGTGTGGTAGATGCCTTGCACAGAGGGGAGGTGGCAGCCAATGATGCGCTCCGCTGTCTTCACCACCCTCTGAAGGGCCTTGTGATCAGCAGCGGTGCAGCTGCCGTACCAGGTAGTAATGCAGCCAGTGAGAGTGCTCTCAATGGTGCACCTGTAGAAGTTAGTGAGAGTTTTGGAAGACATGCCAAACTTCTTGAGTCTCCTCAGGAAGTATAGGCGCTTTTGGGCAGTTTTTACTGCCGCGACTGATTGCCTGGACCAGGAGAGGTCATCACTGATGAACACACCGAGGAACTTGAAGCAGGAGACTCTCCACTTCAGCTCCATCGATGTGAATGGGGGCGTGACCCCCCCCCTGTCGCTTCCTGAAGTCCACGATCATCTCCTTAGTCTTGCAGATGTTGAGAGAGAGGTTGTTGTCCTGGCACCATGTTGCTAAGATGCTGACCTCTCTGTAGGCGGTCTCATCGTTGTTGGAGATGAGACCCAGGATGGTGGTGTCGTCTGCAAACTTAAGAATGGCGTTGGAGCTGCGCGTGGCCACACAGCCGTGTTTGAACAGGGCGTACAGGAGGGGACTGAGTACGCAGCCCTGAGGGGCTCCGGTGCTCAGGGTCAGTGCAGAGGACTAGCGGTTACCCATTCTCACCACCTGGGGTCTGCCCGTCAGGAAGTCCAGGATCCAGTTGCAAAGGGAGGTGTTAAGACCCAGGATCCTGAGCTTGGGAATGAGCTTAGCGGGCACAATTGTGTTGAATGCTGAGCTGTAGTCTATAAACAGCATCCTCACGTATGTGTTACCCTTATCCAGGTGGGAGAGGGCGGTGTGCACTGTCAGGGTGATGGCGTCATCCGTAGATCTGTTGAGACGGTATGCGATTTGAAGGGGGTCCAAGGTGTCAGGAAGGGAGGAGCAAATGTGGGTTCTGACTAACTGCTCGAAGCACTTCATGATGATGGAGGTCAGTGCTACAGGGCGGTAGTCATTCAGGCAGGTGATGTAAGGTTTCTTTGGTACAGGGACAATGGTTGTCTGAAGCAGGTGGGGACTGCAGACTGTTTCAGGGAGAGGTTGAATATAGAGGTGAATACCTCCGCTAGCTGGTCGGCACGCGCTCTGAGGACACGGCCTGGAATGCCATCTGGCCCTGGTGACTTCTGAGGGTTTACTCTTTTAAAAGCTCTCCTCATGTCAGCCATAGATAGGTACAGAGTGCAGTCATCCTGGTCCTCAGCTAGTCTTACAATAGGGATGGTGTTGCTCGCCTCAAACCGTGCGTAAAAGGTGTTGAGCTCGTCGGGAAGAGAGGCGGCGGGCTGGGCATCACTGCTATTTCTCCCTTTGTAGTCTGTGATGGAGCGCAGTCCACACCACATGCGTCTGGGGTCGGAACTGTGGTAGTTAGACTCCAACTTGTCCCTGTAGGCTCTTTTGGCATCTCTGATGGTTTTCCGTAGGTCATATCTGGACTTCCTCAAGGCCTCCAGGTCGCCAGATCTATAGGCAGAAGACCACATGTACACATCTGTCTCCTATTTTGAAAGGGCTGGTATAGGCCCTGATGTATTTTGAGTAGGTCTCATAGATAAAGAATTAGAAACTGCACTGTTCATGGGCCATTGGGCCTAGTCATCGCACATTCATGCATGGGTTATGTTGCTAACCAACTTGCCCACAGGCTAAGAGACACTCCTCTGATTGGCACTAACTGTCCAGCAGTACTGTCTGGCTTGTGTGAAGACACTCCTACAGGGGTAATTAAGCAAGCTGCAGTCATCTGTACGCAGAGTAGTGATTCCAGAGGCAGGGTTATCGAGGGAAAAGGGGGACGAATAGTCTTGCACGCCAAGGCCAATGTATAGGAAGGGGGGAAAGAAAGAAAGATTTGCGTATCATCAGCCTAGGAATGATAAGACAGGCCATTGGGAAGAGATGACAAAGCCCAGAGACTTGGGATAGAGAGAAAAGAGGAGATGACCAAAGACCATGCCCTGGGGGACACCTGTTAGAAGTTCCTGAGGTCTCAAAACTGCATCCACCACCATCCCCCTGCACTTCCATTTAGAGTAGAGTGTGAACTTTCATTGAGCTGAGGAGAGTGTGCACCAGGGCCATGTCTAGAGGGGAGCATGGGGGGCAATGCCCCCAAATGCTCCGCCTGCCCCCCCCAGATTAGATAATGATTAGGTATTATTGGGCATAAATAAAGTTGCCCTCCTATAAAATGGGGGGGGGGGTGGAGGTGGGTTTAAAATGTAATAAAATTATCTTATCCACTAATATACTGATTAGCCTATACTTTAGCTTTATATTAAAGCATCTCAAATGTCATCTAGGGCTTTGAAACTTTTATTTTTATTTTTTAAATGTTCATAAATTAAACATTTTATTTTATAAAATGCCCTGTGTGAGGTTGTGTAGAAATGCAGGAAATTTGTTTTAAAAGGCTCAATTTTCTGGGGGAGGACCCCCAGACCCCCCACTACTTCTTTCCCCCTTTGTGCCCCACCAATATCTCTTCATGCCCCCCCAATCAAAGCAGTCTAGAAACGGCCCTGGTGTGCTCTTTCATTGAGCTGTGGAGAGTGTGCACTTTCATTGAGCTGTGGAGAGTGTGCACTTTCAGTGAGCTGAGGAGAGTGTGCACTTTCATTGAGCTGAGGAGAGTGTGCACTTTATTTGAGCTCAGGAGAGTGTGCACTTTCATTCTGAAGGAAACCAGTTTGTCACAAGCACATCGCTATCGACTATAAGTGCATGTTGTGGTGTCTGTATGCATTGCATTGGTTTGTGAAACAGTCAGACCTGTGTGTGCTTTCAAACAAATCTGCTTTGTGTAGTCTATTTGTGCAAATTGATCTTATTTTAGGGGAACAATTTTTTGTGAAGTGTCACATAGAATGTGAACTTGGGCCCCGGAGTCTAAATGCATGAAATATGGTTTGCCTTCTGTTCAGTTTTCTGTGAAACATTGATGTGAGGTAAACCACATTCAACAATGAGAAGGGGGGAGGGGGGGGGGGGGAGGGAGGGAGGGAGGGAGGGAGGAGGGGGCAGCGGCAGAGAGCGCACAAAATAAAAAGTACAGTCTCAAGTGGAAGAGAACATGGTGGAGACTAAGAAACAGAAAAGGGAGTGAGATTGCTGTCAACATTCTGTGAAACAAAGTGCATGTGCACATTAGATGAGGAAGATATTGTGCAAGAGGGAAAGGAAGAGGACAAGCCGTTGAGTTTTAGGGGCGGATTGCAAGAGAGGAGGGGTGTGATGCAAAAAAAGGCACGATGTCAGAACATGCAGAGCACAAACCTGATGATCTGGCAAAGTAGTGGTGACAGAAACATCAAACGTGAGTATGTGAGTGTACCTGTTCAGTGCTTCTTTTCTCTCCTCTTTTAGCTCAGTCTGTGTTTCAGCATTACAAAGAGACATTTGTTTTGCCACAGCATAAGCAGCTTAAATTATCATTACAAAGCAGATTGTTATTACTAAGCACAAATAATTAACTGTTAAGAAGGGACTGAATTGTCTGTAAATAAGTTCATTACAGGAAAAGATCATCAAAATGATACATAAAACGCAAAAACAAAGTTTGTTTTTAGTTTGTTAAAACCTTTTTTGTTCACCTTTTTCATTTTTGAGCATCAGGTTCAAGGAACCGGGTGAATTTGATACTTACACTACCGTTCAAAAGTTTGGAATCACTCAGACATTTTTGTATGTTTTTGAAAGAAATGTATATTTTTATTCACAAAGGTAGCATTAAATTGATCAAAATATATAGTCAAAAGACATTAAAAATGTTACAAACTACTATATATAAATCATTCTATTTCTACTTTAGCAAGTCTAAGAAAGACATTTTATAGCTTCATTAAACGGGCACAATTGTTTTCAGATGCGCTTAATATAATGGAAATAGTTTCCCTAGTACCAAATCAGCACATTAGCATGATTACTTAAGGATGAGGTGATACTGTATGTTGTTAGTACACTGGAGTAATGGCTGCTGAAAATGAGACTTTGCAATCATATCTAAAGATTGAATGAATTAGAGTTATTTCAAATAGTAATAGTCATTTCTAACATTATTATGGTTGTGACTGTACTTTTTGATTAATTGAATGCCACCTTGGTGAATAAAAGTATCGATTTATTTCAAAAACAAAAAAATTCCTTACACGGCAGTGTATTTCAGAATATTTCCTTAATCCTTTTTTGCGTTTTTCACATTGTGTCAGCTTGGAATGGGGAACTCAAGCAGAGGATTATGCATGCAAATACAATTGTTGAAAATATACATTGATGGTAAATGCTGCCAAAAAGAGATTGCAGCCAAGGGGAAATCCAATCCAGGAGAATATTTCCGTATTCACCTGGCTATCTTCACCCAAAGCTACAGGTGTGGCTGCCCTTGTTTTCTTTGAGTCTCATCGCGCTGACCTATTGCCAGCCCGACTGAAGCGATTGAACAATTAGATCTGAATCCAAACCAGTTTACTTGACCTTCGTCGTAGCAGAACGTTTTCTGTCATTGGGTCCAGGGGCTACTTGCATCATGATAGACCTGTTGCAAACAGGTGTTCTTTGTTTCTTTACACCTTACAGTTCTCAAGAGGGGGAAAAAAACAGGACTGGTTACAATTTACCGTCAGGTAACAAAGAGGGAACAAAAACCAGTTCCAGCCCCGTAACTGTCTAAACAGTGTAAGCAGAATGTGCCATTGAACCCTGCTGCTGGATTGGTTCCTGCTTATTTGTGCATAGTCGTGTTGTGGGGGGATCGTTCTGCTTTACAGGTTTGTGTAATACCATAAAAACCTATTTACCATCGATTGCAAAGGCCATGTTATATATTATTATATATTTTATCCTCCTGTATATTTTATTGGATACAAATGAGAACCAGAATTGGGGTCACTTTGTGAGTCAGCTGGTGTCAGTGTGACAGTGACAAGGCGTGCCTCTGAAAAGAAAAGGTAGCTTAAGATAGCATATGTCCCAGTAGTCTGCTTTACTGGGCTGGGCTACCTAGCTGAGCTGCACCAGTGGACAATCACATTGATATTGTGTGAATTAAAGTGTTGATGTCTGCAATGTTGTTACTGATGATAGTTTGCTGTTACTGTAACACACACACACACACACACACATACTTTTTTCTTTTCTTTTTAATATACACTGCTCAAAAAAATTAAGGGAACACTTAATCATCACAGTATAACACCAAGTCAATTAAACCAAACTGGTCATGCTGGATGATGTTGCAGGCAGCATAACATTCGCCACGGCGTCTCCAGACTCTTTCACGTCTGTTACATGTGCTCAGTGTGAACCTGCTTTCATATGTGAAGAGAACGGGGTGCCAATGGCGAACCTGCCAATTCTGGTGTTCTCTGGCAAATGCCAATCGAGCTGCACGGTGCTGGGCTGTGAGCACAGGTCCCACTACAGGACGTCGGGCCCTCATGCCTCCCTCATGGAGTCTGTTTCTGACAGTTTGCAGAAACATGCACACGAGTAGCCCGCTGGAGGTCATTTTGTAGGGCTCTGACAGTGCTCCTCCTGTTCCTCCTCGCACAAAGAAGCAGATACCGGTCCTGCCGCTGGGTTGTTGCCCTTCTACGGCCCTGTCCAGCTCTCCTTGTGTAGTGGCCCATCTCCCGGTATCTCCTCCACGCTCTTGAGACTGTGCTGGGAGACACAGCAAACCTTTTTGCGACGGCACGTATGGATGTGCCATCCTGGAGGAGCTGGACTATCTGTGCAACCTGAATGGGCTGCAGGTACTGCCTCATGCTACCAGTAGTGACAAATGCAAAATGCAAAATGCAAAACTAGAGAAAAATCAGTCAGGAAGGATAAAGAGAGAGAAATGGTCTGTGTCCACCACCTGCAAAACCATTTACTTTTTGGGGGTTGTCTTGCTGTTGCCTCTCCTGTCCATGTGTTGTCACTTTCATTTGCACCAAAGCAGGTGATTCACAATAGTTTACGCTTCCTAACTGGACAGATCGATATCCCAGAAGTTTAATTGACTTGGTGTTATACTGTGTTGATTTAGTGTTCTCTTAATTTTTTTGAGCAGTGTATATACATATAGTATATACAGTATATACAGTATATACAGGTGCAGCTCAAAAAATTTGAATATCGTGAAAAAGTTCAATATTTTTTGTCACTCATTTCAGAAAGTGAAACTCATATATTATATAGATTCATTACACATAGAGTGAAATATTTCAAGCCTTTATTTCTTGTAATTTTGATGATTATGGCTTACAGCTAATGAAAACCCAAATTCACTGTCTCAGAAAATTAGAATATTTTGCTTTAACATATTTTTAAAGTATCATATTTAATATTTGGTCGCATATTCTTTGCATGCTGTTACTTCCTGAAGTCTGTGACCAATCAACATCAAAAGACTCTCGATATCTTATTTTCAGGTACTGTTACAAGCGATACTATAACCTCTCTGCATTTGAACTGATCTCTATGAGAATTGGGGGGTAAGACTAGATTCAGCTGTAAATTACGCTGCTACAGTATGGAACACATGACTGGCGAAATGGCTGTACGTCATCAAGGGTCTAAGGTATCAAACGAGCCCCAAACCATCACTCTGCGGCCAGATATGGAGTAGATGTGGATGGATCCCTTTAAGGGTTGTTTCTCCTGACTTTTCCCCCCATAGAGTTCTATAGGAAAATGAGTCAGGAGAAATAACCCTTGCAGTGATCCATCCACATCTACTCCATATCTGGCAACAGAGTGATGGTTTGGGGCTCGTTCGATAGCTCAGACCCTTGATGACTTACAGCCATTTAGCCAGCCATGTGTTCCATACTGTACCAGTGTAATTTACAGCTGAATGTAGTCTCACCCCCAAATTCCCATAGAGATCAGTTCAAATGCAGAGAGGTTATAGTATCGCTTGTAACAGTACCTGAAAATAAGATATCGAGAGTCTTTTGATGTTGATTGGTCACAGACTTCAGGGAGCGGCAGTGTGTAGTATAATTAAGGAACTGGACTTTGTAACCGAAAAAGTTGCAGGTTTCGATCCAGGTAGGACACCACCGTACCCTTGTACCAGGTACTTACTACTTAACCTGAAAGTATGAATCATATGTATCCAGCTGTATGACATGATACATGTAATAAAAGAGTCGTGGAGTAAGCTCTAATAAAGAGCGTCTGCTAAATGTAAATGTAATGTATAAGTAACAGCATGCAAAAGATATGCGACCAAATATTAAATATGATACTTTAAAAATATGTTAAAGCAAAATATTCTAATTTTTTGAGACACTGAATTTGGGTTTTCATTAGCTGTAAGCCATAATCATCAAAATTACAAGAAATAAAGGCTTGAAATATTTCACTCTATGTGTAATGAATCTATATAATATATTAGTTTCACTTTCTGAAATGAGTGACAAAAAATATTGAACTTTTTAACGATATTCAAATTTTTTGAGCTGCACCTGTGTATATATATATATATATATATATATGAGAGAGAGAGAGATACTTTCTACTGATGTAAAATACAACAAGAGAGGGAAGGAGGTTGGTTGATGGTGGTAGTGGTTGGGGGGAGAGGGCGGAGGTGAATGAAGCAGGAAGTGGTGACATCATCACAAGCTCTTGCACGGCACCCATGTGCTCGGTTCTAATTTTCTTGTGTTTCTCAACGTCGCCCCGTCCGCCTCTTACTGAAGCCTGCAGATTTTTCCGATGGAGAGGAGGTGCCATTTTAAGCAGCCCGGTTGAGTTCCCTAAGCCCAGTGTCACCCGTCCACCGAGCCGGAGATGATGAGGGGGTTGGAGGACCAGGAAGATGCCTCTGCCGGGTGAGCATCACATTATTTTTGTTGAATGTTGATATTGGTGGTTAATATTCATATTATGACTTTGTCATGCCAAGAATACTAATCCATAATGGATCTCAAAGAGAGACCCGTATGGGCTGTGTGAATACAGTGATAAGTTACCCTCTCGTTCGATGAATAGCATGGGGTCGGAGGGTGTGTAAGATATAGGACGTGGGTTGTTATGATACTTTGTTCTACACGTCACATCACATCTTGCACTGCAGGCACGGAAATTCAGGCATTAAAAAAACAGGCACTGTGTTCTCAAGTGCTCCAGTCACCCTACCAGATGTGGTATCTTCATTCAGAATCATGCAGGATTCTAGACCTGTACAATGAGAGATGCTGCATATCCACGCCTCTCTCCCGGGCTGCCATATCCTGCCCTAAACCAGATAGCACTGTGTTATACCAACAAACCTTTCAGCCAAACTGGTTATTCCGTGTTTGTGTCTACAGGTGCCCTAGGCCTCCTGCTGACCTGGCAAACGGGAGCGGCGTCAGCCCAGGAGGGCCACTCACTTTGCTGGACAGGCTGCGGCTCTGCCGGGCAGCCTGGGCCCCTGGAAGCCCATGGGGCCGAGAGGGGGCCTTAACGGCACTGTGGGGACGACCGCCTGGGGTGAGCTGTCTGTGCACATTTCCACGCGTTTCCACACACGTACCACGCTAATGTAATATTGTCACAATGCCACTATGACAATGTCCCATTGTTGTTTGCAACAGTTGTTGGGAAATGTTTTGAGAATTTTGTTTGTGAAAACATTGTGAATGTATATCCTGTCTATCCTTGTAACTAAAAAGTATTGCAGAGATTCGAATATAATGCTTTCATTTATACAGTGCTATCCGGAAATGTTTGCACCCTTGGATAATGATGAGAAAAAAAGGCTATGACAAAATGCCATTGTTGTTTGTCAGCTTGATCTTTCACTCAAGTGAGATAAATCTAACCTTCAATTGAGGTAAAACAATTGTTAAAAGAAAAATGAATTATTCAAGTAAATATATTAAATATTGTTTCACAGTTGTTGGCACTCCTAGAAATGATTATGAACAAATTATAATAGAAGTGTATTGCCTTTTATATTTTCACTTTTTTAACTTGGGGACAGATTCAGAGTTGAGATAATCACGCGCAAATGGCACTTACTCCCGAAATTGCGCTTAGCTTAAGCTATTTGTGATTCAGACATTTGACTTATCTGCTGTTTTAAGCATCTTGGATAAGGATTCAGAGTTTTCACTTAATCAATTTTTGTCAAGGTAACTCACGTATTTAATATATGAATTAATATATAATATTTTGGTTTGGCGCTGAATGGATCTGCTCTATGTACTTCTAGTGCACGCACCAGTGTACGCTACCTATCAAACAGGGAGCACGGCACATCTCCCCTACTAAACAGGAGGTATACACCAAACCCCTCCAAGTACATAGAATCAGATCCAAACAACAGGTGGAGGCTGGGCTGGTGGAGAGTGAGCAGCAAAATATTTTTTAGAACAAGAAGCAGTGAAACAAGAGCAGTGCAGCCAAAGCAGTATGAGAGAGTCTCGCTTTTAAAAGGGGCGCTCCATTAGTGATGTGTGCATGTGATTGGTTGAGTATGAGAACATGCATTTGCCGAGGCCGACCATTGGTCGGGCACAGCAAGAGTTATTTGACAGAACTTGCTCTGCGCACTTTGTTCGCGACGCTCATTTCTTCCGCGCAAAATTGTTCGGAAAAAAAGTCTAGCGCCACCAATGGATTATTATTAAAAATACAGCATCTTTCACATAAATGGATATTAGAATGAGTGCATGTTATTTGAACATAATATTGATCTTTCGTAATAAGCTATTATTAAGTTCAGTTGGACTCCAACTGGTTAAGTCACTGATGCATAAGACGTCACTAATAATATTGTGTTCAACCACCGTACATGATTTTATTAGGTAAATTGTAAAAAAAAAAAAAAAAGAAAGATTTTAAAGCTTTTTAAAAAAGTAAATCCAACAATATATTTGTTTACTTAATAATATTGTGTGCAACCACACTGTCCACTGATTTTTTTTTTATTGTATGATGGGTATATCCCAGTCATCAATATCTTATGATAATAAGTTATGATAATTTTATGAAAGCTATGATGTGGCATAGTAACACATTCACTGCCTTCTCCACCACCCAAGAGCAAATACAATTCACAAAGGCAAGATTTTACAAAGGCAAATGCGGTTATTAAAGGCACTGGCACTGGCACTGTCACTGACACGTTGAAAATGCATACCCCCACAGGCATATTTTTAGTAGAAAGCTGGCAACCCAGAGGGCAGGTACAAGAAACAGGTCATTAGAATATCATGCCCTGTGCTACCCACATTTTGAGAAAAGCAGTCACGGAGCTTGAGTTACAATACGGCGTAGATCAACTCGCGTAAAAGCCGCGCAGGAGAGGCACTTAAGCGCATGGCTTAAGTTGGCCATCTCTGAATCCGGCCCTAAGTTTTTCGGAACTCTTAATTAGTCAACCATTACTTCCTGTTTCTCTGTGGTATGAAAATGAGGTGACACACATGCCAATCTCCCTTAGTCATCCATCACATCAGCATGGGGAAGGTTAGAGAACTTACAAAGGAAATGAGACAAAAGGTTGTGGACATAGCTAAATGCCTGACAATACCAACGTACACTCCTCGGAAAGTAATTAAGAAGTTAAATTTTTTTAAAATCTATGATAATTAAATTTCCTGCCTGGAAAGGATGCAACTGTAAAGAAGCAAGTTTTGAGAGCCAAAACAATTCTCTCAGGATCACGAATTGCAGAAGTTTGTTGTCTTTGGGTCACCAAAGGTCTCCAAAACTACAATTAGATGCCATGTTTAAGCCAACAAGCTATTTGAAAAGCTTGCCAGAAGAAAGCTTCTACTGTTATCGAACCACAAATATAAGTGCCTGGAGTTTGATAACCGTCATTAGAACTTTGGAACTGGGTTATATGTTAGACAAAAATAGAGATTTTTGGCAACAAAGATCAGGGCCCGTATTCACAAAACATCTTAAGGCTAAAAGTAGCTCCCAACTTCTTGATTTAGGAGAAACTCTTAAAAATAATGGGTCTGTCATTTTAATGGGTGTGTCAATTTAGGACTCCTAAATTTTTGGTCTAAGAGTATTTCACAAGGCATTTTAGTGCTAAAACCAGCTCCTAAATCTGTGAAAAGTTAGGGATAGTCAAGAGGACTCCTAAATCACTAAAACCAAATTACA
This sequence comes from Ilyophis sp. 1 JC-2022, assembly GCA_022702515.1. Taxonomy (NCBI): domain Eukaryota; kingdom Metazoa; phylum Chordata; class Actinopteri; order Anguilliformes; family Synaphobranchidae; genus Ilyophis; species Ilyophis sp. 1 JC-2022. Next base: position 78,569,257 of record CM040402.1, on the reverse strand, counting down.
AACAATTTGAAAATGGCTGCTGGCGGCAATCCGCCTCGTAATCGCGTCAACATTTTAGAAGCATTTAATAATACTGAGCTTTTAAAAAGGTATCGCCTTAATTGCGAGGGTATTATGATAATACTTGTTTCAGGGATATTGGGTGCCAGGCTAACCTGTGTCAGGGACATTGGGTGCCAGGTTTACTTGTGTCGTGTCAGAGACATTCAGGCATACCTGTGTCAGGGACATTGGGTGCCAGGCTTACCTGTGTCAGTGACATTGGGTGTCAGGCTTACCTGTGTCAGGGGCATTGGGTGCCAGGCTTACCTGTGTCAGGGACATTGGGTGTCAGGCTTACCTGTGTCAGGGACATTGGCTGCCAGGCTTACCTGTGTCAGGGGCATTGGATGTCAGGCTTACCTGTGTCAGGGGCATTGGATGTCAGGCTTACCTGTGTCAGGGACATTGGGTGTCAGGCTTACCTGTGTCAGGGACATTGGGTGTCAGGCTTACCTGTGTCAGGGACATTGGGTGTCAGGCTTACCTGTGTCAGGGGCATTGGGTGTCAGACTTACCTGTGTCAGGGACATTGGATGTCAGGCTTACCT